>RAKG01000028.1:0-535682 GCA_009802275.1 Neurospora sp. CHS-2018a
AATTAGAAGCCTTCGTTCCTATTCGTTTCCAACTACTCTTCGCTCCCAAATACCCTTTTTCTATTTTTCTCAACAACCACTTATCGCAACAACGTGCAAATGGTACCAAATTGATTGGAAAGAAAAGACGGTCATTTTGCAACTACTTGCATCTAAATACACGCGATAATAGGGGAGAAATCGGGATTACAATCGGTTTTTGAATAGAATGCCTTTTGAGGACGGTGTCATTTGCAATAGTAGCATTTTGATAAAACCTTCTTCTTTTCGATTTTTCTCAACAACCAAACCTCTATATAACTTATACGAGGTATCAAAATGATCAGAAAAAAAAGGCGAACATTTTGCACCTGGTTACATCCCGATGCACGTAATGGTTGGGGAGTGGTATCGATTGCAAGATATTTCGTGGCTTTTTGGAGCTGCTATTAACACTGTGTCTTGATGATTTCCTAATCGGGTATAGAGTGGGGACCCTGGCTCCGCAATTAATTGCATTCTGGCCCATTATAGACAGAATCACTTATTCCTTCCTTACGGAATCTTTAATATAATTAAAGGAATAAGCGCTTCAATAAGTATGGGAGGAGTAGTCCGTAAGACTGTTAATAATAGAAACGGATATTATAGCGTCCTTAGGAATAAAAGTTATAGAATTAGTATATTTAAACTTCTTTTATAGGGATTTAATAATTTTAGTAGCGGAGTCGAAGATTTATTAAAGGGTTTTATTATTTAATCCGAATTTATTAGCGTATTAATTAGTATTAATATAAATCTTTTTAAGGATAGAATACTTTTCTTTAAGGAGAACGCTATTATTTAGGAAGCGAATATTCTTAGCCTTAAATTAGGTGTATACTTCGTAGAGAGATTAGAATTCCTTTTAAATAGATTAGAGTTAAGCGAAAGTAATAATAGAATTAATATTAAATAGGCGGTTAAAAGAAAGAGAGGTATTATAGAAAATAATATTAGTAGAGAGATTAGTAGTATATTATTCCTCTTTTATAGAAGTAGGAAGGTTATTAGAAGTAGTAAGAGTTGTTTAGAAGGTTTTATAAAGGTCGGTATTATATAGGTCGGTAATTTAGAAGGAGCCGACGGCGGTAGCCGCGATAAGGTTATTTATAAAGGTAATATTAAGTATTAATACCTTTAGGAATTCGATATTATTTATCGAATTAATCGATAGGAATTATAGGTATTGCGAGCGGACCCCGTCTTTAAGTAGGTAGATTAAAGTTTCCTTATAGTATTTATAAAAATATAGATTTTCGTTTAATTGAAAGAAGGATAAAGTTTACGCTCGTACTTCGATAATAGGCCGAATTTTAAAATCTTATTTGCGCGCGCAATGCTAAAGAAATATAATAAATTATTACGGGGTAGAGGTATAGTTAGGGGTAGGGTAAGATATATATTATTGTACGGAGGAGGGGAAAGGAGGTGTACGTAGAGGGTTGGCTATATAGGCGAGAGCTTTAGAGCTAGCCCGAAGTTACGTGTCTACGTACGTAACTAGACGGTATAGCTCTAAGCTATACCGAAGCACTCTAGTATATCGTAATAGCAATGCTCGGCGTTGGGCAGGTCATAGGTAGGCTAACCCTGTGACATTTGACTTTAATACAACTTTCCTAAATGCCTTAATTCCAAAAGGGAAGGTCTATTACGTAGAATAACCGATTGGGCTGGAAAAGAGAGATCCAACAACAAATTTAATAGCGAAGGGGAGATTAATCTATTTGCTAAAGCGGGTACTATACAGATTGAAAAGCAGTCCTCTCTATTGGTTTTAGACATTGCTCTCTATATTAAGAAGTATGGGTTTTAAGCTAGTTAGTGATAATACGTACCTGTTTAGCAATGGCAAGAAGGGCGTACTATTCGTTCTATACGTTGACGACTTCCTTATTGCGGCACCCTTAGAGTCCGTTATCTTTAATATTAGAGATTAATTCCTTTAATACTTCAAATTGAAGTATATAGGTAAAGTTAAGACATTTCTCGGGTTCGATATTATATACAATCGAACTAAAAGGACGGTCTTCGTATCCTAAGCACGCTATACCAAAACCCTAATTAGGAAATTCGAATATAAGGATTTTTACGGCGTTAATACTCCCTAGCTACAGGATATAAAGGTCGGAGACTATAAGACTAGTAATAAACTCCTAGAATAATAGAAGAAGTATATTAAGAAGACCGGTAGCTTAAATTACCTATTAATAGGCACCCGACCTAATATTACCTTTACCGTTAATAAGTTTTATAAGGCTAACGCGAAGCCGATAACGGGTTTAATTGCTGTAATAAAGTACTTGTTCTAATATTTAATTAAAAATATAGATTTAAGTATTATATTCGGCGGTAGATTATCGCTTTCGAATATAGATTTTAAAGCATTCGGAGATGTATCCTTTACTAATAATCCTATAATACGATATAGTACGGGAGGATATATTATATTCCTAGCGGGAGGACCGGTATATTAGAAGTTAAAGAAGTAAGTATTTATAACAATTAGTACTATAGAGGCAGAGTTTACTAACCTAGTACCGATAGTAAAATTATTATAATAGATTTCGTATATATTGGAGGAATTGGGTTACGGGCAGCCACTATTGAAAATCCTATATACGGATAGTAAGAATGCAAAGGATCGGGTACTTAACCGGAAGGTTCCTAGCCGTAACCGCTGTATAGATGTATAGTTTAAATGGATTATTAAATAAGTAGAGGAGAAGGAGTTTGAAATTATTTACATTAAAGGGGAGGATATAATTGCAAACGGTTTAACGAAGCTGTTGAAAGGGGATAAGTATATATGCTTTATTCGTCTACTAGGATTAGAGGAGAGGGAGATTCTATAGGTAAAGGAGAACCGGAAGGCTATAACTATAGGTTAATATATTTAATACTATAAAGATTTGTTTTATTTACATAGTAATACGTCTCTAGGAGCTGTTTCGGGCTACGGGGGCGTATTGTAGTAGGGTCTATCCTACTTCCCTACTATTTACTAGTACTATTATGTATAGGCCTAGTCCAGCCCGCACTACTATATATTTCTAGCCCTCCACATTTCTTTTCCTCTTCTATTAGTTTAGTACAATCAATACACTTCTTGTGCCTACGAGTCCAAGAGAACTTTCTCGGGGGAGAAGTTTGAAAAATCGGGTATCGTTGCTGGGAATCGAACGGGTAAGGTTTATTAGAGGCCTGTGAGTCTGGCCTGTTGATTGAACGTGCGCTTCGTTGAACCGCTTGACCATTTGTCCCATTCGGATGTGTTGAAAGATCAGGTGAAAGAGGTAGTATATAAACCCCGGTGCTGGTGCCTGGTGGTCGCTGGTGGTAGGTTGCCGGGTGAGGGACGGAGTCTAAAAGGGAAGGAGCGGAAATGGTCGAGTCAACAACTGAGGTGTTACATTCAACTGTACATCAAATGCGTGTCACTTCGTCCACTGCTGAATATTTGAAGCAGAAAAGATACCCATTATACCTACTAGTAATGGTTGTCTAACTACTTTCCTTTTGCCCTTTCCATCCACGTGTCTCTCCAGGAGCACCTTACTATCATCCATCCTTTCGCCTTTAGCAATGCCCGTGTTCCGTGATGGTCCAGCCATTACATCCTTTCCGAAATTATCCAAAGTGGTACCAGCCACAATCCACCTCATACTAACCCAAATCGCAACCCCAAAGGCAGCATCTGGCTGCCATTATAGCTTCGCCATTCAAGACGACAAAAGTGCAGCCATCAGAGCTGCCCTTTTTGAATCGTCGAGCTCAGCTAGGGTAGGTTGCCGAAATTCTTTGGTTCAGTCCGCGCCATAAATGTCCCTAGCATCGTCCAGTCCTCGTTGTCCTGGTCCTCGTTGTCCTGGTCCTCGTTGTCCTGGTCCTCGTTGTCCTGGTCCTCGTTGTCCTGGTCCTCGTTGTCCTGGCCCTCGTTCTCCTCGTTGTCATCCTCCTCCTCCGCCTTCGTCTCCGCCTCCGCCTCCTTGTTCTTCCCTTTCATTTCTTCCATCATTTCTTCCATCATTCTCTTCTTCCCCGCATTCCATATCGCTTGCTCTCGTAGCGTTTTCCCGGTCGCCTTCCTCTTTGCGGGGGGCACCGTGGTGAGGTCGGCGTCATTTGCGGCCGCCTTTCTCTTCTTTCCCTGTCTCTTCTTTACTTCAGCAAGTTCTTCCTCCTCCTTTGCCTTTCTTTTCTTCTCCTCTTGTTCTGCCCTAAAATCCCTTGCCTCCTTCTCCAATGCCGCAGCTCTCTCCCGGGCCTCCTTTCTGTATGGATCGTTCTCGTCCAATCTGGCGTCGGGGTTGGGTTGATGGGCGGCGGCGTGGCAGCCTTCGCAAAGTGTATCGATTTTTTCCGTTATATCCATCCCCTTACTCGGATCAGGCCCAAGGCATGTTTTTGGAAACCCTTTACACATATTGAAACCAACGATTCCCGAGTGGCCGCATGGGGTATGGAGCTGATAGTAGTTTCCACACATTGTGCTTTTGCTGGGTATGGATGCTGGGCTTGGATGCTGCGTTATAAATTTTGTGTTTTCGATGGATCTAGTCTCTGCGAGGATCGTGACGAAAAAGGAAGCCGAAGTCGGTTATGCTGATAGGTCATAAATCCGTTAGCCTTGGCTCATTTGTCTGTGAGGGTTGATTCAAAGTACTCATGACAAGTGTTGCTGTTATACGTGATGCTTTTCGGACCGTCTGTGATGTCTGTATAGGACGAGGATTCAGAAAGAACGCGGCGAACGAAGCGGTCTTGTATGCAATTTCGCTCTTCTCGTCGAGCTTGCCGACTTGATGTTCTCACAATGCAAGAATTTTCAGTGGTTCCTTCCTCTTTCCTCCAACAAGCCGTGTGTTCTGCTCGAGGAGCCATGGTGATCAAAGCCCATGAGCTCGTCAGTGGCCAACGTGAAGTTAGAACCATTGAAGACATCCACTTGACTCTCCTCAGCGAGTCGCCGGCCTGCCACTCTCTAAATGGGAAGGTGCGGAAATGTGTTCAGCCAACGACTATCGTACATAAATTCACAAATAAGGAAATATCACTTCGTCCACTGTCGAACAGTTGAAAGCAGTAAAAATTTCCATTACACCTGGTGAGGGTTATCTAACTACTTCCCTTTTGCCCTTTCCATCAGTGTATTTCTCCAGGAAATACCGCAGCCTGCCACCCATCCTTCCAATCTGAACGAGTTCCGTGATGGTCCAGCCACCACATCCTGCCTAAAGTTCCAAAGTCCTCCCGCACACCCCATCTTTGTGAGATTGCTTCGTGTATACCGCCGGCTTGGTACTCAGGTAACCCAAGTTCAACTGAACTTAAGAAGTTCTGCCGAAAATGGCCACCACGGCCAACCATGACTGACCACCGCCGCCAGTGGTTTTACCTTCCCTTTATTTTTTTGCGTTGAATTTATCCATAGCCTTCTCTCTCTCCTCTTTGCTTATGCAATCCTCGCACTTTCCTGGAAGATCCCAGAACTCCTTTCTTCCAGAGTCGCCCGCGTCCCCAAAGCATTTCGCCTTAGTCGGCCCCACCCTCAAGACACTGTTTTCGCACATATGAAATGATTTGTACGCCGTGTGGCCACAGACCCATCTGTTGTGAAGGTCATAACACATCTTTGGGACTGGAGCGCTAGTACGCGACTGAGGCGGGACTGTGGTGCTGTGCTAGGTATGGATCGGTTGGGTCGGTTGGATGCTAGACACTGGGTAGTTGGTGTGGAAGTGTTCGTTGTGTCTGGTCGCAGAGGTAGGTAGATAGCGTAGGTAGATAGGTGCGGGTGGGAACTCTTGTCCTGCAAGCTACACGGATATGTGAGTTTCTCATCATCTGTTTGGAAGAAGGACACGCTACTTACAGTATGACTGCTTGAGGAAATGTGTTTCTCGATGCTGGAAAGCTGTATTTGAAGGTTGCGTAATTCCAGCTCTGAAGCCAGCGATGCGATCGTCTTATATGCTTTTCCTCCTCCCACGAACGCGAGGCCTTTCCTGCCTCGAGGCACTTTAACTTCATCCTTTAAATATGCCACCAATTGCGCTTGCCAACCTCCTAACATTAACGAGTTCATTGTTTCCTGTAGCTCGAGCCCACGGCTTGGAGGGACAAGTTCAGCAATCTTGCAGCCAACATCCCACCATATCGACACTTACGAGCCTCACTTTTTGTTTCTCTCAATTGCAGCTGCCAACCGCCCGGTGGCTTATCGTTTAAGGAAATGGTGTGCTTGGCTGGAAAGCTTGTGAAGAAGGGGTACCAACGAATATACCTTTCACATTCCTTTCAGACAACTGAAGTCGGTCTTTGGACGACCGGGTGAGTTTACCGCGCGTCCGCCTTTCCTCTTTTGTCTCCAGATGAAAGGGAGTTTCCGTTCAATTCTGATGTGACTGGGCAGCTTCCGGGTGGCCATGATCAGATGCGAGCGGCGTTAAGATGGTGCGTGGGTAGTTAAGAACACGAAGGTGGTGGCAGATGTTGGTAATTCGGCTAACAACCACCGTGGCCGAAGCTGAATGTTGGGTAGAGGGGTCGTCAAGTTGGTAACTTTGATCAAAGAACTCGCTTACGAGGGCACTGAGGAGGTTGCGAGATGGGAGGGAGTGAAGTCGTTGCACCTGACTCGATTTCTCTGGAGGTACCTTCCTTGGTATCCTCGAGAAAATACGAAACCTTCTTTCTTTCCTTTCTTTCCTTGTACGCGCCCGGAAGGAGCAACCCAAACTCCTGACACCTGACGCCTTCATCTGCTGCTCTTTCTTCGGCAATCCTTCAGTTTTGCTCCAGTACTCCTTCTTTCTTTTTCTTGGTATCTCCATCTTGACTCCCATCTTCCTTCCTCAGTGACCTCCCTTCCCCTCATCACCAGGCGGTTAAGGTTTCCAAAGGGGCGGGGGACATGCTTGTGGCTCACACAACAAATCCATATTCATGGGCAGGACATCAATCCATGGCCTAACAACGTCAGTCTTTGGAAAATTGCCTAGTATTAGGTCGATATATCTAAGCGAACTTCCCACATCAACACCACACCTCAACCAGGACAATGCGATCAAGTCACACACGCAACGTATTTCTGTTATTTTGCAACCGAAACAACATATATCTGGTAATTTATCGTACATTCTGTTCTTTCAAGCAAACGCTCCGACGATGGACATGCCGGCAGCTGTAAAGAACCACGAGTGTAAGCTTCTTTCTACCCACAAACGAAATCAATTGGGAGAATATGGGGTACTTGTACTCACCGCCGAGAAGAACAAAGATAAAGGCAGTGATCTTGTCCTTCTTAGTCATGATCCTCTGCGCCTCCTCGGACAAGAAGTCCTCAGCCAGGAGATCGACCAAAGCAGCGTAAAGGAGAAGACCGGAGGAGCTGTGTTTTTCACTATTAGTTCCGATCTAATTTTCTCTTTACTTCATCTTTCTCGGGGAAAGAGGACAAAAAAAAACTCACATAGCATTGAACACTCCCACAATAATCAACCCAAACGCGCTGTTCGGATCATACGAGCTCCTCGCCAATAGTCCAATCGCCTGGCCGATAGGGGCAGTGGTACCGAAAGCCACCACGAGGAGCCAAGGGCGGGGACTTCCCTGGCGGTAGGGAACGGCAGCGATGCGGGAACCAAGACCAAGACCCTCAAACATCTGGTGGAACAAGATAGCGATCAACAGAATGGTGAAACCTTCGATGGTGATGCTAACCGTCATGCCGACGAAGACGGAGTGGAACAGGATACCGCCCTCGAGGAGGGTGATGTTGAGGGACATCTTCTTGTAGACCAAGGGGTGGACCGGCTCTCCGGTTTCGACGTCGCGGTAGGGGGAGTCCATGATCGAAGCGGGAATCAGGGACTTGCGGTCCTCGTTGGAGCTAGAGGTGGTATCCTCTTGGGTGAGGAAAGCTTGTTGCCGGTTGGCAGTGGCCTTGATCATTTTGACCAGCTCCAGACGCTGTTTTACGTATTGTTCGTAAAAGACAATGAACCAAGGAGGCATTTCGGACCTAGGGCTGAGTTGTTCATAATGACCATCGTCATCGTAATCATTAGCAAAGGGGTTCCTAGGAGGGTTTTCGGTATACGCCTTGCGGCGAACTTTTTCTGCGTACAGTTCCTGGGCCATCATCTTCTCGTAGTCGATATCCTCGTTGGAAGACTCGAAGAGGGTATCGTCTGTGTTGGTCCTGCGGTGCTGGGGCCGATCGGCACCGTGACCGTGAGGAATGGAAGCCTGGGCAGCGGCGAGAGCATTGCCGCCGTGACTGTGATTGTCAAATCCGGTGGGACCTCCGTGGGAGTGGCCTCCGGTCTTGCTGTTGAGCCACATCTCGATGACGAACAGGATGAACATGGAGCCCATCATGATGACGCCTGGCATGGCCGGGTATTGTTTTGTGAACAGATCTGGAAGGCATGGGTCCATCAGGTTACCAAAGGCCGTTGGGAGTAACTGGAAGTTTGCAGGCCAAGTTAGTCACTGCTATTCTTCGCTGCTCATTTGATGGCTCAAGGGGCATATGAGTGACTTACATGGACAAAGGCGGTTGCGATCAGGACGCCAGTTCCAAAGTGTTTACACATGAAGAAGACCTTCGTTGGCACCTTCACCCAAGACACCTTCTTGGCCACGACCGGGAATCCGGCTCCGAGGATGGAGAACAGCAGAACCAAAACTATTTCATGCCATCAGCTCAAATCTCCTTTGGTCATCATGGCCCATGGCTCGCACCATGTCAAACTTACACAACCCCGCAACGTGAAGACCGAGATCGTACTCGCCGACTTGTTCGCCGCCACCACACTTTGGCTTTCCGCTGTCCATGATATTCATACCGGCATCCGGTGCCGGGCTCGTTTGTGGCGAAGACATTTTGATATTGATTAGGCACCGGGCCTTGTGTTAAGAACAGAAAAAAACAAACAAACAAAGAGACTGAGAGAACGGAAGTGAATGCGACTCCGCCCAGCGGGTGCTCAAAAAGGGAAAGAGAACAAAAGGATAGTAACCTCCACGGACTCCAGTGTGTAGGAGTGGAGGGAAGAAAAAGGGGAAAAGAGTAGAAAAGAAAACAAGTGAGCGAAGGAGAGAATGGAAATGGCACAGCCAGTATAAATCCTCCTGAGGACAGTCAACTCTACAAAATAACACCACTACACAATGGGAAGAACCAAGCAGGCCAAAAGCTCTGGGCAAAGATTAGGAGAATATTCTTTCTTATAGCATGACTCTCCCACGGTCATGCCTAGACGGGTACTGCCAGGCAGGAGTTGCCGCGAGTCGTGCAAGGACAGGTGACGAAATCGGATCGCCAACGACTCGGATCAAGGATCTGGTGAGATCTGTAGGAAGGGGAAAGCTTGTTGACAACAAGACTTGATCCACTTGGAGAACCTCCGCACGTTGACGAGTATCATCTTCATCACGATCTACATCTTCGGTTTCTTACATCCGTGAGACCATTCTTTCTTGGTGTTCAGCGACTATCAGTGAACCGCCAAGTGTGATTCTGCGTCAAGAGAGGCAAGTATTGGCGGACTCCCTTGTAGCCTCCAGACAATATCAGCGGTTACTGGTGTTTGCATGATCTTGAGAGCTTCATAACAAGCTTCAAGTGGTCTTGGCGAAACTCGTGAGATCTCTTGGGTAGTCTTCAAAGTCTCTGAATAAGCTTTCTTGTGGTGGTTAAGTGAGCCAGAGCCTTATAGAAGCACATATTGGCTTCTATAAGGTACTATACCCTTGGCGTCAGCTCTGACTTGCTTTTGACATGTGGATGTCCGCTTGTAGACCCTGTGGCCACTTCCTACTTTGGGCAATGGGTCTAGGCGTCAACCTCAAAAGGGCGGGGGTTTCAAGGCATCGACAACGATACACTGTGGGTGAAACAGACCCACCTGGGCTGGTGTAGCAGACATCCTCGGCGAGATCTGCCGATGGTGACCTTGCGGCTGCGGACATCCCAGTGCTTTCCCTCGACTTCGAGGTAATGTCGACATTGAGCAAGGGTGGGTTATCCCTATTACAGGGATCTTAACGGCAGTACTTCAAACGTGGGGAAGTGAAAGTTTAAACAAACGACGGGGCTGGTGTAGCATCAAGAAACATATTGCTGAAGCAAAATAAAGATCCGCGGTGTCGCTTAACAACAGAGGCGGCTCTGTTCAAGGATTGAAGATGTCCTCGTTGGTTGTTGCCCTTGACCTTTTTGTGGTTGTTGTGCAATCTGCGACATCTTGGCGTTCTCGGACCGCGTTGATCGCGCAACAGTGTAACACTTTATTTGCGGCTCTTTTCTTCCCGTCCTAACCGAACAACGATACCCATTGTAACGCCAAGGGTTTTGCCTGTTTCTGTACCGGACTTTAACGGCCGCTTTGACCCCTGATGCTATCACGACGTCTTCAGGGTCAACTACCCCCAATTGCATGGAAGTCGCCTTGGCACGTCTAGAAACCACATATGGAGGTCTGTGCCAACGGGAGAACATTCATCTCAACACCACCCCAGCCACTCAAACATTTGTAGATTGGCGAGCCATAAACAGCCAAGCGCCCCCTCTGTGTCGAAGGTTCGATCCCCTATCATGTCTGCATGCATGGGTTGTGACTGGTCGGTAGGATGGTCCGATGGAGGTTCTCGAAGCTGAAAAGTTGGCAGCAAGCTGAATGTTGGGTGAGGAGTGACGATTTAGGTCCTAGAGGCTACCCCTAGATGCCTCTTTAGGGAGGTGAGAGGGTTGCTGATAAGGTATAGCGTGGTAGCATTTGTCGACGAGGGCGGTTGCCCTACATAGCCAATGTATTGTTGAAGCTTGTATAATAGTCTGACTGTTCGCTGCGTTTGAAGCTCTCGACAATCCTTTCCCAGATCAGTGGCCGGTTGCAGTTGCCCTCTTTGAAGTTTGCCGAAACCCCAAGCGCTATTCTCAATGACCGATACCGAGTCTTCGGGCCCTCAACGGGCACCAGGTAGGTTGACACTTGGTTGCTGGTCGTTCAAGAGACTAACACCGGATAACAGTTCTTGCTGCACAAGGTACCCCAGTCGCACTGGCTGCGACGGGCCCTTCGCCACCGGGGGAGTCTGATGCTGCTCAAGACAACACCGTGGTGGTCAGTGATGCTCTCGGAACGGACAAGGACCAAGGGGTAACCTCGGCGCCCCCTACCCGGCAGGACACCACGACATCTGGCTTCGACCTGGCGGATCCGATGAACTTTGGACGTCATCGGCGAGAGAACATCAGCACCAAGCAGATGAAAGTTGAGCATCCTGACGGAAACAAGAGAAAGCTCAAGAAGTACTACAGCCGGCAGAATAAGCTGATTGACCAATTCCTGGGAGCTGAGGATGAAGAGCGCAACACGGTGGAGGAAGATGCGCGGTATAAGCCAAAGATCAAGTTTGCGGTGAACGCATCGTTCGTCGTCAACTTTTTCCTCTTTGTCATCCAGATGTATGCTGCTATATCGACAGGATCGCTTTCGGTACATTTCCTTTGCGTCGTGGAAATCGCCGCTGTTGCTAACGAGTCTTTAGCTGTTTGCGACTGCGGCGGATGCGTTTATGGACCTTGTATCGTCCTTTGTGATGTTGATCACATCCAGACTTGCGGCCCGACCGAGCATCTACAAGTACCCAGTTGTAAGTGTCAGCATGAGCATCACAGCACATCAGAGGCTCACCAAGTATAGGGACGAAAAAGGATTGAGACGTTGGGTATCATCCTCTTTTGCGCACTGATGACCACTGTCTCGATTCAGCTTCTCGTAAGTCTGGCCTGCCCTGTAGTTGTTGAGTGTAGCTGCTAACAGTTGGTAGATCGAATCTGCGCGTAACTTGGGTTCGGGAGGAGAGCACGAAGCTGAGGGTCTCCATATCATTCCACTCACCTTTGTGGGTGTCGCCAGTTAGTACTAATCACCAAAACCAAAGGGGACGGGACACTAACATGATGACAGTTTTTGCCAAGGGCAGCTTGATGATCTACTGCCTCTTTTACCGGAGGTTCCCAACAGTTCACGTCTTCTTTGTCGACCATCGAAACGACATTGTGGTGAACATTTTTGGGCTGGTGATGTCGATAGTAGGTGACAAGTTTGTGTGGTACCTTGATCCGATTGGTGCCATCCTGATTGCCCTCCTGATTCTCTTTTCGTGGGCTTCGAATGCCTTTGAGCATGTCTGGCTTCTGGTCGGAAAGTCAGCGCCCAAGGAGTTCATTGCGAAGCTCATCTATATGACCATGACACACGACGGCAGGATCGTCAAGGTAGACACGGTGAGTAGATCCCGAGTGTTTCCCGGTAAAGGCGTTCGAAGCTAACAATAAGGCAGTGTCGGGCATACCATGCTGGTCAGCATTACTATGTCGAGTTGGACATTGTAATGGACGAAGACACGCCCTTGAGGATTTCCCATGATGTTGGGCAGACGCTGCAAAGGAAGCTCGAAGGGTTGGCGCTGGTCGAGAGAGCGTTTGTACATGTCGACTATGAGCACGCGCATAATGTCCACGAAGAACACAAGCCCCTGTACGATAAGCCGGCGCCCAAGAGGAGTCTCAAGGACATCCTCTTGTTCAGGAAACCCGCCATGGAACAGGGAGAGGCGAATGCATCAATCGGGCAATGACATAGGGCGGAGGGTCCAGGCCGTAGATATTAGGTATGTGTAGTTATTTAAAATAGATTCCAAAGTTAAAAATGCTTCCAGTTGAAGCGCGTTCGGTATTCTGATCGAGTAATGAGAAAATGGGAAAAAGCCGTTGCTGCCCGTCGCGTTTCGCATAAGAACTTGTGGTAATGGTGGGGAGAAGACTCATAAGTGAAGTTGCATGGTGATGCCCGGTCACTTCAAGTTGACACTTGGAACTGAAAAAAAGTCAAGTTGGCAAGTGCAGATGCCAGTGAGACGTTGAAGTTGAAGAAGGAAAGTGCGAGTTGTCGTTGCACAGTTGAACGCTGTTGCTGCCGCCAAGGTTACGCGATAATTACCTCTCACGGTAAGTTACCATTTCTCTCCCACAAATCTGTAATTACGTGAAAAGGGAGCTTGGGCCAAGTGGTGCGATTGCAGAGGTGGGCTGATTTTTGCTTTGTAATCGATTGGCTCGCGCATCCGGCAGGCAGCGCAGTTCATCCCGTCCAGCAGCCGGTCGGGTCGGTACCTGAATAAGTTCACTCCACCGGGACTTCGGGAGATCGACTTTCACTTTTGAAAGAGTGAGTCCATCCGACGAGAAGCTCTTTTGGTTTGCCATTGTCGGCTCAGCTTGGTCGTCATGGCCTTCTTTCAGCTTGGGTTGCGCCGGGCAGCTATCCAGCTGTCCAGGCCATCCGTCTTTTGCGCCAGAGCTGCTTTCAATGTCTCTCAGCAACAAAAGGTTGTCCAGCTTCCAACTCCTGCTTCGACCATCTTGAAGCTTGTGAGCCAGGCTCGTCACACCCAGTCCCGGAACTATGCCACCCAAAAAGTCCAAGAATCTCCCCTCAGCAAGCTCGCCACCGATATTGCTAAGCCCGCCCCGTCCTCTGATAAGTCTGAGAAGAAGTCCAGCTTCCCGGAAACCAGCTCGAAATCTGTCGCCTACTGGCTCCTCGCCAGCGCTGCTTCTGTCTTTGGTATCGTCATCTTTGGTGGTCTGACCCGCTTGACCGAGTCTGGGTACGTGACCCGAGCTAGCACTTTATATGTCTCTATGCCTCTTCAGCCTGACACAACCACTAACACGTTCCACAGCCTGAGTATCACCGAATGGAGACCCGTCACTGGTTCCCTCTGGCCTGGCTCCCAGGAGGAATGGGAGTCCGAGTTTGAAAAGTACCGCGCCTCTCCCGAGTTCAAGATGCTCAACTCGACCATGAACCTCCAGGAGTTCAAGCAGATCTACTTCATGGAGTGGACCCATCGTCTCTGGGGCCGCTTCATCGGCATGTCCTTCGTCCTCCCGACCATCTACTTCATTGCTCGTCGCCGCGTCACCCCTCGCATGGCTTGCACTCTTGTTGGCATCTCGGCTCTCATCGGCTTCCAAGGTTTCATTGGTTGGTGGATGGTCAAGTCCGGTCTCAAGGATGACCTCTTTGCTCCCGGCTCCCACCCCCGTGTCAGCCAGTACCGTCTCGCTGCCCATCTTGCTACCGCCTTCGTCTGCTACTCCTGGATGCTTCTTGCCGGTCTCAGCATTCTCCGCACTCACAAGGCCATCAAGTTCCCCGAGCAGGCTGTCAAGAACTTCACTGCTCTCCAGTCGCCTGCCCTTAGAGTCCTTCGCGGTTCCGTCGCTGCCCTCACTGTTCTGATCTTCACCACCGTTCTCTCCGGCGCTCTCGTTGCTGGTCTCGACGCTGGTCTCATTTACAATGAGTTCCCCATGATGGGCAACGGCCTCGCTCCCCCCAAGTCCGAGCTCTTGGACAAGTTCTACTCTCGCCACGAGGATGGTTCTGACCTGGTCTGGCGCAACATGCTCGAGAACCCCTCGCTCGTCCAGCTTGACCACCGTATCCTGGCCATCACCACCTTCACTGCTGTCTGCGCTCTGGTTGCCTACAGCCGCTCTGGCAAGGTCAAGGCCGCCCTTCCCCCCGCTGCTCGCAAGGGAATCACCGGCCTCCTCCATCTCGTTTCTCTGCAGGTTGCTCTCGGTATCAGCACCCTCATCTACATGGTCCCCATTCCCCTGGCTGCTGCCCACCAGGCTGGTGCTCTTGCCTTGTTGACCGGTGTTCTCGTTGCTGGCCAGCGCCTTCGTATCCCCAAGGCTACCTTGGCTATGGCCCAGAGAAGACTGGCTCAGCTGGCTCAGCAGGCCAAGACCCAAGGTCCCAAATAAGCAGCACAAGCACAATGATATATCGTGTAACATATCTGTAACATTATCACAAAAATCTGGCGGATAGATATACCCGAGGAGTTTAGGATACACGTACATCTCCTCACACAATGGCTGAAGTGGCCAAGTTTATGCCACTCTTTTCCTAGGCGACAGTCCCTCATGTGAACCAGGCTCTCATCAGACATGGCGTTGCACAACCTGAACCAGCATCTACCAGTTTCGGATCCCGGCAGTCGATAATCTGTGTGTGTACCATATCCAATTCCGGAACCTTGACAGGCCCTGTCACTACTGTCGCATGTCTCTGTAGGGCAGTGCGGTCTCGAATCTTGATTTGGGAGTAGGGTACCAATCCGATGCAGTGGCACCAGTTACCAAGTGATGGGCTGGAACCCTGCAGAATGCCCCAATGGTAACACAGCGGAGGTCTCGCCGGTTCGACTCAGTGAGTCCATAGAGGCGGGCTTACACAGATACCCGGCATTTCTCCTCAGATGATGCAAACTGAGATTGAGTGTCGTATTGTTGTTACCCCTGAACGTGGGAAAAGGGGGACGAACCAACCGTCCACGCGGTCCAACGTTCTCTTCAGAGTGCCAGTGCGGCAAGACCGGGATGTCGTCACATTACACTGTGCCTATCGATAAGGAAATCCAAGCACTCTGGAAGTTTGAAAGTCCTGGCGCCAATGACAATGGCATTCAATTTCCCAACTTCCAACACACTTCATTGCTCACCCACCAGGATTATACCAACTGTCGGTGATGTGCGTCAACGGAAACTCCCGAACGAACCTTGAATTCACGACCTGATTTCCTATTCGGTCCACTTACAGCTCGAGTTCGGATAGCTGACGACAATCGTTGCACAATTCCACACCCCAACACTCAAGCACACAAAGCCATGCACGACATCACATTACCAAAATGTGAGCCGAGATAAAACTGGATGATATCTCGGACGACACAAGGATGAAGCACCGAGCCTTTTCATGACTTTTTCGCTTAAACAAGGCATTGACTGGCTGCCTTGTTAAATGTTCCTCAGGCTGCTCAGGAAATACGCTTACACCGCCAACTCCACCTGACGAATAGTTTTCTCCTTTCGGAGTTAACAGCCATCATCACAAAGATCATGAAAATCTGGATTGTGGTGGTTGTCCTCAGCCATGTTTGCCACATACAGTCGGGGTCCTATGCGCAGCACCCTTTGTTTCTTCCCCTCCTTGAGCCTCAGCCGGCCACATGCAGCTGACAGCAACAACATCGACCACAACCACAACCCCCAAAACACCACACCACCCCCACCGTCTCATTGCTCAGCTTGGTTGATCAACAGCTTCACAAGATTAGTGGCTAGATATGTCAAACATGCAAGTGCTACCACTCTATGTTACATGAGTTGGGCCATTGCGTGCATGCATACAACGGCTACTGCTGTTCAGGGACAACGGTAAAAGGGGTCCGAGACAAAATAGGGCCTAGGATGTCCATGAAACTCGTACTTCTTGGCCCTATCCGAACTGGTTGGAACATTGTCTAGGAGCCAGAATAGTCTAGGCAAGACACTTCGAAGTCGATGTCTCTTGAGAGCCTCCGTGCCCCCCATTCTTTGTTTGGTTACCCCTGGCTTCCCCATATTACTAATTGTAACCCACTATATTCCTCGCCAAATCAGGGATGAAGGACCTCTGGCGCCAAATCCTCAATCCTACACAACCATATCGCGCCGACTTTGGTTGCGGTTCGGTTCGTTCGTCCACTGCGAGGTTCCAGGCTTCGGTGATTCGCCCCCGCTCTGCAGGTTTGCAGCTCCTTCCCGGTGCCGACGATGAACTATTGAATGATCAACGAGACGTTGGACTTTGGCGTCGGCTGCTGCCCTCATCCTCATGCACATTTGGCACCTTCGGGAACGATTACGGTCTGCTTCCGAACGCCTTCATTTCTGACAGAATGACCTCTTCTTCAAACCATTGGCCGTTTAACCCAGAAGGATGCAGTCTAGATGACGACACATACGGTATCACAGTGGGAAAAACATCTGATATCCTCTAAACTCAGTTAAGGCTGGGCGAGTCGAGACTCCACCTTTACCTAAAGCCCGCCTCCTCACTTCCTTGGCGAGGAAAACCTCCCCCTTCCCACGAACGAGAAGAAGAAAGGGAAAAGAGAGTTCACATTTCTCAAGCAGTGTGATACAGAAACTGCCAGGCAACTTTTCCATCTATCCCTGTCACGCCTATCTCCGAGACGTATGCAACCTGCTTGTAAAGCCGGTGCCTCGACAGTCCAAGTCAATCCCAATAAATACCTCCAACCTCACGACCTAATCCAGCGTCTCACGACAGGACGTTCGTGTTCCCACAGCGAGAAACCAGCTTTACCCTTGCACATCACAATAAACGTTTAATAAACCCCCGTCCGAGTCAAGACCTTGTTTGTTCTATCCTTACCCTTTCTCCCCTCTCCACTTTCCCCATCCCAACCTTGTCTGAAAAGGCAAGCCATCAAAACTGCCACAGCCTATAACTGCGTGCAGAGCGATGTCTCTTTCTACAACTCCTTGACCGAACGGGTAATTGACGCCGACGAACACTTTTTGCTGTTACCAGACAGTCTGTTCCTCGAGTGGTCAACCGGAGTGTTTTCATCCAGCTGGCACTATCATTCCATCTCCATCGCCTCTATCACCTCAAAGTCGACTCGAGAACGGTTTCACACTATTCGCCATTTCCACGCTTGAACTCAGTAATTGCCACTTTACTCGACTTTTGCGGAATTCAACGACGATAATATCTACGTTTCAGAGATCAACCCTGGCTTCAGTGCTCTCCTGAGTGGTTTATCAGAACCAGAAGGCGACGTCTGTTCACGGTTGTACGACGAGACTATCGGCTGGGCTTGCCAGCAAGACATCCGAGTGTTGAACCACTGCGGAAATCAGCGGTCATCCCACGTGTGATTTCTAACGTTAACTCAATAATACTCGTAAGTGTATATTTCATATTACACTGAAGTTTGGCTTTGGACACTCTCTCAATGCCTGGTTCATCCCCTTGCTGCACTGATGATGGAGTTTGGACCGAGAAAGAAGCACACATTCATATCACTCACTCAATTTCCCTCGAATCATGACAAACGTGTTCTGCATCCATGACACAGAGGACAACATACCACATGGCCACAAAAGTCCACATTATGAAGGAATAATGGAGAGGGTTCCTGGGGTCTCGACCTATTGAAGGAGTGTGGAAAAAGAGGTGGCAAGGAACAAAATTATCCGCTTGATCAATAAACAGCGTGGTGTAGAGAAGGCGTCGCCTTAATCACCCTCACGTCATCATTATCACACACTCGACCCTCACACGTCACTATTTCTCACACCAAACTACATCAAACTCGGCACCCTCCCAAAGCCATCACAATCTTCCTCACAAAACCCAAACTAACCCTCTCCCAGCTCTCACCCACAACCACAACCACAACCAAACCACAACAAACTCCACCACCCCAACCACCAAAAAAAATGTGCAAACAATGGTTCTGCCTCTACGCCTGCGGGCACAAGGGTTTCTACCGCTACGACCCCTGCCCGGACTTCGGCACCAAGTGCTACGGCGCCGGCGGCGAGCAGAGTCTCTTCAGCGTGACAAACACCTGCGACGATTGCCAGTCGAGGGCGGCGGAACCGAACCCCGAGGGCCGCAAGGACGATCCGTATTTGAAGGAGAAGAAGTACGTGCCTTGGGTTGTTAATGATGCGGCGGGTGGTGGTGGTGGGGGGCAGGGGAAGTAAAAATGGCGAGGGGAGGAGGAGGAGGAGGAGAAGGGGGGGAAGGAGTAGGCTGATAAGGGTAGGGAAGGGGCGAGGGGTGAGGAGGGAGAATGGGAATGGGATGGGGGATGGACGAGAAGAGAGAACGTGAATGGGATGGGGATAGCGATGAGGATGGATGACACTGGCATGTTCGTGATGCATACACATCCCAAACCATGGAATCGGTCCCGGGCCGCGTGCGTCTCATGCGATCAAAATAGCCTGCCCGATTTCAGGACCAAAAAGTCACAAAAACGAAAACAGAGAAAATCCAAACATTTACTCCAACTTCTTCTCACCGACCTCCCCACCAGTGCTCAACCCCGTTTAAAACCCCCAAGGAAGAAGCTAAGTCACCCAAAGAACCCGACCGGTGGAACGAACCACCAAACTTCTCCTAGCTCCAGCTACAGACAGACCTTCCCTACGAGAACTATATACGTTAAAAATACCGCCCACACAGCAGTATTTTCATGAACGGGTTCAACTAACCACCTGCACTCGGCCATTAGTCAACCAGTACCACTACCACCGGGTTACTCTCGTTCTGGCATTAGAAGAGAAGGAGGGAGAACCTGCCTACTGGCCAGCTGCCACTAGCTGCTAGAACAAGGACAAGGAAAATGGCAAACACGCGCCTTGGAATTACCTTGGAATTACCTCAGTTAGGAACAAGCCAGCTACGAAGCTATAAGAGCTGTTCAGTTTTCTCTTTACCATTACCGCTTTTTCTTATCACAAACCTTGGATTGGGGATAGGGCAACCCACGGCCAGGATGCAGATACCAAGAAGACGGGAAAATGGGAAGGAACTGAACAAGAGGGACAGTGAAAAACTAAAGAACAGCAGATGGCATACGGCATTAGGTTTCATGGTATGAGAGGTTAAGGTTGACGTTGAGGTTCAAGTGTGCATCCCAGGCACGCGCGTACGAGGATAGAAAGAAAATGGTCCTGTTAACCCTACGATACCGTTGAAGTTACCTGAGAAATTGAGTTGGGAGTATCAACTTCGCTGCTGCTTGCAACCACTCCTCAGTGGTATTGCAAGATAAATGGAATTACTTGATCAAGTTTGCCAACTTGGAAACGAGCACTTTACTTAGCGTAAGGATCCCAACCGGTCTTTCTTTTGGTTCTGTGAAGACACCCTCCATCGTTTGTATCCGAATACAGTAGTGTCATCACCGACATTACCTTCAGGTTTATCATCAAGTGGTCAAAAATAGTAAGATAGCAATGAACTTGTTTTCAATGAACCTGTCTTCATCATACTCACCCCGTTACCACGAAGTCACTTATCCAAAACCCCCCAACCGGGCCAACCCCCGGCCATCCTTCCCTCTCCCCCAAAATCACAATATCACAAATATCACAACCTAACCAAACTAACATCCAAAATCCCCTCCTGCCCTTCCAACTCCCTCACCACCTCTTCCGTAACATCCCCCTCAACCCCCAGTATCATCAACGCCTCTCTACTATCCCTACTATCCCCAGTATCCTCCTCCCTCTCCTCTGTTACCTCCTCCGTCTCCTCTCCACGCCTAGTTTCCACTGTCCCAACCGGTCTACGCCTGGTCTTAGCACCACCACCACCACTTAACCCAGCAACCTGCATAAACCGAATATTAATCCCATGCCTCCCCACCACCATGCCCACACCACCAATCTTGCCAGGGCGATCATAGTTCCTTAGCACCAACAGCGTACCTTCAGGCTGGAAGTTGGCGCCGGCGAACCGGTCGAGTTTGGAGATGAAGATATCTGAGCCACTGGTTACGTGGCCCTCGATAATCTGTTCCTGTTCCTGTTCTTCTTCATTTTTATCTTTGGAGGAGGTAAGTAAGCTGCGAAGAGTCACCTGTCCCCCTTCGCCGGAGCCGGAAGTAGGGGTGTTATCATCGCGAACGAACTTCTCATCTATAGCAATTCCTCGCTCGCGGGCAATGAGAGAGGCGTTGACGATGTTGACGTCGCGGCCGGCGTGCGAGGATATGGAGGAGAGAAGACCTTTGATGAGAGCGGCGGTTAGGGGGCGGGTGGAAGGCGGAGGGACGGAGGCGAGGGCGCCGTGGTAGGTTAGTTCGAAGCGGCGGCCGCCTAGACGGTTGGGTTTGGTGCGGGCGAAGTGTTGGGTATAGAGGGAGCCCATACGTTCGATTCTGCGGAGATTTTGGGAGTCAGTGATGGTTGAGAGTGGTGGGAGAGGTTGAGGGGGAAAATAGAAGGGGAAAAGACGGATATAGCCAACAGGCCCATGAGGTGTGAGGAAAGGTGATGGGCGAAACACAAAAGAAAGAAGACACTCACAGCTTCACAAAAGGCTGCAACCTCCTATATTCCTCCGGCAAAATCAACGGTGCATTCACCGCCGCCGTCGGCATCCCACCCTTCAAAATCTCCAACACTTGCGTACACACATCCATCGAAACATTCTCCTGCGCCTCAACCGTGCTCGCTCCCAAATGCGGCGTCGCCACCACCTTTGGATGTCTCGCCAGTCTCGCAGCCGTCGACTCTTCCACATCAAACTTCACCGGCTCCTGAGTATAGACATCGATTCCCGCTCCAACAATCCATCCCTCTTCTAGAGCCTTTAACAACGCTCCCTCATTGTACACCCCACCTCTCGCCACATTCAACACCCTCGCCGTTTTCTTCATCAACCTCAGCTCCTTCTCCCCGACCATATCCGCCGTGCTCGCCAACAACGGCGTATGCACTGTCAAGAAATCAACCACCTTCAACAACTCCTCCAGTCCGCCCTTCCCATTTTTCCCACCACCAACAAGCTTCACACCAGCACTCCTTGCTATCTCAGGACTAGCATAGGGATCTAGACCAAGGACCTTCATCCCCAATCCTGTGGCCATCCTAGCCACTTTCATCCCCACCTTTCCCAAACCAATGATCCCTAACGTCTTCCCGCCGACTTCCACACCTACCAACTTGCTCCGTTCCCACCGACCCTGCTTCATCCCGGTATCAGCTCTACCAATGTTTCTGGCCGTGGCGAGCAACAACGCGATTGTGTGCTCGGCCGCTGCCGAGATATTGCCATGGGGAGAGTTGACGACGATAATACCACGCTTGGTGGCGGCTTCAACGTCGATGTTGTCGACGCCCACGCCGGCGCGGGCAATGACACGCAGGTTGGGAGAGATGTCAGGGGACAAGATGGCGGAGGTGACTTTTGTTTCGGAGCGGATGATTAGAGCATGGTAAGAGGGAAGGAGAGAGGCGAGGGTTTCAGGTGTGGTTTTCGGGTGGTAGGTGACCTCGTGGGAAGAGGATCGTAGGAGGGTGAGCCCTTCTTCCGAGAGTGGTTCGGGAATGAGGATCTTGAAGGAGGTGGTTGATGAGGTGATAGGGGAGGAGGGAGGGGGTGTAATAGCTGAGGGAGTCATGTTTGAGTATAAGTGGCAGAGGTATTGGGAAGTGACTGATAATGGGGGTGAGTATCTGAACAGATGAAGCCTGAAGACTGAGGAGGGGTTGAAGTATGATTAATGGCCACTCAATTCTTCATAGTGTACCGCATAACTCGTGAGGGAAAAGAGAAGCACTCATTCTCGATTGAGGGGAAGAGGGGCTTATAACCATGAATAAGCACCCGTCTTTGTTGGATCTGGTGTCTAGCACAAGATGTGGTGATCAGTGGCACTTGGCCTTTTACCCCCGCGCCCCAGCATCTCAGCTGGCTCTTTGCAATATCACCATATCCCACAACAGGGCGCAGTGCTCAAATCTGATCAAGGAAGTTCAAGTTGTGGACGAACTGACGTGTAGTAAGCAGAGCAAATCCAGCATCCCCCGTTCCAAGCTCTCGGTGTCAATGGTGGCAGAACTCGATGGTGGTTCGGGTGCATGCAAGGTGAATTGTCTGGAGATGATATTGCCGTGTGACTGCATCTCATCGGATGCCAATGAGGGGAGATAATGGGAATCGAAGGAGTAACTTGGACTTGTGAGCCAAACAGATGAAGGAAGTCTTTCAGTGGTCATAACATCGTGTAATTCTGTGAACCATCAGCCATTCATGAACAGAGTATGGTAAGCTGGGATATGCTGTTTCGGAGTCCAATAACGAATCCAGCTGACGGGCATGGGAGGGTAGGGCAAGGCAATTCCCGACGCTTCGCGGTTGGAATATGCTCGACAGACCTATAAAGTTCCAAGGCCTCACACCCTCACGATCTTGAACCCCTCATTCCCCCACGTTTGGCTACTGCAGGTTGCTGCACCCGGAGTTTGTACGCAGGGCGGACGTGGGTGGTACATGATGTCGTTCAATGCAAAAGTGAAGAGAGGTGAGAACAGATCTGAAGTGCGGGATGCAGTGATGAAAATTCAGGTGAAAATCAAAAAAGGAGAAAGTATTCGAAGATGTGGGAAATGGAGATGAGGCCATGAGGGGTACCTCAGTCCTAACTGGGCAGTACTTGGGGCGCAACTTCCTCTCCTTCAAATATGATGTTCCTTCCCTGAACATGGGAGATTGAGGGGCACATCCGAGCAAGAAGTTCGAGCTCAGGAAGGCGCGTTGTTGGCGTCCGTTAACAAGTTACTCAATCCCGAAAGATTACCTGTAGTTTGAAATGCTGCGCCGAGTCAACAACCCATAGCATATGCGACGATCAGAGATATTGAATCATGTTGCGATAGGAACAGGATGTAGTATTCCACACCTAACACACCATCAATGGCAATACCCAGGGCCACTTCCACTTACTCCCGACGCCTCCTTCTGCTCAAACAGCGCAGCTAGCTTAGAAGTTAGACCGGCCAGTGAAGCGCTCGTTCTGGACCAACTCAATCCAGTAACCATCAGGATCAAGAACAAACGCAACATTCTTCATGCGACCATCCGTCAGCCTCTTCTTCCAGTTGACGTTAAGTCCCTCCAGACGCTCGCAAGCAGCCTCGATGTTGTCAACCGACACGCCTATTTCAAGTAGTCATCGTTAGCACAGCCATCCCACCAGCACCTAACCACCCCCAACCCACAAGCTCAAGGGGTTCCACTTACAAATGTGACCAAACCCTTGAGGCTGGTCGTTGCCGTTGTGATAGCTGAAGTTTTCATCCTTCTCCGTCCCATAATTCCACGTCAACTCCAACAGCCCCTCCCTATCCGCCGTGTTCTGCTTTTCGTCTCCATACCCCAAAAAGTAAAGATTAAACCCAGCCTCCTTCGCCTCATGCGTCCTCACCAGCTTCATCCCAAGTACCTCCTGATAAAACTTGAGACTCTTCTCCGCATCCTTCACCCTCAACATGGTATGATTCATCCTGTACGTCTTCAAATCCGTCTCCTTAACCCCCTCAGTCTCCTCCACCGGTTTCCGTCCAATAATCTCCACCCAGTACCCATCCGGGTCCAGGGCGAACGCAATGTGCTTCATCCGTCCATCGCTCAGCTTCTTCTGGAACTTGTACCCCGCGTCCTCGAGGCGCTGGCAGGCGGCCTGGAGGTTGTCGACGCTAATACAAGTGTGGCCGAAGCCGCGGTGGGGCTCGACGTTGCCGTTGTTGATCTTGTAGTTAGGGTCCGATTCGGTGCCGTAGTTGTGGGTTAGCTCGATTAGGCCCTCACGGTCCCAGAGGTTGGCGCCGGCGGAGACGGCACCGGGAGCGTCGTAGCCGAGGAAGTAGAGGTCGAATTTGGCTTCGGGGAAGGAGAGTTTCTTAAGGAGGGACATGCCGAGGAATTCGTAGAATTTGACTGTGCGTTTTGTTAGTCTGTTTATGTCTCCCATCGTTGATGTGGTAGGCGATGTGTCACGTACCCGACTCCTTAGGGTCCTTGACCCGGATCCTGTTATCTCCAAGTCAGTTTACTTGTCCTACCCTTGTCCTCTTTGGTATCATTGTCCAGAATCGCAACTTACATGGAGTGGTTGAACTTGTAGTTCTTGACATCGGTAGTAGCCGCCATGTTTGCAAACGATCTCGTGAAAGCTGTTGAAATGTTGATGCGCATCCAAGTCAGTTTCACTCATCCACCAGCTGCCTGCCCTTTCTTCTCTAACTCGTTATCCTTGATGAGGTGACTTACCAGGTCTAAATACCGTCTTTTTGTTAAACAAAGCACCAGAAAAAAGCTTCAGTCTCTGTGCCGCACGCGTTGTTGAGTTCATGAGTGCCTCACAAATCTCTCAGCTTACAAATAACGACGTGGAAGAGGAGAGAATCTATGACAGAAAAATGCGGGGGAGGATGTGGTGGTGGTGACGTGATTTACTTGTACGGAAGGAGGCGTGAAACTATTCTAGTGAGGTTACCGTACTAAAAACTCCTTGTCATCGGAGCGGTCTTGCCGTGAGCGTTGGGGACGGTGAGGGGCTTCTGCACAGCTGACAGCGGGTAAAGAATGACCCCACTTTGATAACATGGGATGGGGCATCATCGGAGATAAGGTGTTGACGTCAGAGAAGCTATTCTCCACATCGTTCAGCTTGTGCTACGACGGGACGGAGCTGTCCGGTGGCGGCAGCGATGCTGTGATTCCGTGATGCGGCGGTGCTGAAGTAAACAATGGTCAAGGAAGAACGTCATCTGGAGGGCTAACCAGTTGATAATGAGCTTCCAGGCGTCCGCAACTCTTCATATGAACCTACTACGCCTGCATAGTCCGCCGCTTTCCTCACCCATCATTGTGTCACCGACAAGCCAAAGTAATGATATCGTGCGTACCTAATAATGATACTGATGACTATGATCCTAAAACGAAAACAATGGGAGGCAACAGCCAGAAATATCCATGCTTCATGCTAAGACTCCATGCCACTGACACCAACGAAAGACAAGGAGAAAGAGAAACCTAATCCTCAGTTACTGTACTTCAACAATACAATACAATACAATGCTTCATCTGACCGTCATCGCTCTTCTCGTTCGTTTCCTGGCCGATTTCGCTAATTCCTTCCTTTTCCTATACCCATGATCCTCGTTTTCTCCAAACATAATCCTTATAAAAATCTTCTTCATCTGTTTCCGTAGGTAGCTCATACTATGCCACACTCTCCGAAGGAATCAGCTCAAGCAGCCCATCGACCTAAGATTTGCCGCCCTTGCGCTTCTTCTTTTTGCTCTTGTTCTTCTTCCCATGACTACTGCTCTGCCCGCCACCGTTGGTCTTGGCAGATTCACCCTCCCTATCTCCGGGCTGATGCCCTTCATCACCCGTCGTGGGCGACATTAAGCCCTGACTCTCGTCACCTGTCTCCGACCTGGCGGATGGCTGGGTTATCGACAAAGTCACCTTGGCGCCGCGGCCGTGATCGGGGGGCGTTGTCGTGATGGCATATTCTTCTTCGTCGTTGGAGCTGTTGGTCTCCAAAACCACCTTTCTGACGCCTCGTGTCTCAATAATGTTCTCCGTTATACTTCCACTGCGAACAATTCCACGCCTAAGGGGCAAGAGGCCGCTGTCGCGCATGCTGGCGACGCTATCGGAACTACCGCTCGATCGATGGCCAGACAACCCGCCGGCCGTATCCGTGGCCGCATTCTGCTGCTGCCTCGGGGGCGTCTGCGTTGACTTGTCGACTGTATCATGGTTGCTGTCCGAGTTGTCCACATTGATGGGTACTGCCGTGATGGCACTCTCTGCGGGAGAGATGAGCTGCGCGGTAGCGGGGCTAACACCACCGTAGCTCTGCGTCAAAGCTTGAATACCGTCCTTTGCGGTCGATTGCTGAGGTCTGAGAAGGCTAGTGGTTTCGTCGTCTTCATAGGGAGTCTCGGCAACGGCGCTCGAATCGGCAATCGATGCAGCACGTGCTTGAGAGAGGTGTCCCGCGATCCCCGGCTTGATCTTCACTTTAGTCGAGCGAGTGTTCTTGGGGTTAATAGCCGGGTTGGAGGGGCCTAGATGCTTCAAGTGCTGCCTGAGTTCTTCGAGGTTGGCGCGGACCGGAACCGTAGTGTTCACCATCTGACCATCGACCCCATGGGAGCTTCTCCGCATCATGAAAGTAGTCTGCTTGGGATCCCGCTCGTTGATAAGGTGGGCCGCTTCAGAGACAGTGCTGCCCGCACCGGTAAGCGGTTCAATGATCTTTGACGGTGGAACATCAGCACCGGCGACATCATCATAACCCCTGCTCATCGTCTTTCCAATAATATCCTCGGAGGCACGACGCGTAATTCTGGCCTTGGGTGCAGGAGTCAACCGGCGAATAGCCTTGTGGACGTCGATATAAACATCCGATTCGTCAATGATTTCCCTGGACTTTTGTTAGTAAAATGAACTTGAGGAAGCAAGCAAAAGTAAAGCCAAGACTTACTCTCCAATCAATTCCTCGATAACATCCTCAAGAGTGACCACACCAAGGGCGCCGTGATCTTCTCCGGGATATTCCGAAACAAGAACCATGTGGGACTTGCCCTCCTGGAAGAAGTTGACAATGTCCAAACAGCTGGTTTCGGGGCGGGTCTCGGGGAGAGTGGCCAAGGGGAAGTCCTTAACCCTCTTGCAGTCTTCGGGGTCGTAGGTGATCAGAATCTTGACAAGCAACATGCCGACGAAGTTGGTCGGGTTGCCCGTTTCATGGATGGGAATTCTCGAGTAGCCGGCTGACAAGATCATATCCATGGTCTTCTCATCCAGGACAGTGTCCTCTGCCATGACGAAAACGTCCTCCATGGGGGTCATCACACTGGCGACCGGCTTTTCCTTCAAGTCGAGTACCGCACTGATGATGGTGACTTCATCCTGGTTGAGACGTTCCGAAACATCGCCGAGGTTCTTGTGTAGGGTGACCAAGGTCTTGAGACCGCTCTTCTTGTAGACCGTTCCGTGGTCCTCCCCAAGAAGCTTGTCGAGAAGCTTTGCGATCGGGTAGGAGACCGGGGCAGTCAGATACATGAGCAGAAGGACGGGCTTGGCCATGTAGCCACCGATCGGAAGGCCGTATCGAACGCATAGCGACTGAGGAATGACCTCACCGAAGATGACTGGGAGGGACTTGTTAGACGAGCGGATTGGGTCTGTGTGGAATGAAACGTACCGATCAAAACAGTAGAGCCGATGACAGCGGCAACGCCACCGCCGAGGCAACGGTCTAAAACAACGGGAAGTGTTTCGTTGACAATGACATTGGACAATAGTAGGGTAACCAGGACCCAGTGCTTGCCTCGCTGTAGTAGATCGTATACTCGTTTCGCGTTCTTTTGTTGTGGTTCAGTGAAGTCTCTCGCGAGTACTTGGAGGTAGATGCCATCCTGGCCCATAAGACTACACGTTCTATGTTAGTACTACTGATAGAAATGAAGGCTCGCGGGATGCCAAGGATAAACATACGCTATCGTCAAGCCGGCAAAGGCTCCTCCAACGAGGACCAAAACAGCTGAGACCAAATAGAGGACCCAGAGGCTGGCGCCATCTTCTGGCTCCTCAGAGCCTCCATGTTCAAGAATGCCTAGATGTATCGGTGCAGCCGTGACGCTCGAAATGCCCATAAACAGGGCGCGTGCCAGGCCGACCGTAAGAGAGCGTGCTGCTAGCAAGCCATTGGAACGGGAGGAGGCACCACGGAAATGTTGTGCCGTTCGGGGGGCTATCGACATTATTTTCGAAAGTTCCCACCAGAGTCGGTTGCGTATGAGCTGCGAGACACTCTGGGGTGGATGGGTTGTTTTTATTTAGTAGGGGAAGAAGCCGGGCTGTTGGAAGTTGGGGCTGTGCTTGGACAGAAAAAGATGCCGTTGGCGCACTTTCCTTATCTCGCTGCAGACAGAAGAGGAACGCCGGAGAAGAAGCTGCACAAGAGAGTTACTGAGTTGGGAGTGCCGTCGTATCGATCAGTCACAAGCTCTGCAAGCTCTGCAAGCGACGACGGATGGTCTGATTTTTTGCCTTTGCGGATAGGCGCTACGAAATGGGATATGCGCCGGCCGAGTCGTAGGATCCGGGGCCTGTATCCTTGGCGATTCGGAGGAGACGGCGGCGATTTTAAGCGGAGACGGAAATGCCCTTGTTGTTTTAGTCCAAATGGTGGTTGATCGCGAGACAGTTGGGAGTTGGGAAAATTGGCGAGAACATTGGGCGAAGTCGCAAAGGGAAAAAAGCCAGAAAGCTACGGACCTCGCTGGGCACTTGGCGGCGTTAAGGTGCTACACTGTTAAAGAAACTATGGACAAGTGGGTCCATGACGACGACCTCGACGGGTCCCGTTCCGATGACGATGACGGCAGCGGACAGCCTCCCGCTTCAAGGCTGCTGCAACGAAGTCGGAGCCTCTCATTGATTGGTCACAAGTTATGTTTCAGCGGCTTAGACGGGCATGATTGGACCCGGCAGCAATGGGGCAGCGGGACTTGCAGCGGCATTAGACTCTTTGCCAAAAGTATTCTACTGTGTAAAAAACCGTGAAGAATGGGGCCATCAAGGTGTCCGTTTGGGGTCATGAGGGAGCTTCGAGGAGCAGCTGTACAACCGATTGCTACATTGGTTCACGGCAGGACGCAGGACGAGAGCAGTAACAAAAGCACCCAGTTCCACAACAATCATATGTCATTTCGAAACAACCTCGTATCTTTCAAGTCTGCGATGGAAGTCGTCGGTTTGATGTTTGTGATGCGCCGGGATATTAAGGTATGGATAGGAGGATACACAGCTTGACAGCAAAGAGAAAGATGAAGCCGTGTTTCAACATTGAAAGGTTAGGACGATTCGATCCCAACCTGGCAGATTATAGACGCTGCGTATGGGAACACGTTACAAACTTTACCTTACACCTCATGGAGGATGCGCAACGGTAATTGCCAGCTCAACGGCGTGTTTAGAAAACCCTTGGCAGCCGTCGTGTAATTCCTTCATTCGAGTCCCGTACGAGGGCACAATCTCTGGGCGTTTGGTACAACAAGATCCAGTCATGTCCGTTCTTCATCCCGGGCCGGAGATCGGAGGCGGCACTCCCACACGGGAGGTGGTGTCCGATAAAGTTGCCGGCACCTTCCGAATGGTATGGGTCCGGGCCTGGGCCTCGTGGTTTAGGGTTGTAGTCCCCACCCCCCACCAAAGCACCCGCTGTGGGGAGGAGAGCTTTAGCGGGACAGGCCCCGCGCAGCCCACTGAAGGATGTGCGTCGACTGTTGTTGGCGTTTGCAATCCCGTCCAGCAATTTTCAGATTGAAGTTATCTCAGACCTCTTTCTTGGGCGTGCACGAACCAGATATCCAAAAAATTAATTAATTTATCGAGATCAATTGTTAGGTTTCCATTTTGGGTAATATTTTTGTCATCGGCAAATACGATCAAATACACTCAAACATTGGAAACTTTGGAAACTTTCAATGCACGGACCAGATGTACGCAGCGCACGGGCCGCAGGCCCCCCTTGACCGCAGGTTCCATCTTTTCAAGCTTCACGCGTCAAGCTCTCCGCCGCTTCGACTGCTACAACAGTTGAAGCTTTCCACCATACTTTCCACTGCCGAGCAGATCACTCATCCGTTGCTCGACCAGCGGAGAATAGGTTGGTGGTAAAGTTGTGCTAACTGTGAATTGGCAGAAGCCAAAGTGCGCGCCGAGGACTACTACGAGCCATACCACAACAGCTGAGCAGAAACAAAACACGATGGTCACTACCAAGCATGCGCAAAGCGGGGGTCGCGGTCAGGCAACGGCACAGAGTAATGCCCCCTTCCAGCAAGGTGATGATGATTCCAGTTCCTCTGACGACGATATACCAGCCGAACCAACCCCGAATTACAAAAGAAATCGGAGCATGTTCACCGGTCCAACACTCCGACCTATGAAGAGGGTGCGAAACTCGCTCGAATACATTCCTCCCTCCAAGAGGCGAAAGGCGCCCGAAAGCATAGTAGTGGCTGGTGACCAAGAGCAATCTCTCGAGGCGGAGGGAAGCCAGCAAGATGGCGACCTGGGCGAAGACGAAGACGAAGAGACACTTTTGAACAAGCAACTATTTGACATGGTAAACTCGTTTACACAGTCACGCGACCCTCCTCTTCCTCCTACCGAGCCCCAACAAGAGCCGCAACCTTCCGCAACTGGCGTGAAGCGCCGCCGAGGAAGACCTAGAAAACATCCGCTACCGGTAATTACGCAGGACCAGCCAGCTTTCGAGACACAACTATCACAGCGGGCATTAGACGAAATAGAGGCTCTAGCCAAAGAGACATTGGGTTCGGCGGAGGCACAAACTCAGGAACGAGACGAAGTAGTAGATTCCGTGGAAGTCGAATACCACACAGCATACGAAGCGTTGGAACCAGCGGAACACCAAGAATCTCAACTTCTAAGAGACGTCGACGACAAGGTTAACGATGAGAGACAGCAAGAGGAGGAGGTCGAACAAGAGGAGGAACAACAGGGGAAGGAAAGCCTACAAAACGACAAAGACACCCTCGAGATCGGAGCGACGCCAATACCAGAACAGCCGGAACAAGAGCCAGACAATGATTCGGATGAAGAGTTTCCATCGCTCTTTGATTTGAAGAAGCGGACGAAGAAACAAGTACCTCCTTCGGCCCAGCCAGAACTGGGTCCGGAGCACACGCGTCCGTCACCAGTTCTCGGCAGCGACCCTGCAGACGAGTTTGCGAATGGGGACGATTATCAGGACCAAGAAGACGACTACGAGGAAAGGGAAAACGACAAAGAATGGGTACCGGATGAGGAGCAAGAACAGTCACAGGAAGATGAAGAAGAACAAACAGACAAAGAGGATGAGGCGAACAATCAACCCCCTCGTGCCCCGCCAAATCGACGTGCCACTCCGCCCGAAGACTCGCTGCTTTTCCAAGCCCCAGAAAGTGTCAACGACTCACACCAGGTGGAAATGCCAGGCAGTACCATCTTTTTGTTGCGGAATCTCATGGGCCGCCCTGGCTGGACGGACCTCAGCAAGGATTGGGCCAAGACCATAATACAGCCGTACCGAGACCAAACTCGAAAACCGATGGCTACCACGAAAGTGGTCAAGGACTTTTGCGGGCAGCTATATAATCTCAAAATCTTCTTCGATCGAGCTCCCCGAGCAGCGTCCCTTACCAAGCAAAACGAGTACCTACGAGGTGTACAGAAATGGGTAAACAAGAGCATCAAAACATTGCAGGACGTGGCGAAGGTGTGTGAGCAACATCTGGCCCTCAATGGGGTTACTAAGCCACACTACCGCCAATCATTGAGGCAAGATTTGTTTGAATATGGCATCCCCATGTTGATTTTGGTGTTGTCGAGTGCGTACTGTCTAGGTGAGATGGATGGAGGAGACGACGACATTGACGAGGGTGGATACGATTTCCCTGGCTTTCCCCAATTTGGCATATTCACCACCAGTACATTACAGTATCTCCTCCGCATCACCGGTTGGATCAAGCGTCTGGAGACAAGGCTGGTATCCGAGGTTTCGGACGACGAGGACGCTGAGGATGAGCATTTGGGCAACGTGGGAAGGTCCAAGACCAATGTGCTCAACAGAAAGATCGCAGAAAACAGGCAGCTTCTAAAGAAGCGCCTCGGTCCCTGGGAAGAAACACTACAACAAGCGCTAAGCGACGTAGACGATCAAGCCGAGCGACGAGCTGAGAGTCTGGCCCGGGACGAAGCAATCAAGAGAGCTCGTCAGAAAGCCGAGGAAGCAGAGCTTGCCAAAAAGGAGGCTCAATACGCAGCGTTCGCCCTGTCTACACAGCGCCTTAGCTCGCAGCCACTACCCAGGGTGGAACAGTGGCAGAAGACAACAAGGTCTATAGCGATGCCACGCTCTTCGGGGGTAGTCACACCAGTGAGATCGACCTCACAACAAGCGCGACTAGCTGAAATGCTTGCCCGGGACGAGGCAATCAAGAGAGCTCGTCAGAAAGCCGAGGAAGCAGAGTTTGCCAAAAAGGAGGCTCAATACGCAGCGTTCGCCCTGTCTACACAGCGCCTTAGCTCACGGCCATCACCCAGGGTGGAACAGTGGCAGAAGGCAACAAGGTCTATGGTTATGCCACGTTCATCGGGGGCCGTAACACCAGTGGGATCGGTACCCACACATCACCAGCAGCAACCTGGGTCTCGCGTGTCAGCGACGTCGTCGAGACAATCAAGGGTCTCGAACACAGGGGAAGCCAATCACCGAAGTTCGGCATGAGGCGGAGACGTTGAGAGCGGCTGCGAGGTCACTTGCGGAGGAGAGGGGGACCAAGCTCGAGCGGTGGGCGAGGGGTGATGATTAATATGATTACTTTATAGTATGGGCAATGGACTGGAATGGGAGCGATGAATACGAACGAGCATGGCAGTTATTGATGATACCCGGCGGATTTAATGTTCATGATGATGGGATTGAATGACACAAGAGGTGCGTAGACATGTGTTAGCTTACAATATCGTCAGCTCCTTATTTTGGCATGGGTTGACTGCAAAAGCATTTTCAGCGGCGAGCCATTTGCATCTCCCAAGTCATCCTTATGTTTCTCTGCGATTCGATAACAATAAAATGCGCAAAGGTCTCCCCTAGCTCCGGTCAAACAAAGAACCTCCAGCCGTCCGTGACTTTTGGGAGTATGGATAATGAGCGATCATTGCTTTGTTCCCAAGATCCGGACTGAGCAATGCAGCGTCGTGAACAAAGAAAAGGGGGTGCCGCAACCGACATTTTCAGGGAGCTTGGTTCCCTTTCCGGATCTGGAACGAACGAACAAACCACGAGCGATTGACAATGAATGGGGAACTTATTTTTCCTTTTCTTTTCTATCTTCACCTTGCTGTTCCCATTTTGTTCACCTCGACATCAAGAATTCTCTGTCGAGTTCGAGGCTGATCGTCAACTCCCACTTCAGCAAAACACCACCTCAGTCGGCTCAGCCAGACAAGCAAACAAATATCATCAGCCAGTCAACGCTCGACACCTTCAAACAACACGATTTACCACCTACCATCATCAACACCAAAACACCCACCGTTCACCACCTCCCATCTCAAAATGACATCCCCCCCAACACCCCCTCCGCCCCCCAGCACCCTCACCACGCCCAACTCCACCACCCCCCTCTACGCCCTCCACAAGCAACTCTCTCCTCATGCGGCCCTCATCCGCCGCTCCACCGACGGCGCCATCCTCCTCGGCACTCCCTCCCCATCGGCTTTGCTTAACCCTTCCTATGCGAACAACAACCAATTCTCCACCTTCTCGCCACCTTGTGTTTCTAAGGGGGTTAACGCGAATGTGGTGAGGGAGTTGATGAAGGGAGGGGTGCAGTTGGAAGCTAGACCAGCTGGCCCAACGGGAGGGGCAGGTGGAATTGGGGCACCAGAGGCTGCGGCCAGGGTGTTGAACCATGAGAATCTCGTCAGTTTGCATGGGGAGTGGGTGAGTGGTGTGTTGGATGGTGTCGGGCCAGTGTTTGGGTCGGCGTCTGTCAATCAGTCGCTGATGGCGGGAGTTAAAGGGGAGATGAAGAAGGCAGTCGACAAAACGGAACGCTGGTTGGTTTGGGATTGGTGCGATGCTGGGTCACTGAAAGGGTTGATTGAGTTTTATGGAGGCGGGGTGGGGGAGTGTGTGGTTTGGGGACATGTGGAAGCAGCAGCAACGGGGGTTGAAGGAAATAAAAAGGGGAAGGGGGGGAAGAAAAGGGGAGGGTTGCCAAGGAAGGAAGACCTAGGAACAATCCTAACCCAAGGAAAACCAAGTCAAGTCAAAGCAGGCGAAGGCTTCCTACCAGAAAGTCTAGTCTGGCATGTTGCCTTGGGAGTTCTGCGAGCGTTGATGTTCTTACACGAAGGCAAAAGGGACGTAATCAGCGTGGAGAGGCATCATGCTCTTACGGGAAGCTCGGGGTTCAAAAGAGTGAGGAAGGTTCACGGGCCGCCTGAAACAGAACCGGATTGGTTGCCTATCTTGCACCGGGACGTCAGGGCGGAGAATATCTACTTGCAGCATCCGCGCGGCGTGGAGACGTATGGACAGGTGAAGCTGGGCGGGTTTGAGAATTGTTATGTTAGTGCGGCGGTGGTGATGGCGCAGGATGAGGAGGAGGAGTTTGAGAGGGTGCCGCTGGTGGCGATGGAGAGGGAGGAGAAGGAGGGGGCGAACGGGGGGGAGGTGGTGGTGGGTGAGAAGGAGTTGAGGGATCGGTGGATGGAATGGGAGGATGAAGGGGATGGGATTGATGTGGTATGTTTTTTGCTCCTTGAGGCTGGAAGGAAAATAAGTGATGCTAACGAGACAACAACAAACAGTCCAAACGTCCCTACACCCGCGGCAACGACCTCTATGCCCTCGGCACCATCCTCTACCACATGATGGTCGGCCGTCCGCTCCCACCCGTCCCGGAGGAGTGTCATCTCTGCAAGTGTCATCACGTCCAGTTTTTGACCGGTGCCCCTGGGGAAAAGAAAAAAGCCTGCACCCACATGACGTGCGACTACCAAGACGTCAATCATGAGGTGGAAATCGGCCAGCTTATCAACATTGGTACCCGCGGGAAGTATTCTAAGAACCTGGCTGGACTGGTGGGCTTGCTGCTGAGGCAGTATAGAAGCGATGAGATGAGGGCTAGTGATCTCCTGGATAGGATCGCCTGGAAGGCGTACGAGGAGTGGAAGACGGCTACCCCGGATGGGAAGCTGTTCAAGGATGCGACGGACGATATGATGTTTAGGAAGAATAATGAGATTGTGGCGAAGAGGAATTTGGTGGCTCAGCAGACTAGTCAACCTCATGATGTGTAGTTGGGGGAAACATGAGGTATGGGAGAGTGTGAATGGGAAGATGGAAAGGGGGAGTTGGGGGATGCAGATGTGTAAGGTGTGGTCATTGCTTTGGGGTATAGAAGGATAGTTTTTGCTCAAACATTCATCAAACAGCTTGAACAGCTGCATGGCGCAGCGGAAGCGCGCCGGGCTCATAACCCGGAGGTCACTCGATCGAAACGAGTTGCAGCTAAACTTTTTCTTTTTTTTCGTGACTTTTTTCTTCGTTCGACAATTTCCCCAGGATCTGCTGCTGGGTTCACAGCCCCGGTTTTCCTCAGTCAAAGTGGAGAAGCGTCACTTCAAGTTCCTGGTTTCTTTTTGCTGCGTCCTACAAAATGATTTCTTGATTCTGTTTTCCACTTTCATAAATCATGATATCTTGGATTGAGGTTCCATTTAAAGGCTACAATTTTAGCTGCTTATCGCGAGTCACATCTTGCACGATATTGAAGACCAAGGGGTACCCTAACCCTTGACCACAGCCCTGGAACGAGGCTGTGGAGAAAGTTGAAGCTCTTATCTTATCGATAAGTTACCGTGACCTCGCCTTCTCCACAACCACTTCCATCTCCGGGTCTCTTGTTCCCAGTTCCACAAAGCAACGTTGCGACAGTGAACACCGGATTGAAACAAGGCGACTTTGTGCCATTGCTCGACAGACATCATACGATTACACGACCTCTCTGGACAAACCTATACTGACGACATAACTCTACGGAGGAGACAAAGCGTCCTCATTAAGCGCTCGGAATTACCGCCCTAACAGCACCTCACCCACCTAGCTCGCCTCGGACATTCATTCCCCGACCCCAACAACGGCAGTTCGTCCCCGACCCGCAAACAGCGAGACACCAACCCCATTGAACAACACAACGAACCCACCCAGCGATAAGGGTACCTCAACGGACGATCGATCACTCCACGCCCTCTTTTGCGCCGCTTCTCTCTGTTCCCAAACACCATCTTGTCCAAGAAAAAGCCATCCTCATCCACACGAACGATACTCGGCGCATAACCCTACCGCGATCCATCGCTATCAAATACCCCGACAATGTCACCTCCAAACGCCCCTGGCGCCGGCGCTCCACCACCGTTCTCCTCGACCCCGGACCCCACTCCGGCTACTACAACGGCGATAAGCAACCTGATGCCTCCTCCCCCGCCTCTGCTCCTCAGCAAGCGCGTCACCGCTTTCCTCCACGCAAATCTCTCACCATACATCCGAACGGCGGCCCTGACCACCCCCGCGGGGAAACTGCTCGCCCATGCTAGTAACGGGCTGAGCGCCAGCGCGCTGAGGCGACAATGCGCCGTAGCCGCTTCGCTTTGGGGGCTCCATCACCCGTCAGGCTCTGGATACGGTGGTGGCGGAGACGCGCATGCGGCGGAGGACCACCATGTCATTGGGAGTCCAACAGGGAGCACAGCTAGTCAGAGCACAGTTGGGACAGCGAGGGGGGGCGCAGCAGGAGGAGGCGGGCTAAGGGCGCGGCCAGTGCCTGGACAGGCGGTCACGGTGCAAATGGACAATGGGCTGGTGTTTGTCATCAGGAGGCTGAGGTGCGGTATGCTGTTCATATGCATGGGTGGTGAAGAAGGGCATGGCAATGGGAAGCAGCCAGGGGAGACGGAAGCGAATGGGGAGGGACCGCCAACACCACATCTCGAACCCGGTCACCAACATCATCTCCCCTTGCGCGCGGGACCGCATCGGACACCTACATCATCGTCAGCGACGTCGGCGAGGTCGAAGAGGGAAGCGGATCTCTCTGGGGAAAACACGCCCCTTAGCACATCCAACAACACGGCGCCATCTGCATCGACCAGCCAAGGCAGCAACACCAACACCGTTAACAATGCCACAGCAGCCGCCCGCGGTCCGTCAGCATCAAGTGTCAGGGCGATGAGGAGGCAGGTGGAGGAATTGGCGCGTTGGCTGGATGAGCGGCTAGGAACACTGCATGTGCCAGAGGAGGGTATCGGTCTTGGTTTCGGAGGGTCTTCGGGAGTGGAGGTGCGCTAGAAACAGCACAATGACTTGATAACGACTAGGCGTTGAGGCGCAAAAGCGAATACCATGGTTTGCAGTTACATAATATCTTAATAGAGTTGTATCAAATATTTGAGAGGCACGGGCACACTCAGGAACGATAGAGCTGCTGCCGGGCAGTGTGGGCAACCCAACAAGAATGCTTGAAGAAAGAATACAAAGGAGAGTATAAGACACCGATTCCATCAAGGAACCGGGCTGAGATAGGGACGCAACGATGTCTCGGGATTTGTTGGGTTTCATGAGGCGGCATTGCATCATACCCAGCGGAAGGGCAGGCACCTTACATTAGCCAAATGCAAGACATGTTTCGGGCTTTACCAAATTTGTGATTTTCCGTGATTTCTGTCTGCCCTATCGAGCCATGTCCCATGGACCGTCGGATGGAGTTGTCTTTGCAGTGTTTTAATCCTAATGTTTGAACTTGATCATTGAAGGATGACCCTCCCCCGAACCTCGGGGTTTTGTTTACGCCCACATGGAGTGTCCCCGGCGGCCCCTTTCCCACCAATCTGCTCCCCGCAAACCCCTATGACGACAGTGGGGTCCAGCGCTTATCGGAGCCCAACTCATAAGGAACAGCTCCGATAGCTCTTCCCCCACTTGACAACTTCCCCTTGAACAACCTCGAAACAATTCGACAACGACTTGAATCACAACAAGTCAAATCACACATTCATTCCAGAAGACGAAAGACGATTACCATGGATCCAACATTCAAACCCCCGCCTCCCGTCGGCTCCTCTCCAACAACCTTCCCACCCCTCCCCAAGCTCGAAATTCTCAACCCTTCCACCCTCCCCCCCCACCGCTTCCTCCGCCCAGCCAAGCGCATCAACGAAGGCCCCGACGTCTCGCACTTCCTCACCTCCAAAGCCTACCGCGACATTTGCGTTTGGATCCTCCAGCTCAACCACGCTCTCGTTCCGCGAATCATCAAGAAGAAGTCTACTGCAGCTTCCTCCACCACAACTACAACTTCCACTTCCGAACCCACCAAAGACGAACACCAACAACAAAAGGCGGAGGAAGCCAACGAACCACCCAAAGATGCCCTAGCTGCCAGACTCCAATTACTACGCAAGAAGAAGGATGACCTGCTGCCAAGGGAGGAGATCAAGACTTTCCCTTTACCTAGGGAGGGTACAGACGAGGAGGAACCGGAGTCAATCAAGAAGCTACAGCGGTTGTTGAAGAAGGTGGAAGCCATCATTGACGAGGCGCCGCCTGATCCTGGTCCGAGAAGGTTTGGTAATGTGAGCTTTAGGACGTGGTATAAGTTGTTGGAGCAGAGGGCGGATGGGTTGTTGAGGGAGTATTTGCCTGGTGGGGTTTTGAGGTGGGAAACAGCCGGTAGCAAGGAGGAGAAACTGAAGGAAGAGGAGGAAGAGGGGACTGAGACGGAGACGGAGGCAGAGGGAGATAGTGATAAGAAGACAAATGAGCAGAAGCCAGAGGTTGTGGGGCCTTTGGAAGAGCTCAAGGCGTATTTTCTGGGTGGGTTTGGGAGTGCGCAAAGGTTGGATTACGGGACGGGACATGAGTTGAGCTTTATGATGTTCCTTGGTGGACTTTGGAAGCTGGGTGGGTTTGAGGGAGAGGAGAATGATGAGGATGGGGAGGTGGAGAGGAGGATTGTTTTGGGTGTTGTTGAACCGTATGCCGACCCTTTCCTTCCCTCCTATGGTTTCGCGATACTAACAGACTTACAGCTACCTCCGCGTCATCCGCCGTCTAATCCTAACCTACACCCTCGAACCAGCCGGCTCCCACGGCGTCTGGGGTCTCGACGACCACTCCTTCGTCCCCTACATCTTCGGTTCAGCGCAATACACCCGCCCCATCTCCTCGCCCAACGAGCCCACACCCCAGGAGGGCTCCGTCCCTAACGCCCCCAAGCCCGGCGACATCACCAAACCCACCGCCGTCGAGCGTTACCGTACCGAAAACATGTACTTCTCCGCCATCGGCTTCATCAACGACGTCAAGAAGGGTCCCTTCTGGGAACACAGCCCTATTCTTTTTGACGTCTCGGGAATCAAAGACGGCTGGGGAAAGATCAACAAGGGCATGATCAAGATGTACAACGCAGAGGTGCTTAGCAAGTTCCCCGTCGTGCAGCACTTCCCTTTTGGAAGTCTGTTTCGGTGGGAGAGGGATCCGGAGGCGGGAGTACCTCTCCAGAGCGTGCACATGCAGAATCAACCGGTTGCTTCGGCTGCTTCGGCTGCGGTTACTGGTGGTGTTGGGATTCCTACGGAGAGACCGTCGGGGCCGGGAGGTGTGACGGGAACGGCGGCACCCTGGGCTCAAATCCAGACACCCGGTGCCGCCGGCGGTGGTCCAGGAACAACAGCGCCTTGGGCTCAAAAGCCTTCCGGTCCTGGAGGTATCACAGGGACGGCGGCACCTTGGGCACAGGCTCCTACTCAAGCACCTGGAGCGGGAGYTGGGGCTGGGGCGGGCATGGCCCCTCCGATGACTGCCGCGCCGTGGGCAAGGTCATCGGGAGCGGGAGTTGGACCATCTGCGGCAAACAGGTTCACGCCATTGAGGCCTAGTCCTGGGCCGGGAGGAGCCCCGAATACGGGACCTCCGCCGCCGGAGTCGTTCCCGAGCGGAACGCCGGGGACCGCGAGTAATCAGTTTGCCGTGACGAAGGCGCCGTGGGCCAAGTAGTGGTGTCTGAACGCAACTGGCATCATGGAAAGTGTGTAGATACAAAAGCTTATACATAGATGAACGATACCCATCACTTGTTCAAACGAGAAAGATTCAACATGCCCCTACAGTTTGAACTTGGAACAGTACGGTGCAACGTAAGCCCATCGATCAGATGTCGACGCCAAGGACCGTCTGTGATGCCATTCGGAGCTTTCCGTATTGGGAAGATGCGTGTGTGACCGGCGTCGAATCCTACGGTAGTTCGGCACCGTGTTGAGGTGAGGTACATCGGTTAGAAGCAATAATGCTTTTTTTTGTTTCAAACGATCCCACCCAGACATTGTTTTGGTGAAATTTTGGAAGTTGATTTCGAAAATTATCTTTATTTCCAAATCACAGGCTCCATAAAGTCAACTTCACGACTTCAAACTCACTTCGTAAAAACATCGTGAAGTCGAAGAGGTCGGCTCCCGGCACAGTTAACCCCACAACCCGCTATCATCCAAGCCATCCAAGCCATCCATCCCACAACCTCACAGGCTCACACAGCGCCGAGCAGCGCGGGGAACAGCGCTAAGCTTCGGGACAAGCAGACAAGCACCCTCGGCGAACGCCGCCCAGGAAAGCCTTGAAAGCTTGACACCCACCACACTGCTCTTGTAAGGCGCTATCCCCGATCCGATAATTTAGAAGCCGATTTTAAGGCATCCCAATCAGCCTTTCATGCAGGGCAACGTCACCTGGACTTGGTCACACCTCTTGAGTTTCTTCGATAGTAGCACAGAAATGCAGAAGCCACGAGGTGCCCGCGTGATGAATCTTTCACAAGATAAAGTTGGGAACTGAAGAGGGTTTGGGTTTTGGGTTGGGCGAGCAAGAAAAGGGAAACAAAACGGCGGAGGAATGAATGATGGGATCTTGAAACAAAAACAATGAGATGGGATCCACGAGCCTGAGATCTCCCCACGTGGAGAAGAGGATTCTCTGAATGGAGCTTTGCGGAAAGATGTGGGCTTGTGGACTTGTGGATTGCTTCGGAGAGAAACTTGTGGGGAGAAACAAGGGGTTCCATGCTTTGAGATTCTTATCAGATACTCCGAATTGGCGGCGGGCGAGATGGCAGCGGGCGAGATGGCGGCGAGGGACAAGAGTGAGATGCAAGGCGATGATCTCTTGGGCCCCTAAGTATTTTACCTCGAATTCACCTCGAAGAGAAAGATCCGTTATCGTGAAAACTCAAAAGGTGTTGTTGTTGTGGGAAGCGAGGAGACTTCGTCAATCTTCCTCAACACCCCTTGTCTGTTGAAGGTTGCACCGAGCATGGAACGCTGCATTCCATGCAACTACGACTACGTTATGCGCAGGGCAGGTAAAGTTGAATGGTAGGGTAACTGGGGTAACTATCGTGTGCCATGCCGCTGAACGAACATCGCCAGGGAAGTTACCAGCCTTCCCATCCAACCTTTTCTACACGTGTAGGACTTATACCGAAAAAGGAATGTCAATACAGTATTTTGAAGAAAAAAGAAAAAAGATGGTAATCGGAATCAAAACATTTGATCGAGTATCCTGGCGAGGGTCCGTCCCCCACCAGTCCGTCCGCCACTTACCTACCCAACTGTTCCCTTCCTTCAGTTCTCGACCCTGTCTGTGATTGTCCTCTTTTCTTTCCTTCTTTGTTCAAGTTCCATTGCCTCGGTTCTGTAACCCTTGGTGAGCTGAGCTGCCTCTAGCTTCAGGGTAGCTTTCAAGTTAAGAAAGTTTGCGACACCTTTCTTTTCTTCCCTTTTCCCTTCCGCTTTTTTTTCTTCTTCTCTTTTCCTACTTTCACTCTTTCACAACCTACGAAATTCAGCACCGCGAAGTGTCAAGTCAAAGTATACCTTATCCGACTTACACACACATCCCGGCGCAACCATGTTCGGACTCGGCCGGCGCAAGGCCGAATCTGAGGCCTCTACACAACCCGTCGATCATCAAGATATCAACTCCGATGCCGCCGTGACTGAAGGACGTACGATGGGAAAGACGAACTGGAAGAATCTCATTCCTGTGATTGCTTGTGGCGCTGGACTTTTTTCGGATGGGTATATCAATAATGTATGTCTTTTTCAGTCTTTCCTCAGTTCGTTTGAAGATGAATTACACTCGTGGAATGCTGCCCCCGGAGGCTGTCGCAAATTCGAAAGAGAAAAGAAACTAACAAGAAAAACGCTCCAGGTCATCGGCTCCGTTATCACCATTTTAGACCGAGAGTATGAGGACATCTGGAGAAACTCGAACGCGAAGAAATATGTGGGCGACATTGCGTTTGCCGGAACGGTGGTGGGGATGTTATTGTTTGGATATCTGTGAGTCTCTTCTTCTCACCTTCAAAGTACTGGTGATGATGAAAAAGAGAATGAATGATGAACTAACCGAAGGGGCAAAAAAAAAGATCCGATAAGTGGTCGCGGACAAACTCCCTCCTAGTCTCAACCATCATCCTCATCATCTTCGCCGCCCTCGCCGCAGGAAGTTACTACAAGGGCGACACGATTGGGATGTTTAACATCCTTACCGCCTGGCGCTTTTTCGTAAGCTCCCATTCCCTCCCCATCCTCTTGTCAAATTACCAAACTAACAACCCCCCTCCCCAAAGGTCGGCGTCGGCATCGGAGGCGAATACCCCGCCGGCTCCGTCGGCTGCGCCGAAAACACAGGCGAGCTCAAATCCGGCCAGCGCAACATGTGGTTCATCCTCTTCACCAACTCCATGATCGACTGGGGCTTTGTAATCGGTGCTTTCGTGCCCTACGTCGTTTCCGCCGCCTGCCACAACGCCCACCTCTCGACCATCTGGCGCACCTCTTTGGGAATCGGCGTCGTTTTCCCCATGGTGCTTTTTGTGTTGCGCCTCTTCGTCAACGAACCAGAAGAGTTCCAGAAAAACAGCATGAAACACGCTCGCACTCCTTACAAATTGGTGTTGAAGTTCTACGGGTTTAGGTTGTTTATCGTGTCTCTGATCTGGTTCATCTACGACTTCTCAGCTTACAGCTTCGGTATTTACTCCCCCAAAATCGTCGCCAACATATACCCCGCTGGCTCGCCGTTGACAACCATCTTCGGCTGGAACACCGTCATCAACCTCTTTTACATCCCCGGTACTATGTTGGGCGCTCCGGTCTCCGACCTCCTCGGCCCGCGCTACGCTCTCGCGCTAGGCGTCTTCCTCCAGGCCATTGTGGGATTCATAATGGCCGCTTGCTACTCCTCTCTAGCCCAGCCCGGTAGAGTAGCCGCCTTCGCCGTCGTCTACGGCATCTTCCAATCCTTGGGAGAACTAGGACCGGGGAATAACATCGGCCTCATCGCCGCGAAAACCTGTGCTACAGGGATAAGAGGACAATATTATGGTCTGGCAGCAGCGGTGGGCAAAATCGGTGCGTTTGTGGGGACATGGGTTTTCCCCTACATTGAGAAGGCGGGGGGAGGGGATGAAAGACTGGCGGCGCAGTACCCGTTTTGGGTGTCGAGTTCATTGTGTGTCCTGAGCGCGGCGTTGGTGTTGTTTTGTTTGCCGCATATTGGGCAGGATACGATTCAAGTAGAGGATGCGAGGTTTAGGGCGTTTTTGGAGGAGAATGGGTATGATACTAGGCAACTTGGGTTGAGGAAGGGGGAGGAGATGGGCGAGGCGGAGGAGGTGGGGGAGGTGCCGGTTGAGAAGCGTGCTAGCCAGTAATAGGTGGTAGTAATAGGTGCTGGTTGTTTGGGTGATCGGGACTGGTATCTTGGGAGATAAAGACGTGGTTGCTTTTGAGCGCGGAGTTGTTGGGTTGTTTGGATGCTTCAACACATTTAGTAATGATGATGAAGAGGGAGAGGGTAGTAATGATGATTATGAATGATATCCCGTAGTAATTTGAAGTAGCACTATACCCTTTGAAATCACAGTTCACAGAAGAGGCAGAGGATTACAAGTAACACTGAATAGAATGAGCAGAGTGAAACGCCTACCAACTTTGCCTATAGACCTAGACTAGACCAAGGGGCTGTGAAGCCCCCAAGAGGCAACCACCAGTGACACCTGAAGTGACTCCCCTATCTCCGACCATTGTACCCAAGGCACATAACTCCATATTCAAATGAGTGAATGTCCAATAATGCTATCGATAGAAGGAAATACTGAAATGAAAGACAAACAAACACTTTAAAAACTGAGAGTCCCATGATGAAAAGCAGACCAGCCGGCCCCTTTCACTTACCGTAAAACACAAAAGCCAGACCACCAATGATGCTCCGTCCGGTGTAGTCCAAACCCCTGAATCCTGATGAACTCCCATCCGGTTCACACAAACACCAACAATCCTAGTACACCAAGTACACCCATACACCTCAAGCACCGAGTATGCTGATGTTCCACCCGTCCCATTCCTTCCAAAATGCCATGTCCATAATATCCGATCCGATCCATAACTATGCCATCCATCCATAACTCAAGGTTAATCAGACCTCATCCCCTCATCCATCCATCCATCCATCCATCCATCCATCCATCATTGCTCTCCCCTATGCGACTCATGCACACTCCTCGTAGCCCCACTACTTCCACTCCCATGATGACCACCAGCATCAGCAACCAACCTCACCTCCCTCTGCTCGCCATACTGTCCATATCCACCATACTGCCCACCATTCCCCTCGGAGCCAATCCCCGCCCTAAAACTCCCCCCACCATACAACATCTCCATCAACTTCCCCTTCTGCCTCGTCCTGACTCCCTCGAGATAAACACCCACATCTTCCAATCCACGAATTTGCTCGTCGATAGTCAAGGTGGAGCTGTTGACTGATCTAACCAAGGGGGAAACGAGTTTACGCCGGAGGTTTTCGAGGGAAGCTTTGAGGGCTAGGAGTTTATGGTTGTGCTCTACTAATATCCCCTTATTGCGCACCGTCTTTTCGCGGACGTTGAGAAGGAGCAAACGGTTGCGTTCGTATTTCTGGATATCTGAAGCCTTGGCGCCCAGGATTCTCGTCCATAGGGACGAAAGCAGATCAGCGTGTAATTCTTCTTGTAAAGAAGACTCGCGGACGACGGTGCGCGCTAGGTTCAGGAATTGATGGTCGATGGCTTCGAACAGGGCAAAGATAGCGAGCGAGTGCTGCAATTCATTGGTGATAGCCTCCTCCAAAACGGCGAGGAACTCGTTGAACGTGCGCTGGAGGGTGGTCCTTGTGCGCTGCGGGGTGGAGGGCCCGAAGAGGGAGGTGGCGATTAGACCGAGGCGGGTGGGTTGGGAGGTTGAGGGATCTTCGAGGATGCCGAAGGCGGAGAGGAGGTTGTGGACGTTGTCGAAGAAGGAGGAAAGCGGGGGGGAGGGGAGGTGTTGAAGCTGGGAAAGCTCGCGGCGGGCCCAGTCCATTACTATTAGGATGCTGTTGTTGGGAGGGTTAGTGTGGGTGAACCAAGGGAGAGGGAGGAGGGGGGGGAGGGGGGAGGACATACCCGTCGATATCACCGTCTACGTTTGCGAAGAACTTTGTTAGTTCGATAGCCAAAGTCTTGAGGCTCTCGCTCAACTCGTCCAGCTCCTTGACGATAATCGGCGCCGATGTGAGGTTACTGCTCCGAACACTCTCGCCTAGATCCCATACCGCCACGCCTGTCGCTTGCAGGTCGCCTACTTGCTGGATGCCGTTCTCGGAGTAGTAGATGAGCGGCTCAAACGAGCGCGCCACACCGGCCACCTTGACGAGATCAGGCACGGGGCTCATAGACGCCGGCTGAAAGAGCGAGCGCATGGCGGCATAGGAAAGAATGGCTACGAGTCCCGACAGGAACATGGAGGACCATGACCTGGTTAGCGGGCCGAGCCATTTGCGCAAGAAAGCAACGGCTGTTTCAATGGGTTCTGTGCGTTGATGGACTTCTGCCCTGACCGCAAAGCGGAAGTCTACAAGTGAAGTGACGGAGTTAGCCGTGATTCCGGGTTCAGATTGTCTTACTTTTCTTATGTCATGATCGATCTCTCATTTGTTGGGACTATGAAGGGTGATGGATGAAAGGGAACAAAGAAATCAAACGAACAGTTGTCAGGGCCCTTACGAGGTAACCCCCTCAAAACCATGCCCGCATCCTCCTCCATCGGTTCTTCCTTGATCTTGACATCGTCTTCCTCGATTACCGGCGCTAACCTTTGGTGCTGCTGGCGCAGTTCGGCCTGCTTTTGCAACTGTTGACGCCGCGCATACTCTGGTTCCGGACTCCTCTCCTTTTCGGGACTCAGGCTCCCCGCTGGTAACCTTGTCCTGATGGCTTTCTGCAGGATCGCGTCCTGGTCCATATCGTCTTCATTCATGCTATCATACTCGGGACTGGTTTCGAACTCCCTCGACCACCCACCGTTCCCTAGTCCGCCACCGAGACCACCGAACCCGTTCAGCAAGAGGGGATCGATGTCATTGAGATGCGAATTAGCCTTGCGCCAGAAGCCGCTGCTGCGGTCGCCGTTGCCGAGGCGCCTCCACGCTGGCGGGCTGTAGCCACCGTGTGACGCTTCCCCGCCATCCGCCTCCTGGTCGCTCATGTCGCTCTCCGTGTCGTCGCTCCGGAAGCCCGAGTGCACTGATGGGTACCCGAACGGTGTCGCCTGTTGGTGATGATGGGGATGCTGGGGGTGCGGAGTTTCGCCTTTGGCCGAAGTAGTCGGGAGGGGGATGCTGAAGAATCTGCTGTTGCTCCGGCTTACTGGGAGCGAGTGACAGTGCTCGAAGTCCTCCAGTGAATCGTCGAGAAGATGGTCGAGATGCCCTAGGTTCTTCGGCGGGGCCGCCGTTGCCGCTGTCATTGTTGGCAAAGATTTGGCGCGGGCCGTAGCTGATGACGTGGCGCGCGCTGCTGCTGGTGGCTGGACTCGGTGAAGAATCTCTGCTGGTGCGGTAGATGATCTTGCGACCGAACGATGAAAGTCCTCCACTCTTTTCCTTGTCTCTTTCTTTGGTCAACTTTTTCGGACTGTTGGTGGGACTGATGCCGTCACTGCTAATGTTGCTGTCGTTGCTTTTCTTCCTGCCAAAGAATTCTAACAACGCCGGAAGTTGCTTATCGGTGATGGCTTTCTGTTGGCGTTGTCGGTAATGTAGTTCCTTTCTTTCTATCCCTTGCGCGCCGTCGTGGTCTGGATAATACTGTTGCTGATACTGATACTGTTGATAGTAGTCGTCGTCGTAGTCGCCGTCGCGATACTGATGCTGATAATAGTTGCGATTCCAATTTCGACGGTTTATCTCTTCAATCCCTTCTCGATATCTTGGATCTCTGGGCGCAGTCGAGTATGCGCCAACCTGTTTGCGATGGCTGCCTTTGGCTTTGTCGAGGAAGTTGACGCGGAAGAACAAGGCCTTCAAGGAAGCGAGTTGCGGCAGGTAAAAGTAGAGAAAGAAGAGGAGGACGACAAGAGAGGCGACCCAGGCGCTTGGCGCAATGGTTAGGCTGATGAGTGATACGTTGTTGTTGACGGTGAAGAGTGACTGCATCGGATCGAAGTGGTTGTTGGGACTCGGGCGCAAGGCAGCAATCGCAATGGTCGCAACACCGATTGAAGCCAATTGCCTGCTTGCGCGAACGAGAAAACGGGTCGGCGCTCTTCCTAACAAGTCGCTATCGTGGTCGCCTGGCTCTGCTGAGTATGCGCCGCCAGTAATCGTGGTGGTTTGGTCAATGTATCAAGGTCCTCTTTGGGATATGCTGGACCTGGTGCCTTGAGATGTCGAGGTGAAAGATGGGGCACTCTGGGATGATGCTGTGGATGGTGGTGGATGGGATGGATGTACCGTTCCTTCGATGGGATGGAATGCGGCAGCGGGGGGCGTTCGGGCGCTAAGGTTGAATCCGGAGGGGGAGAGAGTACCTTTCCTGAGGCACAGAGAGGTACCGTTAAAGTGCTTGCAGCTCCCGGTGCAGTCGTCGTCAAGCGGGTGAGATAAGCCAAGACTTTGCGAGAAGGGTGCCAGGCAGGGATGGCATGCAGCCGATCAGATGGGATTCGCTATCTTGGTCGACAAAAGATGCCTTGCGACGGCTGTATAGAATGAAGCTAATGGTCGAGTTGGGAATAGTGATGGAGGAATGGGGATGTACAGACGAGGATCAAGATGCGCACGAGATGTCGGGAATGGAATGTGTGCGGTGGGGGGAGGGACAGGACGTCAGGTCCAAAAGGTGGAACATCCAGTCCCCAGTCGTCGCGGAGGGAAGTCTCCATCATCTCCATCCCCATGCCCCGGTCCTGTCTCTCCCCTCCAGTCCCCTCCCCTCCCCCTCCACTCTTCTTGTCCTCCCCTCTTCCAATTCACTCTTCTCCTTCCTCCCCACCACACCACCATCTTCTCCAGCGCAATCGCAACTCAATGGCAATGGCACATGGGTCACACAGGCAGAGAGAACCCTTGAGACCAACAGTCCAACGCATCCACCCTCCATCCCGTCAAGCGTCAACGGTACTCACGCACATGCGTTGCGGCGACGACGACAGAGTACATCTAAACGAAATGGCTGGACGAGGAATCTCCCGTGAGACACACATAACAACACCCCACCACCGAGTCGACTTTACTTCTCTACCACTTACAACCGTCCTCCGTTTGTTTACGTTTCTTCGTTCGCTACTGTGTACAGCTGAGTGCTGTACAGTCCAAAGGGAGGATGGAGAGAAGCTCTCATTGGGCGATTATTGTCTACAAACTGGTGTTTCACCGCATCACAGTTTGTCGAATCGTTTTCCAATCTCTCCGTCTTGCGGCCAGTGGTTATCCATCTTTCTCCCGTCTTGCCCGTCTCCCCGTCCGTCTTTCTTGTTTGGACCGTTGAGAACTAGTTCCGGAATCGGTGAGTTGAGTGGTGTAATGAGGTTGCTCTCTCTACTGTGTACTGGGTGCTGCGTTTGATAGCGGTTCAGTCCGGTTCAGTTTCTCCCTCCCTTCCATTTCCATTTCCCGACTTTCCTCCCTTTTTCTTTTCTTTCTTTCTTTCTTTCTGCTTGTTTTTCTTTCTTTATTCTTTCTTTCCCCTTTTACTCCCTTCTGACACCCTTCTCCCAATACATATGCTGCTTCATAAACACAGCCACCATACCATACACCAAGTCCAAAATATTCATTCGTTTCTATCAACCGTCTGTCAAAACCAAAACGTCATCCAAGTGGATCCCCAACCAACCGTCATCCGTCGAACGGACCGCCGTCGTTGTTCATGTGAGTGGGGCACTTGGGAAAGCGGGGCAATTGGTCTGTGTCCACTCGGCTACGTATCGCCCCGCTTCTTAGACTTATCGATAACTCGTCCTCCCCCCTCCATCACGACTTGACGACTTGACGGCGGACGGACTCTGAAGGATGAAGGAAAGAAGAGTTACACAAGACTTGAGGCTTGAAGCCAACGAAGTGGTCTTGGTCAATACCAAGAGACAATACCCAATACGAAGGAGAAAGAGACTCAATACTTCCTGTCGCTTTTCCGGGCAGCTTACTGGTTGGACTGTCAGGAGGAGATGGCTTCAGTACATACCTTCACTCACTGTGTAACCCCTTGTCCAGTATCTGGTCATACCCCCCTTTACACAGTCCTCACAGTCCAACAGACACAACAAGGGTACGGTTTCCCTTATCAGCTGACGATGGCTGAGCACTCTTCATGGTCTTCTCACGTGAACCCAGGGTGACCAAAATGAACCCAGTGAGCAAAAGGGAATCAAGTGAGCCGAGCTAAGGAGGGACAAGTAACGAGTGAAGAGCGGGAAAAGGAGAAAGATACGGTAATTCTCGGTTAGCTGAGGACTCTTCATCTTCATAGGCTTCTCACGTGAACCTAGTGAACCAAAGGGAACCAAGTGAAGAAGTGAAGAGCAAGTGACAAGGTGAAGAGAGAGAGTGACGGATGAACGCAAATGAGTTGAAGATATGGTGATGGGTGATGGGGTACCACACCTTAGGTTTAGAAAGAAGATCGTCGAGATAAGACAGAGTAACGGAAGTGACCTTGGTACCAGTAGAGACAAGGGTGATGTAGAACATTATCAGATCGTCATCGTCATTCCATTACTGCTGTTTTCATCCCTGTGTGCTGTGTATAGAGATGGATCAAGCATAGTGGGCAAAGAGCCAAAGACAGATTGCATATACATGATTTAACTTGGTAAAAGTGAGAAGAGAGTATCGTACTAGTTTACGTAGGTATCAATCGTACTGTATAGTGTAAAGTTTTATAACAAAACGACCGCTGAATCTGATTAACCCTCACCACCTTCGAAGTATTCCATGTCTTCCATGTCTTTCTTGCTTAGCAAGTTCGTTGTAATTGATACTACGCTTAGTTTTATTCCTTGTCTTTTCTTGTTTCCCATCCTTTTCAAATCGCCGTAGAGTTGAGTTATACGACTGCCCCATTACATCCACCACTCATTCCCCCAATTATAACCACCTTTCCTAACTCCCGAACATAGCCATACGTAACTCATCTACCAAACAGGTAACCCATCTACCAAAAAAGCTTAACACCTAACTCAGGCTAACTCAACCACCCCGCAGGACCCGGCGCCGATTTCTAATCAATCTTTGCGCTGGCCAAGCTCCTCGCCGTCGGATTATTGATATTGTTAACCTGGTGCGTCGCCGGCAGCCTCTTATACTTGCTCTGCTTCCTGAGGCGTTTCCTGGCCACCATGACAGGGACCGAGCTCTTGGTGACGAGGTAGTTGGAGAAGGAGCCGAGGATGACACTATTATCACCTTAACGTTAGTAACCGACTTAGAGCGAGGCGAGAAGAAAAAAAAAGAAGAAAAGAAGACATACCCCTTGAGCGCACTCCTTCCTCTGCTCCCCAAAATCACCAACGTCGGATTCACATGGTCAATCACCTCCGTGATCAAATGCTTCGGGTTCTTGCAATGCAACACCTCCACAATCACTCGCACTTGCAACCTCGTCTTGCGCAACAACTTGGTCACCCGCTCGCTGATCTCCTGAACCGCGCGGTATCTCTCCTCCTCGGCTCTGCTACGCTCCCGGCTCGAGTGCGACGGCGTCGGCGATGGATCCTCGCCAATCGCCGATGTGCTGTTGCCTGTTGATAGCAAGCCCGAGGCGTCCATGCTTGTTGCTGCCAAGGGAGAGAGTGTGCCCGCGCCTCCTCCATGTTGTATGGCGCTCTTGCTGTTGGCCATTCTGTCGAGCGCCGTGGCTGCCTCTCTCATTGCTTTAGGGTCGTCCGAGATTCCTGTTGCAAGCGAGTTGCCGTCGGCGCCGAGGATGCCTGTTTCTTCGTCCACACAGTAAATAGCTATGAGGGTGTCCCCGTCTCTGAGAACTGTGCCGATAGCCCATTCCAGAGCGTGTGTCGACTCCTCGCTATGGTCGGTGGCGACTAGATATTTGCGTGGGTGGTTGTGCTCGTCCTGCGTCTCCTGAACCAGCTTGGAGTACTCGCCACGCGTGATAATTTGGATGGTTCGGTGCACCTCGGGCTGGCTGATGATTTGGGTCATGGCGAACGAGAGCTTTTGGGCACGCTTGATATCGGTAAGATCCGCTTCAGTGTCCGAATCGATAGGCGTCCGAGATCCGGATGGCGGGAGATCGAAGCTCGTCGCAGGGTGTACTCCAGACCTACGGGTTCGCCCTGATGGTCCGGTTACCGTAATCGCGGGTTCGTCAAGAAGGGATCGGTACTTGTACTGAGGCTGTTGCTTTTCCACCTGAATGCCTACACCATCAACACCGTTAGCAATCTCTCTCGCACCGTAACGTGGACAAGGGCGCTTGAACATACGTTCTTCCTCTGCCGCAGCCAACAAGCTCTTGACCTGTCTGTTTCCCTGCGCAGGCTCCGGAACTTGCTTTGCCTGGTTTCCAGTGTTATTCCGGGCAGCTTTCCTGCCCCTGTCCGACTCGTCCTCGGACGAACTGCCATTGTCTTCACTACTATCTTCCACCAACGGGTCGCCATCCGGGCTCATATAGTCCTTAACCAATCTCCCACTTCCAGGCGTATCGTCCGCTTTCTTTCGTAGTGTCACTTCTGCCAGATTGCCTCCCGACCTAACAAGAGCCGCATCCGACAGATGTCTGTACGCCGTGTGCATTTTGTAATCCAACGCCTCGTCGAGCAACGCCCTTCCGGCAGGGCTAAGCTGTCGCTCAGCCAGCAACTCGTGAGGCGACTTGGAGCGCATGCCGGCGCGGCCATTCGGGGACTTGGATTTAGACTTGTTCGAGGGTCGTGCCGCCGGGACGCTGGGGCCGGGAAGCGAGGTGTGGCGTCCCCTTTCGCCGGGAAGAACCAGATTATTGACATCGTTGCCCCTCATAACTTCAGCCATTGACGAGGCCATTGACGAGCTCTGGCGCTTTCCGCCCTGTGTAACTCGCTTGGGGAGGGCCTGACCGGTGTGGTTGGTGATGATGTCGCCGAATTGGTAGCTGTTCATCGGGTTCGACCGCGCCGAGGCCCTAGGACCGAAATCGGCCGGCTTCATTCCTGCATCCGACATGCTGCGTGGGTGCTGGCCATTGTTGTACTTTGGTTCTACAGGCGAGCTGGGGTTGCTGAGTGGCGTCCTGGAGCTGGTGGCGGCCGGGATGTCGAGCATACTGCGGACAGGTCTTGCCGGGCCAGGGGCGATGTCGAGCATACTTCGTACCGGGGCTAAATATGGCGATGCGGTCTTAGCATGAGAGAGCACGGGGGAAATGGGAGCAGGGAGAAGGGAGCCAGGAGAGAGGTGGTCATCACCAATATCTAGCATGCTGCGCACGGGAGTTCGTGGCGTCGTGAAGGGCGATGGCGAGCGGTCTTCGAACATACTTCCAGCTCGAGAACGAGATCCCTGTCCGTTGGTTCCTTCCAACAAGGCGAGGACTTCTTTCCGCTCCTCATCTAACATGGCCTCCATCGACATGGTCTGGTGTTGTTTTGGCGCCATGGTGGGCAAGCTTCGATGCGATACCGGTGACGAACGGGTGTATTTTCGATCAATCTATAGTAAGAGGATATGGATTCGGTAAGGATGAAGGTCGTTGCTATAGCTGTAGATGCTGATGTTGTTATATGCAGTCTAGAGCAGCGGTTTCGTTGCTTTCGGTTCGGATTTGATGTGTGAAAGGATGTGAAGATTCCCTCTAGGTGATGACGATGTCGTGTAGCGGCGGTGTGTGGCCGTTATACGGTAGGTAAGGGCGGCGTGCGTCAGCGTGGGAGAATAACGACAGGAGGGCGATAGTTCAAGCTCGCAATATGCCGAACCAGCATTGTGTTGTGAGAGGGGAAAGGACGGAAGGAAGAAGGGAGGAGCGAGGGAGATAGATGACTGGGGAGGCTGCGACGTTTTCGACTTTGTGGTCGGGGGAACCTCCTGCTTCACCAGCTCCAGCTCCAGGCACAGGCGCAGACTAGGATGCTAGCAAAATGCTAGGTCGGACTGTTCCTGGTAGGCTAGGCTCGGGTCTTGGGTTGCTTGGGTCTTCGGGTTCTAGGTCTTGGGTGTGGAATTCAAGGCTGGGCGAGGGTGGGCTTCTTGGTCGCTTTTTGCAGCAGACCTTCAGTCGATCATGCACATGTTGCGGGGCGACAGCTGCCGTAGCGTCGCCGTAGTGAGCGTAGCTTGTGACGGTTCCGTAGGTCCTGACGGATCGAAGCTCTTTTTTCCCGTCCTTTTTTCGCTCCTTTCTGGCTCGTTTCCGACACGTTGGAGGCTGCTAGAGTCGCTCTCTTGCTGTTGTTGGTTAGGTGCCGCCAAGGGTCTCGCCAAGGCTTCTTAATACCGACTCCGTAATGCCAAGCTGCGGCCGATCAGAAGACTCGACGGGCTTGAAGACGGATGCTGCAACAAAGCATCTCTTCGATAGAGCCAAGACACTCTCTGTGGCACCAAACTGCGGGCTGGCAAGTGCTGGGCAGCGTCACTGTGTTTATTGTGTAGGGCTTGAGTATCCCGGAAACCTGGACGACGGGACAACTCGCGGCGGGACGGGTTGTTGTGTGCTGTCTGGGCGCTGTTGCTGTGTCGTTGTTGTGCTTGGAGGTTGTTCAGTTTGTTGCCCTTTCGAAATTCCGTCTGTCATCACACGAGTTGGTGCAGGTTATGAGTGCAGTGGGCAGATGTCAAGTAGAAGTGAGTGATCGGCCAACGCCGCTTGTTGCATGCGCTGCCAACTGCATTTGTTGTAAGAAGATGAAAAGATACGTGGACATTGATGTAGGACCCCAAATAAAGCTACAATTAAGTATTGAGGTTATTTGTTGCCTCCGCTAAGATCTCCTCCCCCGCCTCCAAGTCAGGCGTTGGAAAGGGGACCTGGACTTTGCGTTCGAGAGCTCCGATGGAACATTTTAATAGCTCTAGAGCTCCAAGCCTCCAACACTGCTTGAGCTCAGTCAGGGCAACCAAATCATGCTCGGCATCGATCTTTTGATCCACCGTGCGCTGCGCCGCCGTTGGCTCCACACGAGACAGCGACGGTTGTTGATGATCACTTCTTCAGCCACGACATCAAATTGAGTGAAATATTTTACAAGGTCATAGGAACAAAGCAAGAGCAAAATGTGTCAATTCTAAGATGCTTGTCGAGAAGACGTAATCTCGCATGTGACGGATGTTTGCGTACAGTATCAACCCCCGAAAGTGCAACTAATTGGGGGAGCCAGAATTCTTTGCACTTTGTAGGTGTTTGCACTTGGGGGAGCTGGTGCACAGACCATAAACCCCCATCTGGCCAGTAAAAGGCGCCCAGTAGCACCAAAAGGTGGGTCATCGGAGCCCCGATAACCGGGTATAAGTGTGCTTTCCCACCAAAATCTGACCCCTGCAGGTGCAAATCCGGGCTAAAGTCTTTGCACTTTGCAGTTTGCAGGTTTTCTATGAGAAAACAATTCCGGCAGCCAGATTCTTTTGCACTTTGGGGGGTTTTTGCACTTGGGGGTGGTTGCACTTGCAGGGGTTGATACTGTAGTCCCTTTTTGTTACATCGCTGTATTCTGTGGTTAGGGTTAGCAGTGGCACTTGAGCGGCATGTTTGGAGCTCTCTTTAAAGACCGAAAAAAAAATGACGTGGGAAACAAACAAAGAGCTACACGGAAAATGTTCAGTCATCATACACTGGTTATAAAGATGAAGCTATCCTCTTTATTCCCCAACAATCCTGATGCTACCTCAGCAAGCCTCAAAAAAAGACTACTCACAGCAGGGATCGCTCCTGTTGATCATGATGGCTCTTTCTACTCCATTCGAAACGTACGTTATTCGAGCTCTTACGAAGGTCGTCAAAGAGGTCATCCGAGAAGACAGCAAACAACCTCATCATACGACAAGTCGCGGTGTTCGGATCATGTAGGGCTCATATACAGATGGTATAACCCGCGTGTCGATATCTTAGCGGGAGCTGAGGTTCACTGATAATCTTTATACAAACAACGCTGTAGCCACATGTGATACGTAGTAATGTCTGTCTGTCACCTCCAAACCAGGAGTTGGCCAGTCAAGCGCCATTGGCTATTATCAACGTCGCTATAACCGTGACAAGACCAGACAAGACACCCAACTTCACAAAATGAACAAAAAACCCTTCCCCGTCTTTTTCTCTCTATCACAAGGGCAGCAGCAGCAGCAGCAGCAGCAGCAGCAGCAAGGCAGCATACATATCCATACACACAAAAACTAGTATACACAGAAAAAGGTGGTGGGTCGGGGGTTCGTTGGTTTTGCTGTGTTGTTGTTGGCTTAACAGGTGTCAATCAACCTCAGAATCCTCTCTTGCCCTTCAATTGCAGCGCCGGCGAGTTCAAGTTGGCTCTGTTGGCCGTGCCCAGCTTGTGCACCAACAACCGCTTATCCCAGACCGAGCTCCTGCCCTCGACGACGGCCACGATCTCCTCAGCCACGCGGTGCGCGAACATGGTGCGACCGGATCCCTTGCTCGGCTTCTTGTTGACCACGTCCAAAATCCACTTGAAGGCCGTGGAGCGACGCTGGCGCGCCGGGATGGGCTGGGGCACTTCGAGAGAGCGACCACCACCGGCAAGACCCTTGTAGCCGCGCATCTTGACCAGGGGCGCCACAGAGTCGATGGCGACCGTGAGGTACTCGACGGGGTTGAGGGGCAGGTGCGAGGCAGGCGGGTGGCCGGGGATCAAGGGCCGCGAGGGGTTGAGTTTGGGAGGGGGCGAGGAGCGGAGGTAGTTTAGGATCATGGCCATGTCCTGTTTGTGTTTAAGGAAAAAGTGTTAGCTTTTTGTCACAAAGTAGGTTGAGTAGAGGTGCCGTGGGCAAGTTAAGATCATGTGTATATGGGGGAACCGCCGTACCCTCTGCGCCTTGCTCAACTTTCCATCCTTCATAAGCAACTTCGTAGCGTGGTTGACGACCTCCGAGTAGCGGTACTTGTGGTGCAGCTCCGACGGCAGCGGCAGCGTAGGCAGACCGTACTTGTGGCCCTCGGTCGCGACGTCGGCCGCCTTGACACCGTATGCGATCTCCGACAGCTGAGACAGGGCGGCAGCGTTCTCGGGGGTGACTTCTACTGGTGGTTGGCCTTCAATGCCGGCAAGGTCGCCATTGTTGCTGTTGGTAGGAGGGGTGGTCTCGGTCGAGAATGGTTGTGTCCTTTGTTGTTGTTGCTGGACTTGGACTCTGGGTGGTAGCCTCGACGAGGTGGTGGAATCTGTGATGTAGGTGCGCGCCTGCACGGCGGCGGCAATCGACTGCTTCTGAGGCAATTGGTTTGTCCGGATGGACAGGGACCGGAAGGCGGCGCTGAGACCCAACCTCGCAGGCATTTTTGTGGTTGTGGTGTGGGTGGAGGGTGGTGGTGGTGTTGAATTTGCTGGTCGGTCGGTTGGCGACGACGACGGTGGGGGTACACACACGGCGCGGGGAGAATGGAGGCGACGGACGGAGGGCGGACCGGCTCGGGAAACACCACACAACACGGGGCGGACACACTAGGTACTACACGCACGCAACCCGCGAAGCAGCCGGGGGGAGGGACTCGAACACTCGTGATCTCGGCGGACTCTGCAATGTTTGGCCGGCGGCAGTGGCATCGAGTGGAGCACCGGAGAGCGGGACTTCAGGAACAATTTTTGGAGCCGCCTTTCCGGAGTTTTCCCGAGGGCGTCTGCGGCTCAAACCCCCAAAAACTAGAGGGACGCACAGACCATAACCTTAAAAAGCCACCCCCCCTGACCAAACTCCATCCGACTACCCGGACGTGGGCCCCCACGCGGCGTTCGTTGATCACCCATCCACCTGGTCCCCCGGCCGTCACCTTGTCCTTCCATCCTTCCATCCAGCCCTCCTTGTTCGGAGAGTTGGGACAAGGTCGGCATGGCACCTTGATGTCCACCAACCCGCAGTCCACGATCTCCAACTGCAGCCAGTCTGGTTCCTGATCCTGATCCTAGTGACCCAGGGGTATCAAGTATCAACCCCCACCACAACAACTCCAAGTCCCAACATCATCTTCTTCAGGATCCCCGAACCATCGGAAATAATGATGGATGCTCACTGGCCATGAGTCCGAGGTTCGAATATCTCGCCTCGAAGACCTCATTACCTCCTCGTATGCCAGTTGATGGAAGTTGGTTGACCGCCTCCAATGTCTCAACAGCATAATCGGTCAACACAGGTCAGACCGTCATTATATGCGGTGAGATTTCGACGGGAAGGACAGTAAGCAACTAAAGCTCTCGGTTGCATCGAAGTGACATTGGGTATGTATCCCACACTTTCTCCGCTCCGCCTCACCTCGCCTTGCTTGGTAGACTGGGTATGACTTAGCTTGCCATGCCTCACTCTCGATAGCTGGTCGATAGCATTGCTACCTTTCATAAGCCGCATCGAGTTTACTTACATCTAGGTATCTACTAACGGTATACCGTTCTGGGCGGTCTAGTCGGGTAAGTCACGGTGTACGAACATGAACGTATATCATATGCGGTTTACCTACACTACACTACTGATAATACACTACACGGCAAAGTGCGGGTCTGGAAGCCTGTAGTAAACCTCTAAAAAGCAAAGTACTTTGACGTTGAGTAACGATCAAGAATTGGGTAGCCGTGGATAGGTGATCATCCGTCTGTGCTGTTAGGTAAAGTATGTAAGTTTGCAGTGTGATCAACCAACGGATTCCGTTTCCTCTTCGGCCCCCGCGCCGTATCTACAGTCCGCCCATGCGAAAGTAACCAGCCATTGGTATATGGTGCGGTCCGGTCCCCGGTCCCGGACTCGGCTCCGTGTCTTGTATCCCCTCCGTTCCGAATCGTTTGTTGGTTGGTCGAGCGAGACTTTTCTCTACAGTACACCTCTCCCGGGGTAAAAAAAAACTGTTAGCGTGATACTTCCAGTCTACAGAAAACCAGAACTGCTCGCCAGCGTAACTGCGACTCTTATGTAGAGTTCTGTCTTTTGTCACCGATCTATACTACTCAGAAGCTCACGAGATTTAACCATTTCCCCCCCAGTAGAAGTGTGGTTTCTATCTCCATGGGAAAGCCACTTTGTATTTAGCATCAAGTACGGAGCAGGTACGTACTAATCCCGGATGTCACAAACATCGTGTTTCAGGTCGCACAAAGTCACCAATAAGACTTGTCCAGAAACTAGATCGGGACTTGGTCATGCAAGAGCCACGTTAAGCTGCATGGGAGGCGCAGCAGTGGAATGCCGCCTAGGTGGTCACGGGAGAGTTGAACTTTTGTATACATTGGCTAACCACTTACATAGGTGCTTTCCCCTGGTGTAACGAACCTGATTGTCATCTCGTCAACGGTTTGGCTTGTTTTCCTATGCTCCGTTGGTAGATTTCGGCTTTTGACGGTAGGGCTGCCCTGATGTTCACGAGATCGTCGTGTTGTAGGGCTGCTGATTTTCGAGATCGTCAGCTCATACCTACAAGTGCTTCTCTTTCACGTGTCAACGGTTGGAAACATGAAATGCTCTCCAGATGCTGCAAAAACATTGCAGTCTGCGATTCAAGATATTAAAAACGCTCACTCATTTAGACCAAAGGTGAAAGGAAATGACATAACCAGTCGTGAAAGCAAAAGAGAAGCCCAGCCTCGTAACGCTCATGACAGTCATCATACCACTCAGACCGGATCCAGCCAGTCATCTCCCCTCATCCCATCGTCGTTTTGAGAAAGTCGCATAAGATTAACTCCCGAATTTGCGTCTGCCACCACCAGTCTCTCCCCCCCTTTCTTCCTAGACTGCCCCAACATCAATCAAAACTTTTGACCAAGCTTTCGCGCAAATGCCTCCCTCCCTGATAATAACCACCCGTGCCGTCCCGCTAACTGTCCCTCCCGTCTCCTAAAAGAGACACCCCAAATTGCTGATTAAAAATGCCATTATATCAAATATCCCTCGTCCTTGTAGATTACCACCCAAAAAAGCAAAACAGAACAAAAAGGGTATTAAATGGTGGCAATGAAAACATAAAACCGAAACCAACGGCCAAAACAAACAAACCACAGGCATTTGGCGTCCGCCTTGTTGTGAGACAACCAAAGAATGTCGGGCAGGCCTGTCACCTGACAGACGGAGATCCCTTCTGGTCCCAGTCGAATTCCATCCCCCAACAAATCATTGTCGTAGATATGATGCCACCAGTAGTGTTGGTAGGGAGGAGCAAGTCAACCCAGGATCAAGGGACTCGACCACCAACATGCGGTCAAGAGTCAACCCAGATCCCTAACGAGCTAACGAGCCCCAGCATCCTCCACACTTCCATGCATCATTTCCTCGTGTCGACCATGCTGATGATTGGGGCGGTGAATTGACCGAGACTCCAGAGTTGTTGAACCCCCAAAATCTGACAGACGGGCCCGCTCCGGACGGGTGGAGCAAGCAGATTGCCGCAGCGCCGCTTTTGTTCGACCCAACTGAGCCATCCATTGGTTTCCCCCACTTTCGTCGTAGCCTTGGCTGTAGTAGATGCCTTCGAAATCGCTGCTGTTTGGCGTGAGCGATCGCTGCTACTCCGAAGCAAGGCGAACACCTGGGTGCAGGACCGTAAGGTTGTTGTCGTACAAAACAAATCTGACAAAAGAAACGCCGTCGGGGCTAAATATATGAGGGAACACGCACAACGCCGTAGTAGAACAAATAGGGAAGCGCAGAAATGCCATCACAATCATGCCGATCCAGCAGCAAAATATCGGACGACTCCCGCAATCACCAGATGCTACCCCGGCTAGTTGCCGATGATGGCGATCTCGTGCTGTTGAGGCGGTTCAGGGCCACTTCAGCGGCATCCTCTCTGGCATTTTCGAGGTTCTTGCCGTCGAACCAGAACCTGGCGTTGATGAGCTCTCCGCCTACTTCCACACGGCAAGACCAAGCAGTACGGCCGCCTAAATCCGAACGTTAGCTTTTGACACTTCCTAAGCACTTAATCACACTCCTTGCTTACCTCTCCGGTCCGAAACAACGTGATATTTCGGAAGAGGCATCTGATAGCTCTGGCAAGCATCTACAAGAGTGGTTAGTTGCCTGATGACACAAGTAGAACATACACATCAAAATCCAGCGTACCCGCGAGCTTGCTTTGCCACTGGCTGGCGTTATAAGACATTATGTTGGTATTTGGGTGGAGACGTAGGAAATGGTGTAAGTTGTGTGTAGGTGTTGGGCTGAAGTGTGTTGATGTAGATCGAAGGGCGGGAAACGAAAGTCGAGGTCGAAAGGCCAAATTTGCGGAGTGGGCGAGGATGAATTAAGAGCCGTGAATACGTGTGTGCTCCGTTGAGTGAAGGGATGACTTGGGTGAAGACCTTGTGGATATGGATGGAAATGGAAAAGAGCGGTTCGTGCTTTATTATACAATTCGTCTGGCCCGAGAAGTAGGTAGCGCTTGTACCGTTGAAACGAGTCGGGACTGATGTGGCGGAAGTGGATTCGAGACGTTGTTGCTTGTTCTTCCCATACACCCCTGGACCTGCTGTCCTGCGTTTATCCCACGGGATATCTTCGATTGTTTGTTCGCAAATATGCAGGAGCATCAGAATTACCACTGGCAATCCACGGGCTAGTGCATCATAAGTAGACCAGGGAAATTGTTTCTCAAGCAGACGGTGACCTGAGAAGGTAAGGACAAAGTACCCCGGACAAAACACGGAACGGAGGAAACAGAGAAACAAACGTAGCTACCACGGGAGATGGCCGGGGATATCCAGCTTCGTCAAAACAACGGCTAGTCGGTGTATGTTGATTTGCTCACTTGAGCCGTTACGGTCCTCGTCAAAGGAATGGTAAACTGTTACCCGGCCTTTCACCTTTGAATTCCGTTTCCTGTTGCTCATCGAGGTACCCCGTACGCCCAACACCATCGTACCGCCTCTTGACTGTAACACTCGGGAGGAAATCATTGGAAGTGGAGTGTGCCATGACACTTGACGACAAAGTCATGTTGCATCCGTACAGACCACGGCATGCTCCGACCTTGTGTGTACTGCACGTACTCAGCCTGGGTTAACACAGACAGATCGCTGCCGCCGGAGAGCAGCGGCGGTCATCGTGGACGCACGGTAGACGGTGCCAGACCTCCACGTTGGATGTTATGGGGCATTCGTCCAAGGCTGGTCCATGACAGTAGCCAGCCAAGATGCGCCGGAGAAAGCGAACGAGAGAAATCAAAACGGCGGAAAAGCCAAAGTGACGCAGTGAGATACCGATGAGACAAGAACAGTTATCCACTTACGCAGGGTCCTCAGATGTCCGCCAACACTGAATCATCGCAACCGATGCCTCTGGCCCATTGGACGCGAGGAACCACAACAACAAGTTTACCGTGAGTCGTCCCAACACAATTAGACGGTGAAGTCGGTGGGTAGATTTCTGAAGGTGTTCCCTGCACTTGGTGGTCGGAAATCAGCCTGTTGGAGGAGCATTTGTAGGTGCCAAGACCACCGAGACTGACCTCTGAGTTGTCAGTGCCTCTACCTATCCATCAGCCAGGCTAGAAGTGGGTAGATCCGCCCCTCCATATGGTGGGGGATGATGTTTTTCTTTTTGTTGCGAAACGCAACTAAATTGAGAGACATGGGATTGGACCAGAGGCAGCGATATCTTTGTTTCAGATACCAGTTCGAAAGTTTCTGTCTGGACGGTCGTCCATTGCTTGTTCCTTTCGACAATCAGACGACAAGCTTTCCCTTTGAGCTAAGGACCAAAACCTTGGATCAGGGTCGGCGAGGCCGGACGTATCCCGAACGTTTGATGTCCACATTTATTGCAACCCCTTGGCCGGCCGGATCGGGGTTTGCGTTTACCAAGCCGGTCACCAACCTCAACCAAGATCGAGGGGGTGTATCAGGCGCAGAAACAAGTAGAAAAACGTACCACATGTCATTATCGCTGGTCTGCGATACAGAGGAGGGCCTATAACAAAGAACCTCATAGCACGGAGAGTACTATTTTATTCGAGACGGATCCGCCAAAGCTGTTTGTTACCGGCCCCTCGGGAGGATTCAATCGGCAGTGGCCATCCAGAGTGCCTAGCCACCTAGGTAGCATGCAATGCATGTTGCGCAGCGAGGAATGGCATTGGGTGTTTTCATCAAGCTCGAAATGTAATGACGCTTTGGGCCGGCTAGTGCACCTTTGACGATGCAAACCCACATCGTCAGGATTTCGGGGTTGACTGCCGGTCAAGTGCACTGTAGCGAACAGTCTGCTATAACGTGCAACGTGCGAGAAAACGGGGTGTTGTTTCGTCATAGCAAAGACTGATATTCTGAAGCCGTGAAAGGCATCATGTTAGCGTCGTAGGAGTCGAGATGCCCCCGGGATTGGCCGCATGCCTTTCTTGTCATCATACTCTTCTCATGGCCAGGCTTTGTGACAAAAAGTTAGCGTTGGCGAGAAGCCAATTTGGATCCTACACAAGCGAGTACAGCCTGGTCTAAGGGGCAAATGTATCGAATGGGCGTTATTCCATTTCAAACTGTTGTTACTTCTGCGTTAACCGTGGTTCTGGGGGACCGTGGCGTTATGATGCATCTCACTGATCCTGTAGGGTAGGACTGGGGAAGGGCCCACTCGCGATAGGGCAACAAAAGTTGATCGGTCCGCAGTTTTTAGGAATCGACTTGACACGCGGCTCGCTGGTAGCCGCTCGTTGATTAGAGTGGTGTGCCACGCGCGTCAGGGACCGTGAGCGACAGAATCCAAAAAGGAAATAACCAGCAGAGCCGCTTCCAGGATGAGAACGGATGAGGGCCGTAAGATCGAGTCCGGAGGCCAGAGCTATCTGGATTTGGTCGGCCGAACTCAGTCGTGTGCCCTCTGAGGACGAGGAATTAGCCGCCTGACCAATGGTGAGCGGGGAAATCGGCTTCGTTCGTGTCACCGCGTCAATGTGCGTACCACGCCGGCTGGGCATGAACGGCGCCGGGGGTAAGAAGTGGTACAGACGGTTAATCGATGCGGAAGCGTACAACCATCGGCATATGTTTGGTATCACTATGGGGTAAGTGAGTGTTTCAGAAGAGCCGTGACAGCTTTGACATGGTGGTTTATCCAATCCCGATGGATATTGGGCCGAGTGGGCAACCGTGTCGCTTGAGGAGCGGTGGCCGGTTTTAGAGTCGGAGAATATCTGAAACAAGCAGGTTGGATGGCCTGGACCCCAAAGGAGCCCTATGGATAGGCGATTTCCCAGAAGAGTGACGATGGAGCTATCCAAGCATGGCGGAGGATGGGTTCTGTAGGGCGCAACTGATGGCGCTCTTCCGTGTCATGTCGTCGTTGGGTCAGGAACGACGGCCAGATCTTGGTGGGCGTACATCGTTCGTCGATTTGATGCCGCAGTCAGACCCCGGAGCGTTGGGCTTTCATGCGTCGGCGAAGAACTGTCTGGATTCCCACAGGCCCGGGGAGACTGATGGATTCTTGTAACGGCCTTTCTGCCCCCTCGGGACAGGGCATTCTGGCCAACTTGGGAGTTGCCATGCAGACTGAGACAAGAAGCCGTGAGTTTGCCTCGGTGACGGATACGCCGGTGGCCGTGCTGCCACGGACCGCGGAAACTGTGTCGTGATGTGCACGGCAGGATAAGTTGGAGAGGCCATAGTTGTATGTAATGGCGTGCCAGGGGCGAAGGTGGTGAGCTGCAGACGGTGCGGCTTGCTGTGGCATAGTCGACTTGTTTGTCCAACTGTGTTCATGAAAGAGAATGATTGCGTTCATTCACATTAGATTGCCGTCTAGCTTTCAAGATGGTGAAGTGCAGGCGTACAAGACGGGCTGGCCTGGAACGATCTGGAGTCCTACATGGTTGGCATCATGTCGGCGGCCATCCACGTTGTCCTTGCACAACATGAAGAAAGGCGCTCCAAGGGTAGCAATGATGTAGCGCCATTGGTTCCCAAACCACGGGAAAGCGAGCGGCGGTGGCTTTCTCAGCGATTCATGCTACCTCGAGTCGATCTTGTGTTGGTGATGTGATGAGTACCGATCGTAGTTGGTGGGCATGGGTCGAAGTAGGTAACCAAGCGAGGCAACGAAGACAAGGTGGACAGAACTTCAAATGACCAGAATCGTAGAGAATTCGTTGGTCTGGTCAGAGGAACGGAGAATTAATGTCCCGATTTGTTTGTGTGGTGAACAAGTGGAAGTGGAAGACGAGGTTGACGACAAAACTCGATGTTGAGTTGTGCGGGAGAGAATCGTGAGGCTCCTTCCATCAGGGCACACGCTCGAATTTCCTTGCCATATCGAAATTGGATTCGAGACTGACAAAGGAAGGCTCGGCTTCGGGCGTACCTACCTACCATGATAGGACTAACGTTGTTGCGTCTCATCCTGTCGCTTGGCGGTGGTTGAGCAGCCTCATGAAGCAGGAACGACTCGGGTACGCAATCCAACGGAACGATTGAAAGGATGGAGGACGGGGAGTTTCAGCGAGTTCAGCTCACCACTCGGACAACGCTCCAGTGATGTAAATTACCGAAAGACCATACGAATAATACTAGTCCGTAAGTTTAGCTGGCTGTCATACCCCGCATAGAACAACCGAGGTTGGGGTAATGAAGAGTAATCGTACGACTCGATACAAACTAGTAATCAACATTTGAGACGTCGAGTTGCCTCGGCACCACGGCATTGATGTTGCAGGAATGCCAATGCGACCATTATTGGGCGGCTTCTACTCACCTGACTAGGGACGATTATCAATAGTCGGCGAATCTAACCTTTGTTAAAGCTGTTCTCATCTTGTCGCTGATATTTCGTGACCGTATTCGAGTTTGTTTCTGCTCCTTCTCTTTTCCCCATCCTCTTTTTGAAGCGTGCTTGCCGTTGTTGCTTCACCGATACCACACACAATCAAGATGCCGCTGCAGACTGAACTTACCCGCCGACTCGGCATCACAGGTACGTACTGCTACACACTGCTTCCCCTTCCCGTCCACATGAGAACCTCAATGGCCAATCGGTCAAACATTCAACTATCAATCTTCACCTCAATCTCCCACGTTTCATGTTACTATTCATACCCTTTGGGACACGACGATTCGATTCTGTCCTTGGGCTGACATGCTTTGTTTCAACTCGCAACAGTGCCCGTTATTCAGGGTGGCATGCAGGTAAGTTGTCTTTGTCTTTGCTTTTTCTTCCCTACCTACTTCTCAGGCACACAAAAGACGGGAGCTAACGTGTCAACAGCATGTAGGAACAGCCGAGCTGGCCAGTGCCGTGTCCAATGCCGGTGGCTTGGGTATCATTACTGCCTTGATCTTTCCTGAGCCAGAGGGTCTCCGTCAGGAGATTCGCAAGTGCAAGAAGCTGACGACGAGGCCATTCGCCGTCAACATCACTCTTCTGCCTGCCCTTGTTCCCCCCGACTATGGGGCTTACGCCCAGGTTGTCATTGATGAGGGTATCAAGATCGTGGAGACTGCTGGCAACTCTCCCGGTCCCGTCATCAGCAAGCTCAAGAAGGCTGGCGTCATCATCCTCCACAAGTGCACCACCATCAGACATGCTCAGTCTGCGGTGAAGCTTGGTGTCGATTTCTTGAGCATCGACGGTTTCGAATGCGCCGGGTAGGTCAAGCCACATACCTCATTTCCCCCATGTTGACCAGTCTTGCTTATGCCACATATCACAGCCACGTCGGTGAGTCGGACATTACCAACTTCATCCTCCTCAGCAAGGCCCGCCAGACACTCAATGTCCCCTTCATCGCCTCGGGTGGCTTCGCCGACGGCCAAGGCCTCGCTGCTGCGCTCATGCTCGGCGCCTGCGGTGTCAACATGGGCACTCGCTTCCTCTGCACCGTCGAATCCCCCATCCACCACAACATCAAGGAGGCCATCGTCAAGGCGCAGGAGACCGATACCGCGCTTGTTCTCAGGCGCTGGCGCAACACCACCCGCCTCTTCAAGAACCAGGTAGTACGGGATGCCCTTAAGGTGGAGAAGGAGAGCAAGACTGGCGAGTTCTCTGAAATTGCTCCTTACGTCAGTGGAAAGCGCGGCAAGGAGGTGTTCATCAACGGTGACCCCGAGTATGGTGTCTGGACTGCTGGTCAGGTCATGGGTCTCATCAATGACATCCCGACTTGCAAGGATCTCATTGTGCGCATTGAGAAGGAGGCTGAGGAGACGATCAAGGAGAAGGTCAAGCTGTTTACCGCGCCGTCGAAGCTATAGAGCTGGTTATGGTTGGATTACGACTTGCTGTGCATAGATTGCCGGTGTTGGGGGCAAATGTAACGAATTTTTCAGTTTCCTGTTCTCATCGTCAACACTCTTGTGTTTTTATGCCGTTGAGATGTTTCCTCCTCCGTGGGCACCGTAGGTAATTTTGAGGAGTGGGGACTGATGGTTTGATACGAATCCCAAATCAGTCGCCAGCTCGAGCCAGCACATCACAGCAAACCATGAATTTCGAGGAGGTTTTGAGAATGAACGTTTCTAAACAACCTGTCGAAACTGAATCGAGACACTGACTTGCCGATAACGGCACTGTGAAATTGCAAGACGACGTTGATCTCAGGACATGACGCCATCACCAACAACCCTAACCCGAACCTTATTTCTCACGCTAAAACCCCGCCCTTGGGCACGCGGTGGAGCGTTCCCGATTCGACTCCAATTGCATGGCGGCACTTCCTGAACAAGGCCGACGACCCTTGCATGACTCCACGGTTGCCAAGCGTTGGAGACAAAAGGGGAGCCGATGGGTCCTCCCCCGAGTCAAAGGCGGAGAGGAAGCTGGAGTGCAGTGAGGAGAGACCTCGGCATGTGCTCCCTTTGGGCAAAGTCGCAGCCGAAAGAGTCCAATGCTGGCGTCCAAGAAGTGACCTGAAAGAGTGATCAGCTAATTTAACTTTTTTCCCGACTTCTTTTTTGAATCATAAATTCAAACTGCGACGCGCGTTGCTTTCGTGAATTCAGTTGAATCGCAGGTCATCCATCCTCAACCGTGATACCAAGACAAAAGCGCCCCTTTGAAACCTTGGGGAAAGTTTGACCGCCAGCTCAGCTCATCTTACCTACTTTCAGCCACAACCTGACTTGTACCTGAACAACAACCGCGACATCCGATCATCTTCCGATTCGGAACATCAACAACTTCAACCCAACAACCAAAAACAAACCCGCGCAAGCCGTCGCATTAACATACCCCAAAATACAACCAAAAATGGTCGCCGACGCCCTCGTCTACCACCCTGCGGTCTCGCACTACCTCAAATTCGTCGCCACCACCGTCGGCCGCGACAAGCTCCTCCGCCTCCTGCAATACTTTGCCCGCTTCTACGCCTGGTACCTCCTTCGGACCAACAAGCCGGCCTCCTCGATCCAGCCATGGGAGACGATGAAGAAGCAGTTCGGCCTTGTGCGCAAGGTCATGCGCGCCGGCAAGAACGTCGAGCACATCAAGGCCGCGGCGGTGGCTGCCGACAACAAGAACGGCGACCCGATCCTCAGGTACCTGGCTGTCGGCCGTCAGTTGGGCTATGCCGGTTATTTGACGTTCGATTTGGGTACCCTGTTGGATGCGACGGGTATTCGGAAGACTGAGAGCGCGAAGAGGTTGGCGAGGGAGAGCCAGAGGTTCTGGGTTATGGGTTTGAGCTGCAGTGTGGTTGCGCAGGCGTATACGCTGTGGAGGTTGAGGCAGAGGGAGGCGAGGGTTGATCGCAAGGAGGGCGAGGGTGTGGTGGAGGCTAAGAGGATTGAGGTGTAAGTGATTCCCTGCTCAATGTTTGCGATGCGCTGAGAGGAGAGACGTGGTGCTAACGATACTTGCAATGTTATAGCGAGCGCGCCGCCAGCCGCATCCAGCTCACCTCCGACCTTTGCGACTTGACTGTTCCCCTGTCGGCTCTTACGTGGGTCAACTTCGATGATGGCATCGTCGGTCTTGCTGGTACCCTCAGCTCTCTGCTCGGCATCTACTCCCAGTGGAAGAAGACTGCTTAGAGGGCAGGTTCTCAAAAACGACGAGGAAGAGTCACTACGCATGAGGAGGAGGAAAATGGGGTTTGGTTTGATCTACGATGAGATGATAGGAGGTTCAATGTTGTGTATGATGAAGATGGATATATCTCTGGGTGGTTTACTGGGACAACAGCACGCGGATTTTTGTTTGGCTTGTTTCCCAATGTTCCGAGGGGTTATTGAATCTTACGGGCTTTATGATGATGGATTGTTTGTTGATACCTTTGCCCTTGAGTTGATTTCGTTGCCGTTTATGAACTCGTCCTTTCTCTGCCGTATGCCTAACGCCATAGAGCTTTTTGAGATACCTGTTGCTTACTACTAGCCCTGACGATTGTAACGATGAGCTTATGGTCTACCGTGGTCTTTACGACCCTGGACGATAATTTTATGAGCTGAACGAGGAGGTTCGCGACTTACCAGCTCTCTGACATGTGAGTCTGACTGAGGATGATGAGTGATCAACGTGTGGATCTAACCCATGCCATGGTTCGGTTTCATGTCTCCGGGCCGAGGACTTTGGGGTTCCGGTTTCCGGAGGAGCGGATCGAGATGCTCCCCACCCGCCTTATCCCGGTCTGGGGGCCGTGGGCCGCTCCGAATTCCCCGCATGCATCCGGATGGGATGGTTCATCCCAATTTTGTGTCCGTAGCATCGGATGGCGTTTTTGGTTATGTTTACATGCTGATATCCTCATTTTAAAGATTGCACCAAAGTACCTTATGAAACAGAATTTGTTCATAGAGCTCATCTGCACCTCCAATGCCTCCAAGAAATCCCAAATGGAACGATTGATGGTCGTCCTTCATCATACCGCGGCGGTCCCATGTCATTCGACACTTGCATGGATGTCCTGCCGCACGATTGCAGCAACATATGTTAGGACTCTGCACCGAACAACTGATCAACATCTGGTATTCACGTTCATGCTGCTGGGGCTTAAATTGAACCAAATAATTATAAGAATAACACATATGAAGCCTTCGATATCCATCTCAATCGATGTTTTGCAGACCAGAAAATCCGGAGAATAAAGTCATGACGTTGTGCGGCCGGGGCTTGGTTGAAATGGGAATAGCGTCGTTTTATCCGCACGTTATCGACCCCCTCGGCCCCTTCACCCACGAACAATTCTACGATCTCGACTCTCAAACATGTTGTCCGCGCGGGGCAAGACTTGCGCTGCCCCATGAAACGCTATGATCTTGCTCAGAAATCCTTGAAATACAACCTGATGGAACATCATGAAGCTCGGCTTCTTTGAGAGGGATATCTCCCCAAGCGAAAAGGTCAATGTTGAACAATGGATCTCGATGAGCATCTGGGAAGTGCGGGGCTCTATCATGCCTTCCATTTTTGGACAGCTTCGAACGAGATCAACATTGCGCACTAACAGTTCATCCATTGCTCTGTTGAAGTTCTTGCCCCTGCCTTAACTTCTCTCTTCACTCCCGGCCTATTAAATCATCATCTCCCTCCTCAACCTCCCACCCCTCATCCGTACTGGTGTTGACCATCGCGAGACCACTGTGCGGGCGAATATCTGCAGGTACAGTTGCAATCGCCTGGAATCAGGGAACGAAGCACATTCGCTGCCCTGTTAGCATCCCGCTACGGATTCAAGACGAGCTCCATCCGGCGCGGCGTTTGAGAACAAGGCGTCACCCCACCACGTTTGCAATCCCAAAGTCCAGACGAACCGCTTCCCCTGGGCAATGAGGTAACAATCTCGAACCAGTGGACCAGGATCCGAGGCAAGGATACAGAGGAGCTTCAAGCTGTCCTGGCAATCGAGACGAATCGGGGCTGTGGTAACACATCCATCTTGCTTTTGCTGTCGCACAACATAAACTGACAATTCCCATGTTTTACCAAGTTCATCACCCTACATTGAGAAACCTGCCCAAAATTCCATGCCTAATTGACCGGCGATTCAACTCGTGAGAGCTTCGTTTGTACCTGAGAGACCTCGGTTCAGTTGTCCTTCAACACTGTGCGTCATTGCCAAGCCATATATCAACTCTCGCTTGTACCCCGCCGTCAAAAAGATAAACAATCTTGCGCCCAGTTTCCAACCACCTACCTACAACAAAGAGAAGACACCAAGGAATTGGATCGCGATAGTTGATTCATAACACTAGAAAAGACACGAAGTGGACTATCACGACTGTTTCCCCACAAAATTTCCTCCATACCAGTAACAATGGCTGCTTCAACTGCCCCCGGGGAGCTGGGGCTCTCCATCACGGGCTTGGGAGTTCAGTATCCCCCATACAACCTTGGTTCAGACGCTCTCGATATTCTCAGCAAGAGATACTACCCGGAGTCTCCAGCGTAAGCTCTCTTTGCCTTCCGTTGCTTTGCGATTGTTGAACAGGGACTGATTGCGCTCTGTGACAGCATGAAAAAGGTCCTCGCGATCAACCGATACACAGGCATCGACCAGCGCTCCTCGATAGGAAACCCCGACCACCCGCTCGTGAACCAGCCCAACCCACCTACCGTCGATGAACTTCACAAGGTCTTCATGTCCGATGGCGTCCCTCTCGCGGTGGAAGCCTCTCGGAAGGCGATGGCGGAAGCGCGCGTAGAACCGAGCCAGATCACACACATGGTCTCGACAACATGCACCGACTCAGCCAACCCAGGCTACGACCACTTCGTCGCAAAAGAGCTCGGTCTCAGCGACCGCTTGGAAAAGGTCCTGCTCCACGGTATCGGCTGCAGTGGTGGTCTCGCCGCCCTGCGGACAGCAGCGAATCTCTGCCTAGGCCACAAAGCGCGCGGCAAGCCAGCCCGGATTCTGGTCCTCGCGCTCGAAGTCTCCACGATCATGGTCCGCAGCGAGCTAGAGAGCATCAACGCTTTGCAAGAAACCCGCATCGGCATTGCCTTGTTCAGCGACTGCGCTAGCGCCGTGGTCATTTCCAACGGAATCGGCGAGGAACCAGGCAAACCGGCCATATACGATCTCCTAGGATGGGAAAACCGCGTGATCCCCGACTCCGAACACGACCTTGGTTTCGACGTCGACCCAATGGGGTGGAAAGTCGTCTTGACTCCCCGAGTCCCACTACTAGCCAAAGCCTCCCTCCAACCAACCTATACCGACCTACTATCTTCCCTATCAGACCAACTTCCTCCGACATATAGCAAGCCAGCAGATTTCGACTGGGCAATGCATCCCGGCGGCGCCACCATCTTGTCCGGCGCCGAAAGCGCCATGGGTCTCACGCCAGAGCACATGCGCGCCTCCTACGACACGTACATCAACCACGGCAACAGCTCCTCAGCAACCATCTTCAGCGTTTTGAACCGGCTAAGAGAGAAGGACATGGATGCCTTGGCTCCTGGCGGGAAAGTAAAGGAGTATATCGTCGGTTGCGCGTTCGGACCGGGTATCAATGTCGAGATGTGTATGTTGAAGCGTAGGATGAATGCCCCAACGAGGACAACGGGGTTGGATACGCCGCCGGAGACGGATGATAGCGAGGGGCCTGGGCCGGGGTCGAGTGCGGGGAGCGAGGATGGGGAGTCGATAGAGGGAGATAAGGAGGGTAAGGAAGAAAAGTTTATTAGTGAGGCGTTGGATAACGTTGAGCTTGATTGAGCTTTGAATTCGACGGAGTTCGTTAAGAGCAGGGAAGATAGGGTTTCGTTTGTTTGAGCAAGCAGGCTGTCAGCAAGGAGTCGGTCAGCAGGGGAGTTTTTCTTGATACCTTGATGGTGTTATGAGTTTATGGTTTGGGGGCGTTCTATTCTCTTCGTACACAGTAGTTGTAAGGAAACGGTTTTTCTCTTTTCGCTTTCTCTGACAGTGGAACTTTTATCGGCGGAAAAAAAAGAATTGAAATGAGAGATGATCCAAGAAAGGCAAAAAGAAGCGAGTGCGCGTTGGGGAGTTGCGTAAGACGTAACGGTAACGGATAAGCAAATGGGGTGGTGGTGGTACAGCAGATGATGGATGACCTAAACTTACGAAATGGTGATGTAGTCAGTCGGCACTCAGACTTTCACACATATGCTACCGCAGCCTACGTAGAGCCATGAACATAATCGCTTATTCTTTTCTATCGGAAGTTGTGTATACACGCCGTTGGTTGTTGTCATTTCTATTAACATCTGCAAGAGACATGATCACAAATAACTTCAGGGAGTTCCTATGTGGCATACTCACGGCTTGACGATACGCCGCCTGTCACTCTGTACTATCTTCCGCAGAGTAGCTGTTATCATTGCTCCGTATGTAGTCATCAATCAATTTCGCTTCTAGTAAAATTCAGTTGCTTTTTGCTTTAGTCTCAAAAGACTTGATAGACCGTCTGAACGCCAAACACAGCCATCCATCCCATTCCATCTCCTCAACCCCAGATACCCATAAGGACTCATACGCTCTCCCACCACGCTCACCACTCCCATCAGCACAACCTCACATCCGCTGCTTTGCCTCGCTCAACTCAAATTAAACCCAGCCCCACTCTTAACCGCATACAACAATTTCTCCTTCAGTCTCCCCTTACTCCGATACTGCGGCAGCTTCAGCAAATTAACACAAGTGCTCGCACTCGGCAACCGTTCCTCATCCTGCCCGGCATCCCTAATTGTGAAATACGGCCTCAACTGACCAAACCCCAACAGCGGCGCTCTCGGCGTTGAGGTCACATACTTGAGCACCTCCCTCCTCTCTTCGTCTTTGAGTTCATGCATCACCTCCCAGAAGATCTGGATGGTCGGGTGCTCCAGCCCGTCGAGGCCGATCTGGTATACCCCGTTGTAGTGCGTGTTGCGGCGGAGGTCTTCGACGTCGATTTCTGAGCTGTCGCCGCCTACCAGGCGTTGAAGTTCGAGTTGGTTGAACATGGAGAGCCAGCTAGGGTCGATGATGGAGCCGAGCCCCCGTAAAAAGGCGCGCGTTTGCGGGTAGGGTTGGCGGACGAGGCGGTGGCGGGCGACGTAGGAGATGTAGAGCGGTCGGTTTTCGTTGGTGACGAGTGTCGATTCGCCGTGGGGGATTAGAGGGCGGATGAGGGTGCGGGTGGGTTCGCCGGGGGAGTTGATGGGGTCTGTGATGGTGAAGTCGAGAGCTAGGTCGGTTTGTACGTCGCCTGTGTAGTTTTTGAGGCTGAGCATGCCTTGGTAGAGCTCCTCGTCGAGTTCGCGCAGGTCGTTGATATTGGCGCGGTAGCCGGCGGTGGTGGAGGATGATGCTGGGGAGTTGCTACCGCCGCCTGGGGTATCGTTGGCGGCGGCCCATTTGAGGAGGAAGAAGCCGGCGAAGACGATGTCGATGAGGATTCCTTCGTACATGCATTTGCCGATGATTCGCCCCAAGAATTCGTACATCTTGAGTACCTGTTCTACAGCACGCTGTGTTTCCTCCGGTTCCCCTGTCCGCATGTTTCTGATCCGATCGATAAGGGTGGGATTTGGGTAGTAGGCGTTCTTGCTGTTCGTGACAAAGAGTTCGGTGTGAGTAAACGCCTCTGTAGTCACGCTGTCGAGAAACTCCTTGGTGACACCCCCTCCATCAATACCTGCCTCCTGCATTCCGAATTCGTCCTCAAACGTGACCTGGATTGGCTCTTTGAGTCCTTCGCCCAGCTCCCAAAGCTGTTTCATAGCATCCTCAAAAACTCGACCTCTCCGGATCCGAGCCGAGTGTCTACCCAAGGGATGCTGGGCACCAAAGCCATTGCGTAGCATATGAGCTCTCCACATGTCTGGGTCACCATCTCCTCCACGTCTACGCTGCTTGTCCAGTTGGATGAACTGTCGGAAGATCTGAACGCGCGTCTCAAATGGGATAGCAAAAGGCATATTGCGCAGAATCTCAAGCTTCGGAGTGATCGCGGACAGTAGGTGATTGCGGGCGGCCTTCCTATTCTTTTGCCTGAGCCTCTCAAGATGTGCGTAGTGAGACCATCCCTGTTGATCATCCTCCGAGCTGTCCTCRCCATCTTCAGTATTCCTCAGCTCGTGTTGTCTTTGCTCTTCAAGAACCACAGCCGCAAGGAACCCCTCCATGTCGAACTTGGATGTCATCAGCCAGTGGCCTTCAGGCAAAAATGGTCGTCTCGAGTCCCGTTCGTAAAGCATCTTCATGGCTGTCGTCGCTAAATCCCTGAGCGTCGTGAAATCAACTCCAGCAGGAGGGAGGAAGCTGCCAGATTTGGAAGCTTGACCGCCATCGCCTCTCGGGCGAGTCGAGTTCGGCGTATCGGCCCAAGGGCTGTTTGTCAGTAGCTCCTTAGCATTGTAGTACATTGTGAAACTGAGGTGCTTGAGAAATTGCGTCAAGCGCTTCAGTTCGCCCAGTGACATCCCCGCCAGACGCAGTCGAGAGGAAGGGGCGCCGAAGTTAGGATGGGGGTTTAAACCGCTGAAGAAATCATCGTCGTCCATGAGCCGCAAAACGAAGATGTAAGATTCGAGGAACAGAAGAACGGTTTTCCATTCTCGGTGCCACACCGTTTCAGCAGCTGGTGATGACGGTTTGCGTCGAAGAAAATCCAGCGTAGAGTCTTGGCTGGACGCAATATCTGAGAACACGGACGTCTTCTGTGTGGCATTCCAGAAGTACTTGGCCGTTGGAACACGGCCTTGAGCAGTTGAGATGTCAGCCACATAAAGGTACATGCGAATATCCTCGCTAAAAGCGGGGAAGCAGTTGATCAAAGTAAGGATGAAGCCAGCAAGGTAACTGGCGTCGTCGTCCCCTGAAGTAGAAGCCTCCCCGGTAGTTCTACGGTTGTTAGCGCTTGAAATAAGCATCAGGCGAAGGAACACTTACGCAGTAAAAACGCTTAGAAGGTCTTGGATGGCTCCTTTATCAACCAGTGACTGGAGTTGTTGTCGCACAAAGGGAGGCAGGACATCTGATCCATCTTGCTCGGATTCCGCAAAGTAACCCGAGTCTTTTGGCCGAGCAACAGCAAAACCCGCCCTTATCTGAGCTGAGCAGAGAGGGAAGAGTGATTCTAGGGTCTTGATCAAAAGAAGCCTTGAGCTTTGTTGCTTCTTCGTCCCATGAATCGCAAGGTAGTGTGCGATAAGCCAGAGAACAGCGTTCGGGTCATGCTTTGGAAGCTTATGCGAGAGGTCAAGGATATAATTTGACAGCCGATCTAGGTCTATGTTGGCGGCTAGTCTCGTAATGAGGTCCGAGCATCGCGACAGGTCGGGCTGTGTCAGAAAAGACACGACCAAATTTTGGTAGGCTGTATGCTTGATGAAGTCTACATAAAAACGGACGGTCACAGTTAGTCAAAGAAGCTTCCTTGTACGATGGGGAGAGTTCAAACGAATGGTACACACCCAAATCGTGGGGTACATCAAGCGGTGCAACCACCAGACTGCAAATGAGCTCTTGGATAGGGAAGGGCAAACCAGTCTCCTGGCATAACCTTCCAAGCACCTTGTACCACTCTCCCAGAACTTGTTCAAACGTCTTGAAGTCCGACGTTTTGGTCCCGATCGCACCAAGGGCCCGTAGAAAAAGAGCCACCTGGGTCTGCTCGTTTCCGAGATCGCACCTATCAAGAGGTCACCCCTGCATTAGCATGATGAACAGATGTGAAATGATGACTTGGGACCCAAAACCATGAACTGCTCACCTTGTCAAAGCAGCAAGTAAAATCCGCCTTAGCTTGCCCAGTCTGTCCCGACCCAACACTCCCGAGCTAAAGGCAGAGAAGTCTGTTTGGAGAAGATCTTGGGTGACCAAAGCTAGCCTGTGACGGTCTTGTACATTGAAAGCTTGGAAGGCGGCAAACACCAGAGGTAATGCCTCTGCTGACCTCTGTCCAGCATCAACGGGTTGCGCTTCGTACAGACGGTCGATAGCCTGGCGCCGTTCATCTCGTACGGTCCGTCGCACGCGATGTCCCCTCCATGTTCGTTGTATTCGTTGCGCCGCCCTGAGCCGGTCTCTTTCCTGTTGCCTTTGCTGACGTTCTGCTTGGGCATGCGCTACTGTTTTGGAAGCTCCGGTCGCTGAACTGGCGCCCCATGACGTGCTGGTGAAAGGGTTACTAGTCCGTTGACCGCTGAGGTTGACATTTCGACCTTTCCTAGAGTTGCCCGTAAAGGTGGGAAACATGGCTAACGACTCGAGTGTTTGATCTGATATTCGAGATTCCCCAACACTAACACGGAAGGTCGGAGGGCGGACGAGTGGCGAGAGGAGAGGAGCTTTGGTCGAGGATTGCGCAAATGGATATTATATCGAATATGTATTAGGTACTGGTGAAGGAGTAGTGATGCGGTGTAGATATTCGAGCTTGAACTTGGAGGTCGTACGAGCCGGGGTCTCCGCGCTGGAGGTGTTGTCTTGCAGTTGGTCGTCGTGAACGGTGTGGTTGATGTTCCAGTGTTTGACTGCTTTGGTTGGATCGACGGTTGCTCATGGAGATGGCAGTGATGACGGGATGATGGCCGGCTACCTTGCCGTTGTTGGGTTGGAAGCAGCATCCCCGCTGTATTTGCGTACCTTCCCGGTGTGTACCCGCTGTCACGGTACCTGCCTAGCTAGCGGAGTGCTACGGCACTTGCACCTGCCCAAGTACTGCACTAACAACAAAGCATCACTAATCCAGGCAATGGTAGACACCAGTAGCTGTTCCAGAAAGTTCAGTCGCTGGCCACCAACCCGAATGTCTTGGTAAGCTCGACCAACGAAGTGATGGGACATGTATTTCAGTGCTAGCAACACATTACAGGTATTTGGGACCTAGAAGCTAGCTAAAGGACCAGTACCCATCGAATTCTAATGGTGATAATGAAGAGAGGCATGTTGGAGGCATGACGAGCAAGAATGTTAGGTAACGTTGGCGCTGAGCATCAAAGGGTTTCTGGTGGTGGATATTGAAGGTACCTCAACAGGTACTCAGGTACAGCAAGGTACCTTGAGAGATGACCCCTCTTTCCTTTCTCTTCGTTATCTTATCGCCCGGGCAGGCAGGCAGGGCATCGACCTGGATGGCTTGGGACCTGGAGCATGAGAACGAACGGTATTGGAACATGTGAAGCATACGTAACAAGCCTGGTATCTCGAGCACATTGCTCGTCCGGGCGAATGAACAGTTATTTACCTAAGGATTTCATAGCTGAAGAGAAGTTTGAGTAGTTGTTGCCATCCATCAGTTGCAACGGGATGGTGCCTTTTAACATCCAATCCATCATCGGCTGTTGATGGAAATGCACGATAACGATAAAAACGGGTTCCATGGCCCATGCCCGCCCCGGCCCCACAAACACGGAGGCCAGAGGTCAAACAAGCCCTGGCAAGGCTAGGCCGGGGGAGCCAAGCAGCGTCGTCAGATGCTTGCTCCGGCCTTCCTTCCACTTCACTTGACTTCATGATTGATTGAGGGACCGTGCCAATGCTGCGCGCTGTTTCCCGCGATAACAGTGACAGTCTTGATATAGCGATATCTGCATACGAGTTCCTTCCTTTTCCATCTGAACTCAGCCGGACACAAGGCAGCAGGTACTGCCACACTTGAAATTGGCGTGAAGGGTACCGCAGCAAGCAACTTTCAACGACTGGTTCGGGTATTTGTATCAAGCCGATCTTGACATCTTGTTCTCTTCCACTGTTGGACATCTCAAGTCTTGACCGGCACTGGGACCAATCACCACAAGGAGACCGACCTCAACAGACGTTCTGCCGGTGACGGGATACAGCAACCGCCATCAGGACAAAACTAAACCTTTTCTTCGAAATGTTAGGATGTGTAATTATGCTCGAACTGCTCGAGTAAGATGTTCCAGACTTCAGTTTTTGCCGCTGACTAACAAACGTATAATTGCAACATCCTGGCAGGTCATCCGGCCAAATTGCCCCATCCAAGGTTCCGTGCGCGGCTTGCCAACAATGTCTTTCTACAATTTTGCAACCAGATGAAATATGGTGATTGAGGTCAGAAATGGACTGTGAATGCTGATTTTTATGACATTTTTTTTGGTGAATCAGGGGCATGTGGCACGAATGCAGCAGCAATGCCGTTTGCTAGCGCACTTCCAGAAAGGTGAGGCGGTCGTTAGCATTGTTCCATGGTGATGGGACAGACGCCAGCGACCCAGTGCCAAATCCAGCACACTGCCAGGTGCTGTAATTGCATCTCCAGTCAACCGCCAACTGAGATCCGGATGGGATGTCACGTAAATCAATGCAAGTGAATCTCGCGATACTATACCAATGGTTGCGACTGAAACGCAGGGTTTCATAAAACCTCCAGGGTTCATGAATAGGTGCCCATATCCTGTTGTTGGCATGAGTCGTCAGGCATGGTCGGCTATGTTTGATATGAGGTGGCCCGGGAGCAAGCGCCAGGCAAAGTGGAAGTCGCACGTTTGGGTGTCCGGTCTGGTCTGCAAAGGTGAATGTGCAAAAGTTCGCGGCGGTTCCATTGATGAATCAAGGTTTTGTGACCCATTTTCCCCCGATACCTGCATACCTTGACCGCCCTAGCCGCACTTCACTGGCTACGAGGGGCGCAGCACAGTGCGCAACCACAAGATGCGTGGGCGGGAAAGAAAAAAATCTGACCTCCGCATTAAGACATGAGCCATCCGGGCGTCGTTGCTTCTTGCCCTCTTTCTCCTCCTCCTCTTTCTTCAGCGAACCTCACGCCCTTTATCCCCAGGAAACTCCTCCAAACCGAAGCCAGAAAGAAGTCAGATAAGTACGAACATTTGCCCTCCGGTCTCTGTTCTATCTACTTCTTCTCTGTGACAAACAAAACCTCACCAAAAAAATTTGAAAATCGCCGAAAAAAGAGAAATCCCCCCATCCATACCAAACCCCATAAAACCCACCAAACCCGCCCACCTTTTTTTGGAAGACATTTACCCAAGTCTCCAAGTCCACCAGTCTTCCTTTCCCTCTCCCGAATCTCGTCCTTGACCAGTCGAGTTCATCCTCCCTCTTTGTCAATACCGTCGCCCGTTCTCCGCGCCGGTTTTACTTACTCCACACAACTCTAGATCTCTGGTACGTTGGTTGTCGCACTATCAATTCTTCCTGCCTTGTCGCCGTCGTTGTCGTCGTCGCCGTGGTCGTCGCCGTGGTCGCCGCCAGTGCCGCCCGCCCAACGTCACGTCAATCGAGACCCTCCTCCTCCCTTCCGCTGTCGTCGTCTGTCGACATCGGCTACCCGTCCGCGACTTTGATCAAGACACAGACACACACATAGACACAGACGCTGACGGTTCCATCCATCATACAGAATCTACAGTTCAACCAGCAAAAATGGCTGCCACTTCTACCGCCGCTGTCGACCAGCTCGCCGCTGACCTCGGCAACACCAGCCTCGAGAACAAGGCCGCTGCCCCGGCCACCATCGACACCAGCGTCGCCCCCGCTGAGGCCCAGGCCGAGGGTGCTGAGGCTGCTCCTACCCCCACTGCTGCGCCTCACCCTCAGGCTTCCGCCTCCCTCTATGTCGGCGAGCTTGACCCCTCCGTCACCGAGGCCATGCTCTTCGAGCTCTTCTCCCAGATCGGCTCCGTCGCTTCCATCCGTGTCTGCCGCGATGCTGTCACCCGTCGCTCCCTCGGCTACGCCTACGTCAACTACAACACCACCGCTGACGGCGAGAAGGCCCTTGAGGAGCTCAACTACACCCTGATCAAGGGCCGCCCTTGCCGCATCATGTGGTCCCAGCGTGACCCCGCCCTCCGCAAGACCGGTCAGGGCAACATCTTCATCAAGAACCTCGATGCTGCCATTGACAACAAGGCTCTTCACGACACCTTCGCTGCCTTCGGCAACATCCTTTCCTGCAAGGTTGCCCAGGATGAGCACGGCAACTCCAAGGGCTACGGTTTCGTCCACTACGAGACCGACGAGGCTGCTTCCCAGGCCATCAAGCACGTCAACGGCATGCTTCTGAACGAGAAGAAGGTCTACGTTGGCCACCACATTCCCAAGAAGGACCGCCAGAGCAAGTTCGAGGAGATGAAGGCCAACTTCACCAACGTTTATGTCAAGAACATTAACAACGAGGTCACCGATGAGGAGTTCCGTGAGCTCTTCGCCAAGTTCGGTGAGGTCACTTCTTCCTCCCTTGCCCGCGACCAGGAGAACAAGACCCGTGGCTTCGGTTTCGTCAACTTCACCACTCACGAGGCTGCTGCTGCGGCTGTTGATGAGCTCAACGGCAAGGACTTCCGTGGCCAGGACCTCTACGTCGGCCGTGCCCAGAAGAAGCACGAGCGCGAGGAGGAGCTCCGCAAGTCCTACGAGGCTGCCCGCCTCGAGAAGGCCAACAAGTACCAGGGTGTCAACCTGTACATCAAGAACCTCGGCGACGATGTCGATGATGACAAGCTCCGTGCCATGTTCTCCGAGTATGGCCCCATCACCTCCGCCAAGGTCATGCGCGATTCTCTCATCGAGGGCTCCGAGGAGAAGGATGAGAAGGACAAGGAGAACAAGAAGGAGGGCGAGACCAAGGAGGAGGAGCAGAAGGAGGCTTCTGCTGAGAAGAAGACCGAGAAGAAGGGTGACCGCAAGCTCGGCAAGAGCAAGGGCTTCGGCTTCGTTTGCTTCAGCAACCCCGATGATGCCACCAAGGCCGTCACTGAGATGAACCAGCGCATGGTTGATGGCAAGCCCCTCTACGTCGCTCTTGCCCAGCGCAAGGATGTCCGCAAGAGCCAGCTTGAGGCCAGCATCCAGGCTCGCAACCAGCTCCGCATGCAGCAGGCCGCTGCCCAGGCTGGTATGCCCCAGCAGTACATGCAGGCTCCTGTCTACTACGCTGGCCAGCAGCCCGGTTTCATGCCCGCCCCTGGCGGTCGTGGTGTCCCCTTCCCCCAGGGCGGTATCGTCCCCGGCGTTCAGGGTGGTCGCCCTGGCCAGTACCCTTACCAGCAGGGTGGCCGCGGTGGCGTCCCTCCCCAGCAGATGCCCCCCATGGGTTACCCCATCAACCAGTTCGGCCCTGGTGCTTTCCCTCCTAACACCCCTCAGTACATGGCTGCCATGGGCCAGGTTGGTGCTCTTGGTGGTGGCCGTGGCGGTCCCGCTGGCCGGGGCCCTCAGGGCATCCCCGCCGGTATTCCCCAGGGTCTCCAGGGCGGCCCTGCCGTTCCCGGCTACCCCCCTGCCGGCCGTCCCCAGAACGGTGGCGGCCGTGGCACTCCTCGCGGCAATGCTAACTTCATGGCTGCCGGCCGTGGTGCCTCCCCCATCCCCGGCGCTCCTGCCGACCTCAGCGCTGGCTCTTTCCTCCAGGCTCAGCTCGCTACCACTCAGGATCCTCAGGCCCAGAAGCAGATCATTGGCGAGAACCTCTTCCCCAAGATCCAGGCTATCCAGCCCGCTCTTGCTGGCAAGATCACCGGCATGCTCCTCGAGATGGACAACGCTGAGTTGATCAACCTGTAAGTTTTGTCCGATTATTCTTTTTTTCCGTTGAACACAATACTGACCAGTCGTCTGTAGCTTCGAGGATGACAACGCTCTTAACGTCAAGGTCCAGGAGGCTCTTGCCGTTTATGACGAGTACCTCAAGACTCAGGGCCAGCAGCCTACTCAGCAGCCCGCTGAGGCCAACGGCGAGCAGGCTGCCCCCAAGGCGGAGGAGCAGAAGCCGGAGGAGCAGAAGGCTTAAATGTGCCTGAGCGATGGATGATTTCCCACGCACCGGCATAGGTGTTTCTCAGATGTTTCTTCATGTTCTCCATTCAACTCTCTAGGGTCGATCTCGCAACGGGGGGTCCGGAAAAGTTTATTTGATACCACACTTCGCTTGACGACAATTATGATTTAATCTCTCCCGATCCCATGCAACCCCATCACGGTGCGATGGCCAAAGTGGCAGTTGATGGATTTAGCAAGTATCTCCAGAGGGGTACAATTGTCCCTTTTGTGCATGACGACTTTTACCAGCAGTATCTCGATATGATATTGATTCAAAGTCATCTTCATGTATTGACAGGCTTGCTTTTCTTTCTCTCTTTGTGATGGGGCTTGGTTTCGCATCTTACAGGGTTGGCCATCTGAGGGGGGGATGATTATGTTTTCCTATGTTTTATCAACGACTTGGCGTTTACGGTTAGGGAGGGAAAAACTGGCCAAAAGTGATTATCAGCCATTGGTCTGGAATGTCGGCTTTCTTCAACCGAGCTTCCACAGAATGGGAGGTTAAGCTCGGGCATCTTGGGGAACACATTCTTCTCGCTCTCGAGACAGTAACAGAGCGAAGGTTTTAGAGCCCAGTCGTTATCTACCAAGAGTGGGAAGGGAAGGGATTTAGATCAGCATCGTCATTGTCCATATTGCCCATAAGAAATGGGGGTAGTTGGACTTCTAATGGGGATGAATCCCGGAGGTGTGGTAGAAGGAGGATCAAAAATTGTTTAGCTAGAGTGTAGAGATAAGCTAATAGATCCTATCAAGTTGACATCTGTGAAATCTTCATTGTGATGCTGGGTCAGTGATACATGGCTTCCGGCTGCGGCCACAGTCCATTCCTTGAGACTAACCGTTGTTTGAGACTATACTTGCTGATCGACCTTACTGATCGACAATCCCCAACAGCTTCGAATCTTCTTGTGCTGTCGTCATTGACCTCGGAGTGATGACATCAACAACGAGTGTCAAAGGAGAAGCAAGACAATAGGAAGCAATACTAACAGGGTCGCCAACGAGACATGGGTATTCTTTACTAACAAGCGGTTCCGGACAGCTTCACTGACTGTCCTCTCACTCTCGAAATCGTTCAGTACACAAATTTGAATGCCATCATGCCGCACTGAAGATTGAACGTGGTGATAGTGTAAAGCAGCATCCATTCGTCACAGAAATCACAACAAGTGAGGCCACATGGATGAGAGTTCGAAACCAAACACCAAAATAAAATCACATCTTACAATCCCTTCACCTACTCCAAAAACATCTAATACTCATCATCAACCTCATTCCACCCTCCCTTCTCCCTTTCCTCCTCCTTCCACCTCTCCGTCCTCTCCCTATCCATCCTCTCCCACTCCTCCCAGAACTTCTCATCCTCATAATAACTAGGGGGCAAATCCTCCTTCCTCGTTCCCCAACCATTCTTACTTTCCTCCGGTCCTACTACTAATTCTAGTAGTCCCCCTTGCTCAAAAAACTCATGCGTGATCCAGTTCTTGGTATACCTCTTCCCATTCAACTTCGCGGACTGGATGTAAACCGGTTTACCACCGTCGCCTTGGATTTCTGCATCAAAATTGACGGTGCGGATAACCGCCCATTTCGCTTTCCTGTCGGTGGACGGTAGGGGACCCGGGTAGGGAGATTTAAGATCAACCCCAGCGCGCACCTTGACCTCTCGAAAAAACGGCGGGACGATCAAGTAAACATCTTGTCCGGCGACGGGAAAGACGCCAAGCCCCATCCCCCACGTGGTAAACGCCCCCATGGCACAATCATCGTTCCCCGGTATGCCGTTGACGCTGGCGTTAAACATTTTGGGGATGTAATTCCTCAACCACTTGGAACTTAGTCCCGGGCGACCAGCGTAGTGGAACTGGAACACGGTGAGGAACGATTGTTCATTCCCCATGTACGCGATCCCGCTCGAATGATAGTATTCCAACCTCTCCACAAACCTGTCCGGGCCGCCCATGAGCTGGATAAGGGTGCTCATAGATTGCGGCGCGAAAAAGGAGTAAAGCCAGGGGGACCCTTCGTAGACGTCCAGCGCGGTGTCGTAGTAGCACGAGTGCTGGTTTTGGATGGGACTGCAGGTGCGCGTGGGGTGGTACCGGAAGGTGCCCGCTAACGTGCGTGGTTGGAGGAAGCCTACGAAGGGGGATTGGAGGATGTAACCTGGTATGGAAGCGTTTTGGCCGGAGGCGGGGGTGGAGAGGGAGTCGACTTCTGGGGGAGGAGGGGAGGGGGATGAGGATGAGGAGGAGGAGGATGAGCGGTCCCGGAAGAGGTCTTTTGCTGAGGGGTTCCAGTAGTTGCGCCAGTTGGCGCCGCGGTGGTGGTATTTGGTGTGGTCGGAGGTGAGGGAGGTCCAGGGGGTTGAGATGTTGGGGTGGTATTCCTCTTGTATGTCGGAGGATGAGGAAGAGGAAGGGGAAAGGAGAGAGGAGGAGGTGGAGGAGAGGCCTTTGGAGAGGAGGGAGATGCAAAAGTCGTTGTAGGCGTATTCGACGCCACGGGAGATGGAGCGTGAGGCTGGACCGGTGCCGTTCTTGTCGATGTCGTTCCAGGGGATGTAGCCGCGATCGTGCCAGGAGACGAGGTTGCCGCGACCGGAGAGACCCCAGTTTTGAGGCTCGATTTCGGCGTCGGAGAGAACGGCTTCGTAGGCTGTCTTCCAGTCGATGTCGGCTGTGAGACCTTTGACGAAGGCGTCGGCGATGACTACGTCTGCGTTGGAGCCGCCTTGGGTGAAGCCTTTGCAGAAGGACATACGACAGTCGGGCAGTTTGCCTTCGTGTCTGTAGATGTCGATCAAAGCCCTGATCATCTCGGTTTGTGCCTTTGGGTCGATGACGGTCAGAAGGGGATGTTGGGCTCGAAAGGAATCCCAGATGCAGTAGAACCTATTCGACGTCAGTATCCCACTCTGCTCCCTTTCCCGGTTGCCAGACTTACGAGTCAAAATACGGCTCGCTCGAATTCCACAACGGATTCTCCCCCGTATAATTCTGCGGACTCAACAACGTCCTATACAGCCCGCTCCAAAAAGTAGCCTGCAACTCCTCGCTCGTCCCGCTCGCATCCACCCTCACCACATCCAACTTCTCCCTCCACGCCTCTCTCGCATCCTTCTCCACCCTTTCAAAATCCCAATCCTCCATCTCCTTCTCCGCATTCTCACACGCCTTATCCACCGAAATGAACGAAACACCCACCCTCGCCAAAATCGAATCCTTCATCTCTTCGTCAGGCCTCTCAAACTGGATCCAAGCGCCCGCCGACCCCGTCGGGATCTGATACCCCGACCCGACCCCCTCAAGAAACTGTTTCCCGTCCGTAGCGTTATTCGACACGAACGTTCCCGTCCTCCGGATTTTCGCGCCCTTGAAATCCGCGCAGAAGAAGGCGTGGTAATGTCCTGAACCAAAGGAAGGCGTGTACCGCCCGTCACCCACGATCCGGCCTGTTTTGGGGTAGACTTGGATCCCGCCCATGGAGCGGCTATTCATCAGGTCTACCAGGTCTACCAGGATAACCGGGCTGTAGGGCGCTACACCCTTGGCGAAGTGTACCTCTTCCGTGCCGGGGAAGGAGAACCGGTAGAGAACGGAGTGGTGGGTAGTCGTCATCTCGGCCCTGACGCCATTGGTAATGTTGACGGTGAAGTACCCCGGCGAAGCATACACGGAGCCAGGAACGCGGTTAAGCGGTCGGTCATAGAGGGAGAAATCGCATTTGGTGTAGTCGTCGTCTATACAGCCCGGGTGGACAAACAAAGGGAAGTTACCCAGAGAGGGCTGGCCGCCCGTGCCGGAGTCGTGCATGTGCGAGAAGCCGGTGATGGGGTTGTCGTCGGACACGAAGCCGGCCGCGTTCTCGGCGGGCGAGGCGACGTCGGCCACGGCTTTGGCCATGCCGTAGGGGAGCGTGGCGCCGGGGAAGACGTGCCCGCCGTTGGTGGAGCCGATTAGGGGGTCGATGAATTGCAGGATGTCGTTGACATTTTGGTTTTTGACCGCTCCCGGGGAGCGTTCGCCATAGGGACCGGCGATGTCAGGTGAGAAGAGGAAGAAGAGGAGGGTTTGGCTGGGGGTGATGAGTTTGAAGAGGACGAAGATGGTGATGGCGAGGAAGAGGGCGAAGAACAGAGCCCTTCTCTTTCGTGGGACACTCGCGAAGTGGACGGGTAGTTTGGCCGCCGCTTTGCGGTACGGTGAGTCGTCGTATATCGCCATGGTGCGTAACCTCACCCGTGGTGGAGGTGAGAGATATGCTTCGGTGACTAGTACCTCTCTTTAAAAAGAGCTGTTGTTTAGGTTTCTTACATTCTATGTATGTGGCCTGTTACTTGTTGACAGCCATTGAGTTGCAATGTTTCAGACATAAACATAGTCTTCTCCCTTACTTGGACCTCGAGACATCAAAGTCAAAGCCTCAACTCATCCAGGGTCCGGAACCCCTGAAGACAAGTGACCCATGGCGTCGAAGTTAATTCCGGGGTTGCTGACTGATCCAACCACCATCAATCAGCCTCTTCGGAAAAGGGCCAAGTTGTGCTAGAAAATATTCAGTCACATTGAATAGGTGGCGTTCTTGTCAGGAGTGTCAGGTTGAATGGAGGGGAAGAGGAGAAGCTGAGGAAGGAATTGGTCGCCAAGACGATACTAAGACCTTTACCGTGCCGGCGTCCGATCGGGAACAGGGGTATTAACCACTGACGGTACGCTACTGTCCAATGAGAATTCAGGATACTGGCTTGAAATGGTTAGGGCTTGTCAGTGTTACAGCGCCATGCCTGCGAGTTTTGGCTGGATGTCCAGAAGAGGAAAGTTCTCTTCGCTGGCTTCTCCGAACTGAATCTGGATATGCCAAAGTCGAAGGGAAAGCGAAGTGAGAATAGAACTTTGGTCACGTCTGCCTGATCAAAAGGTTCTCAAGATACTCCAGTGGGTAGTTGACTACTTGACCTCAGCTCCTTCGATTATATTCAGGGGCTTCATCACTTCCCTCCGGGTTTTCTTCGGGGTGGACTCGGTCCGGTACCTGACCCACGAGGATGTGACATCGAACCAACCCTCGATATCGAAATGTTCATATGGCCAATATAGACTTCTTTCGTTAACTGTTTCGGTAGTTCGTGGCGAGGCCAACATGCAGATGGTACCGTCTCTTTGCCCATTTCATTTTATCCATATAGCATACCCTCTCTCACATGCCGGCCACTTACAGCTCGTCACATTTCCCCAAATATTCCACGCCTTCTGCGTTGGTACCTGTGAATACGTCAATACTTCTACCATGGCTCCTAATCCTTGACGACCTTGGCATAGATAGGATCATAGGAGTCGACAGCTGTATCATATCATGCGGTACCATCTCAACTATCAATAGCAGATGTGATTTTTCCCTCAACATCACTTGATGTCCACTAGGTTAACCGCAAGGGATCGTTGACCTGTACCCCAGAGTGGGAAAGGGCCACGATGAAGAAACTCATCCTCATCCTCTCCGGCATCACGGCCTCTCTAGCGAGCAAAAAGCATCCTCCACAACCACAAGACCAACCATGGGAGCTTTCGGAAGAGTTCAATTGTCCAGACTACTCCTACTACGCCTACCAGAAACACCCTCCTTTCTCCTCGGGGAAATACCAACTCCCATATCAGAGGCCAGTCCCAGCATGTCGCAAGTTCAACCTGACCGAGGTCGAAGAGACCATCTCGGACATGAAACAAATCGTCAAGGACCCTGATTTGTTCCGGCTCTTTGAGAATTGCTTCCCAAACACACTGGACACGGCCATAGCGTGGAAGGGTGTTGCCGCCAAAGGCCACGAAGATGAGTACTACGGGGAGGATGAGTACGAAGAGGAGGTATGCACTTACCTGTCCAGCTTCCTTCATACCCATTGTCCAAAACTAACGACTCTCGGAAAGCTCACATTCATAACAACCGGCGACATCCCCGCCCTCTGGCTCCGCGACTCCTCCAACCAACTCCTTTCCTACCTGCCCCTCCTCCGGCCTTCATCCTCCCCATCCTCCCTCGCCTCCCTCTTCCGCGGCCTCATCAACCTCCAAGCGCGGTACATCCTCACCTCCCCGCACTGCAACGCCTTCCACGCCCCTCCCGAATCCAATCTATCCGTTGCCCTCAACCCTTCATCATCTAGTAGTGGAACAGTCGACTACGTCTACCCCGCGCCCGACAGCTCCACGGTGTTCGAATGTAAATACGAACTCGACTCTCTCGCCTCCTTCCTCCACTTATCGGCCGCCTACCACAACGCCACGGGGGACACGACCTTCTTCTCGCGCGCCAGGAACTGGGTAAAAGCTGTGGATTTGATATTGAACGTCACTACCGAACTCCAGCAGGCCGGGACGTACAAGGAGGAGGATGGCACGGTGGTGTTTAGTCCATATCAATTCCAGCGGTCTACGTCCACGGCGTCCGAGACGTTGGGGAATGCCGGAGCAGGGAACCCGGTACGAAACGGCACGGGGATGGTGAGGAGTGCGTTTAGACCGAGTGATGATGCGTGTATTTATCAGCTTTTTGTGCCGGGGAATATGATGTTCTCGACTGGACTGAAAAGGGTGGCGGAGGGGATTGTGGGGAGGGTTGAAGGGGGGATCGTGGAGAAGAGTGCGAGGGCGAAGAGGATGAAGGGGATGGCGGAGGGGATAAGGAGGGGCGTGGAGAGGTTTGGGAGGGCGGAGCATTGGATTCATGGGAGGGTGTATGCTTATGAGGTTGATGGGTTTGGGAGTCATAATTTGATGGTAGGTCCTCTCTGCTGGATGGTGTGGTGGTGGATGGTGAGAGCTAACGACGTGATAGGACGATGCCAACATACCGAGCTTGCTTAGTGCGCCGTTGTTTGAATACGTTGATCGGAATGATCCGATCTATCAGAATACGAGACGGTTCGTGTTGAGTAGGGAGAATCCGTACTATATGGTTGGGCCGGTGCTGAATGGGTAGGTCTTCTTGGTATGACTTGGCCTGAGATGATCGTTAACTGAACGTGGGCAGAACCGGTGGACCACATGTAGGCCCTGGAATGGCCTGGCCCATGAGCTTGATCGTCCAGATCATGACTTCGGATGACGATGCCGAGATTGTCAACTGTCTTAAGCAGATCCTCTCGTCAACGGATGGGTTGGGGTTGATTCATGAATCGATCAGCTCCAAGAGCGCTTCGATATGGACGAGGCAGTGGTAAGTGGGACATTCTGTTGACCGCTTGATCTACCCCGAGGATTCCTGGGTTCGTAGGTATCGGGAGTTAACGGTTGTCATTGTACAGGTTCTCGTGGGCAAACGGCCTCTTTGGACAAATGCTGTTGGATTTGAGGGACAGAAAGCCTCATTTGCTGGAGTTAAGCTATCAGTAGTCTTGGCCAGACAGTATACAAGCGTTACCACCTTTTAGTTTCTGACATGTTTCTCTAAAGTGTCGAGGTGTTGTTGTGAACATCGTCGCCGACTCCTGAATAGCATCCCTTACGTCACTTTCCTAAAGGGTTAGGGTTGCGTATACGATAAGAGAGCCCGATAAGCCGTCAAGGTGCCTGCCGGACAACGGGAAAGCTCCGCCCGAGTGTCTCCAAAGTCAGAGCTGATCTCAAAGCTGACCTCCAAAAGTTCTCCATTCCACAGACCGGGAGCTGGTCACGAGGACATCTGGGAGATTGGAGGAGAAAAAGCCACAACAGTTTCTGTTCCGTAATCAACCGGCGGTGTTGTTCATCTCACTTGCCGTCAAGTGACTTTGCAAAAGTGGTACAGACCCGAGTCAGATGATGGTCATTCTGAACTTTGGTGATTCTTGACCGACTCTCGTTGGTTTGGTTCGTGGTGTTGCCGGACTTGGTTGCCGGCGAAGTTGGGTTCGTTGACAAACCTCGAACATCGTGAACTTAATGGATGGTTTCCCGGGTGGTTTCCCGGAGCCAAGACAATTGCCGGATGGTTTGACAAGCTGAACAGAGTGCAGAGAACACCACCAGAAGGTCTTCGGCGACAGAAATGGGATACAATCCAATGCCATGCTCATGTCCCGTCGTCCCGGGAAATCTTCTTTGGAGACTTGCATTGCCAGAATTGCCCCGCACCCCCGGAATCTCGCCCAGCCCGCCATCCCGCCCCTGACGAACGGCTTCTGGATCCCCCCCAGTCGTTTGGCAACCCCTCCACTCCCGTTCGTCATTGGCTTCATTCATATGCAAAACAAACAGTTGAGAAAAGTTCCCCTTCGGCCGGCGGCTTATCACAAACTGTTCAAAACATCAGCTCACAAGAGGTCATTGAAGAGTAATAAATGGCAATTATCTCAAACCAAGTCAATCAGCAGACGGCTAATCTGCTTGCCACGAGTGCACAAGAACCACAACAAAACAAGCAAAGAACAGACTGCTTGAGGGGGCGGCCAACAGTCGCTGATGTCACAAGTCAGTAAGTGGACATTGTCCCCGTCCCCGATTATCGATAACCGCTTGTTCAACCGACGACGGCCGAATGAGGGGCCCCATACGTCCCGTTTTCCCCCTTTCTGCAACCCGGGGTTCCGGGGTAAAACGGTAAAAGAGGATGTACCTGACATGTCTTCGACAGCTTCCAGAGAAGTCGTTCTGTATGATCTCGAGGGGAGGAAAAGCTCCTATTGATGTGATTTCAACGCCTCAATCATAAGAGTTTCAAAACAGCATTCCGCTTGTTGCGACCCCATTGACAGACGATCAGTGATCGTCGTGTAAATGTTATCCTCCAGGCCCTCTCATACGCCAGGAACACTTCAGCCAGTCCATCATAAAAATGGAACTCGTCGTCCAGATGGATACCAACCTGTCACGTTGATGGAGGAGATCCCCTTGGCTTGAACATTCCCCTGTCAGGTTTTCGTGTTCCTGGCTTGTCTGACCGTCTCTTCCCGTCCTCTGCCACTCCACCTGAATGACCTAGGTTGAAAGGGAAGCTTCTTATCTTGCTGCTCCTCCTCTTCCTCGGCTCTCTGTTCTTCTCACTCTTGATCTTCCTCTTCTTCCATCATCTTATACCCAAATACCCAGACCAGTGTTTTGTCTTTGCTATCCTCCTCACCGGAACAATCCCAATCCACCAACCAGACGACCAAGCATCATACATACAGCACTAGTTGCGTATAAGTCGAGCTCTTTGTTCAACGTCAACCCTCGTGACCACGAAGCATACATCATCCCATAGCTGCAGAGCGCATAAGCTAGCTAGCTACGAAATAACAACCGGCTTGTTTTCACGATCAGTGTAGCAAGCTTCTTTTTTCCACCAATTTCACCAGATACACATTATACACACATAATCAGTCATGTCGCCTTCCATAACGAACTCAGCTGGCGCCGAGATCGAGGGTGAGAAGGTGAACACCAACATTGTCACCCTCACCAGATTCCTCACCGAGGAGCAAGTAAAGCACAAGGAGGCCACTGGAGACTTTACGTATGTTATTCCTCACCTTCTATTCTTCCCATTGGCACCAGCAAGCTAACATGAGGATACCAGCCTCCTTTGCCATGCCCTCCAATTCTCCTTCAAGTCCATCGCCTACTACATCCGCCGCGCGACCCTAGTAAACCTCACGGGTCTCGCCGGCTCCTCCAACACCACAGGCGACGAGCAAAAGAAGCTCGACGTCATCTCCAACGACCTCTTCATCGAAGCCATGCGCTCCTCTGGCAAGTGCGCGCTTCTGGTCTCCGAAGAAGAGGAACATGTAATCTACTTCAAGGACGCCAAGAACGCGCGCTACGCCGTCGCCTGCGACCCCATCGACGGCTCCTCCAACCTGGACGCCGGCGTGTCGGTCGGCACAATCTTCGCCATCCACAAGCTGGCCGACGACAGCACGGGAACCAAGGAGGACATCCTCAAGCCGGGCAGCGAGCTCATCGCCGCCGGCTTCACCATGTACGGCGCGTCGGCCCAACTGGTCATCACCATGAAGGGCGGCACCGTCAACGGCTTCACGCTTGACCAGAGCGTGGGCGAGTTCATCCTTACCCACCCGAACATGACGATCCCCAAGAAGAGGAGCATTTACTCTGTTAACGAGGGTAACTCGCTGTACTGGGAGGATGACGTCAAGGCGTACTTCGACAGTCTGAAGGAGGGCCAGGAGGACAGCGGAAAGCCTTATAGTGCTAGGTACATCGGTTCCATGGTGGCGGATGCGTACCGCACCCTGCTTTATGGTGGCGTCTTCGCCTACCCGGCGGATAAGAAGAGCCCCAAGGGCAAGCTGCGTATTCTGTACGAGTGCGCGCCGATGGCCATGGTTTTTGAGAATGGTAAGTCTCTTCTTCTTTTCTCACTCCAATCCTAGAAATAGTTGATCAATTGCTAACGTGTGACAACAAAAACAGCTGGTGGTCAAGCCGTCGATAGCAAGATGAACCGCATGCTCGACGTCGTACCGGAGCATATCCATGACAAGGCTGGTATCTTTATGGGTTCTTATGATGAGGTTGAGAAGGTCAAGAAGTTCCACGGCAAGGCTTAAGCTGGGCTTGGTCAACAAGGTGCTGGGGTTGGATATACCGGGATTGGCTTGCATATAGGGATAGCTTTTGTTTGATATGATTGTCGATACCTAGGTTGATGAATGCACATGAACTTCTCGCAAGCAATTGTTCTGTTTCTCACCTGGTGCTTTTGAAAGGTGCAAAAGTCATCGGCGATGAGTTGTCGAAATGGTTCATTTATCTGAAACCCATGGGTACTTCAACCGTTCCCTCTGTCATCCTATCCATCTGTAAGCTTATTCCATCTGATAGACAGGAAAAAGACATAACCTCCACCACCGCATGTGACTATTTAGGTAAACAGTACTGCTCCCTTCGCATTTGGAGGACTGGTTAAGGACCTTGAGTTTTTGCTCCTCTTCGATTTGCGCAAGGAAGCAGACGTCCCCCTTGCCTTTTAATTGCTTCACGAAGCACATCTCGAACGGCATTTTCGGACTCGACCAATCCGATTGGGGTCGGAGCAGGAACCGAACGGTTCGTTCCGAATTACATTGTACATAGGTATGCGTGTGCATAAATCGACCGTTGACGGCTTCCCGCAGTGTAATGTTCTGTTAATGTCAATGTGAGACGGAAATGTTGACAGCTGCCTGCCCATGATGCGGACTGCGGCTCGGTCAACATGTGATTCCTACTTCCATGCATGCTTCTTCACCTTTGCGACCCTCTGGAACGAACATTCCAAACATCAAGGTGTACAGCAAGGAAGGGAACCTTTGAAATGGTTCATCTTGATTTCCATCCTAGCCATCCCGAGTGTGACCTCTCGGTTGCCGGAATTGTTTGCTGACAGAAAGTGATTCCAAAACATGGGCCCTTTGTAAGCAGCAATTCTCATCAACGAAAGAATCTTGAGAAGAGCATGTGAAAAAGAGAGAACGAAACAAGAGCAACGCTTGGCGACCCCAACCGTCCCCAATCATTCCCCAGCGGCACCCCCTCCTCCACACACCTGTCGTCTGGCGCTAAACCGCATGCGGCAATGCCTCGGCGCATTTCTGACACCACCTGCCGCCGCCCCCCGGACTTTCCATCCCACACTGGGCAGCCAGCACCGCGGGTGCTCCACGCTTCTGTCTGTTAGTGCTACCACCGTCCACCGGGCACGCCCAGTTGCACGCCAGTAGCACGCCGAGCATCAACTTGTCTGGACGGGACTGACCAGAGAGATCCCGAGGTTTAAACCACCTGGCGATCCATCTTTCTTGTTCTCCCGTATCCTTTGCCGCCTCCCCCTTATATATCAATACAAACCGTTTTCCTGTCCTTCCACTCCCGTCCTCCCTTCCTTCCACTGAACCACTTCCGCCCTTTCCATTCTTCTGAGGATACCCAACAAGCAGCATTGTTCTTGATTTCCGTTCATTTATCTAGTCGAATAATCGTATAATCATTCAAAATGGGTGGTATGTATTACTGAAACCGACTTCCTGCCGTTAGGACATCATGGCTAACATACACCTTCCGCTACAGCTCTCGACAGACTTTCTCAGATCGGCAACCAGATCTCCGCTGGTGTCACCGGCGGTGGCCGTGACAAGATTCTCCAGAAGAACGCCGACGATGTAAGCACGACTATACAAAAGCCGAACGATATACACAAAAGACCAAAATGCGATTAACACATACAACCTACAGATCGTCGTCACCTGCGCTCTCCGCACTCCCTTCACCAAGGGCGGCAAGGGCGGCTTCAAGGACACCCATGCTGCTGACCTGATGGCCGGTGCCCTCCGCGGCCTCATCGAGCGCTCCAAGATCGACCCCGCCCTCGTCGAGGACATCAAGGTCGGCGCCGTCCTTTGCCCTGGCGGTGGTGCCACCGAGATGCGCGCCGCCGCTCTCGTCGCCGGCTTCCCCGAGTCCACCGCCGTCCACACCCTCAACCGCCAGTGCTCCTCGGGTCTCCAGGCCTGCGTCGACATCGCCAACGCGATTCGCGCCGGCATGATTGAGGTCGGTGTCGGTGCCGGTGTCGAGTCCATGTCCACCAACTACGGCCCCGCTGCCGTCGCCGAGTTCTCGGACCTGCTCGAGTCCCACACCGAGGCCGCCAACTGCAAGGTGCCCATGGGTGTCCTGTCCGAGGACATGGCCAAGGACAAGGGCGTCTCCCGCAAGGACCAGGACGCCTTCGCCGCCGCTTCCTTCCAGAAGGCCGTCAAGGCCCAGAAGGAGGGTCTCTTCAAGGAGGAGATCCTCCCCCTCAAGGCCAAGTTCGAGGACCCCAAGTCGGGCGAGACCAAGGAGATCCTGGTCGACCGCGACGACGGCGTCCGCGACGGCGTCACCGCCGAGTCCCTCGGCAAGATCCGCGCGGCTTTTGCCAAGGACGGCTCCATCCACGCCGGCAACGCCTCGCAGGTTTCCGACGGCGCCGCCGCCGTCCTGCTCATGAAGCGCTCCACCGCCGAGAAGCTCGGCCAGCCCATCCTCGGCAAGTTCGTCGCCGCTTCCGTGGTCGGCGTCAAGCCCCTGCTCATGGGTATCGGCCCCTGGAAGGCCATCCCCAAGGTGTTTGAGCTCACGGGCATCAACAAGGACGACGTCGACATCTTTGAGATCAACGAGGCGTTTGCTTCGCAGTGCTTGTGGTGCGCTAACGAGCTCGGTATCCCCATGGAGAAGATCAACCCCAAGGGCGGTGCTATTGCTTTTGGTCACCCGCTTGGCTGCACCGGTGCTCGCCAGGTTTCTACCCTTCTCTATGAGTTGAGGAGGACGGGCAAGAAGGTTGGTGTTACGTCCATGTGCGTTGGTACCGGTATGGGTATGGCTGCCGTTTGGGTTGCCGAGTAAGCAGCGGTTGTGACGACGAAAATGGAGTTGGTTGGGTTTCTCTTTTTCTTTGATATAGCATATTTTGTGTCATGATTGTATGTCAACAACTACTGTAACTTCAGAATAACAGCATATTCTTTTTTTTGGATACCATATGCGAATCATTTGGTTCGAGTTAATGTCCTTCACTCTTCGCTTGTGATATCTGTATGTATACGCCATCCATAGACACCTGGATGTCTGCAACTTCCCTAACGCGTACCCCGTTACACATCTCAACGGCAGCGTCATCCGATAACCGCGCGCGCGGAAGCGGACATGATTCATATCGCTAGTCATGAGAAGACAGACCATGGGGACTTCCTACAGTACTTGTCTGGTGTAGCGAAGGACGGGCAGGCGGCACGGACGGGCGGACCTCCGTTCGCACACCGGCATGTGGGTTCCCTTACCCTCTTGTATGAGCCTCTGTAGCACATGTCAACCCATTGACCTCACTGTCCCGGGTCCTGTCCTCTCGAAGTACCGTACTTTGAAGGTCCTCCGTGGTAACCGTCCCACAAGCCACATGCCACGTCTCGTTTCGTTTCACCATTACCATAGAAAGCAAGAAGCGAACTTGAAACAAACCATCCGTCGTCATTCATCAAATCCCAAAGCGGTTCGAGATTTCGAGGTCACTGGCCAGTGGCCCGAGGAGCCCGAGTCCGGGTTCGAATGGGATGTGTGGGGAAAGGAATTGGAGATGCTGCGGTTTTGGCCAATGGGGATGTGCCCATTGTCTGGGGAATCCCTTTCGTTGCCGTCACCGCTTTGGGCTTTGGGCTCTTTGGAGGGCTCGGAGGGAAACTGGCACTCCGATCAAGAATCGGGAATCGGGACTCGAGATTGTAGAGGATGGGAGGTCATGATCGGAGATGCTGAAAGCGACAAAAGAGTGCTAAGTTGGATATGTCATGGTGGTCGTAGATTCTTTCCTAGTTGGATGTTGTTGAAAGATGAGAACGGAATAGGCTTGTGGGGGGTGTTGCCCAGTGGGGGGAGCCGCTAATAAAGTGTGGTTTTACGTAGTCGGTCCTAGTTCGAATTGATAACAAGGGCAGGCTGGCCTGGCAGGCAAGAGCAAGTGGCCTTGAAGAGGAGGGACTGGAGCTCAACAACTTCCAATTCAACTTGGGCAACCTTTTGTCCAACTTCAAAGTCAACCATCAGAGACCTCTCTTGACTTCTCGTTGCGCCTCCCACTTTGCTGCTGTTCGGGGCCATCATATACCTGACCACCGACTTGCGCCTAACTTGTGCTCACTGCTCTCCCACACACACTCGCGGCGCCCACTAACAACGAGAACGACGATTGGTTACACCACGCCGGACCACTCTAATCTTTTCGAAATCTCCAGCGAACGAAAAGAAAGCTTCAGAAACCTCGCCTCTTCACTACCTACCGAGTACGGCTTTCCTACGATTACGCCAACAATCATTGACTCGCGATTGGGTATCCCCGCGTTTTCTGACGAACCTGATCAGAACTCAAAGCGAACTTCGGCCTTGGGACCCAATTTGCGCCCGCTAGTTCTAGTCTTTGGGTTGCGGTTGACCAACAGAAAGGACGCCTACTGCCGGCAGGAAACCAGCAGGAAACCGCAAGCAAGCAACACACGGACAGCCGGAGCTTTGCACGAACCCCTCCAAAGTCGAAAGTCGGACCAAAGCTCGTTCGCTCGAATCGATTCGCCTCGCTCGGCCGGACAACTCTTTGAACTTCCCCCACGGCGTCACCGGGTAGTAACTGTATACCCTCGCCCAGTTTAGAGAACAACAAACTCGTCTTTCAGTCCGACGACAAACAAGGAAGCGCCGCTATACCAGTGAGCGCGGGATCGGAGTCGGATAGGATCATTACGAAAAGGCCAAGAGGGGGCACAGGAAATAAGCACACCACAGTCATCATGCCTAGGGAAAGGGAGAATAGCGATACATCGGGCGCCCCCGCCCAATCAAAACGGCCGCCATTGAACCATCGCGACAGCGGCTCTTCTCAAACCGGCGGCGATCCCCATCACCACCGCGCAAAGGGCCCCAAGCATGTAGTCGGCGGTTCACGACTGCACGGAAAAGTTCCCTCCTCCAAAGGCCTACACAAACACCATGGCTCGACCTCCATGATAAAGCCCGGGCTGAATCGTACCAACACCGCGAACAGCCGACAAGGAGAATCACCTACATCGCCTGATCGACCGCCTGTCCACCGCCGCGCAACGTCCCAGGACCTCGTGACCGTCGCTACCAACCTCAAGAACACTTCTACGACAGCGCTGAAGCGCAATCAATCGAATGCCGACGTAGCTGGAATCGGAAAAGGCAAGGCCAAGTCTTCATCCAATCTGCTCAAGAGGTCCTCGTCCAACCCCGCCGTCCACAAGCTCAAGGGCGAACGACATAGCAAGGTCCACTTTAACATAGGGGACGACGGTCAGGACGACGACGAGGAAGATCAGGACGAGTGGGTGGACGCCAGCACATCAGCCTCCCCTCTCCTGTCGCGGCGCGGGTCGACAATCAACGGTGCCGAGACATCAAACGAGAACCACCTGCATCCATTGGCTTCCGCGGTACCGCCCCAGGGGCAGGTTGACAACTCGCGAGTACCACAGGTCCAGTATCAGTTCCCTTCACAGCAGCAGCGTGTCCAGCCCAGTAATAATACTGTTGCTCCCGCCAGCAATATCTCACAGCAGCAACAACAGCAGCAGCAACAACAACAGCAGCAACAACAACAGCAGCAACAGCAACAAGTGCAACAACCCTTGAAACCGCCTACCAACAAGAATAGCAGTAGTCAGACTAGCATTGCGCCTAGTATTGCGCATAGCACTACCAGCCAGTCACATAGCCAGCTTCTTACGGAACGCATTCTGAAGCGAGTACCATCCATGATTTCGGCGCCCAAGATGTCCACAGAAAGCGTACAGGTCCAGCTAAACGCCTCACGGCCGACGTCTCCTGCTTCGTCGATTCTTTCTTCTCAAATACTTCCAGGAAGCAGCGGAAAGGAGGAGCTACTCACCTCGCGGTTTGTCGGAGGGGATCAGGTTGGATCTACCGGTAATCCCAGCAACCCCGGTGAATCCTTCCTTACCAACATCCGAGCCACGGCCGAGAACGGTACTTCACGGTCGATGGGAAGTCTCGAGCATGCCGGCCATCAAGGTTCCAAACTCGGGGCGGACTCGGACGACGAAGGTACTGTAGCGACAGAGATCAGGAGAACCACCAGAAGACGAAACGGCACTCAAACCAGCGTCTCCAGCGGCGTATATGGCGCTCTTAAAGATCTGAACAGAACTCAACAGAAACTCAATCTTCAGCGAGCCAGCTCAACCCTGGACCAGCCACATGTTCCACCTCACCACCCAACCCTTGGCCCACTGACCCCCGGCCTCCCGCTCAACGGAAACGGGTACGACAACCGCGACCCCCGCCTCACCAAGATCCTCGAGCGCACCGGCATGGAATACCTCGTCGTCCGCCGCTACCAAAACCCCGTAGCCCGCTCAATAGCCCGCATAGCTCAATATCAGGCCCTGCAGAACGGTTCTCTGAATATGAATGGTGGCGGCCGCGCTTCCCGACCAGGTACTTCCCACTCCAAGCGCGGCTCCGAACTAGGCGGTGGCCGCCCCAGTTTCCTCCGCGACGGCAGAGAGCCGCGAGACTCCTTCCTCGCTCAGGCAACCATCAACGCGAACCACCAGCACAGCAACTCCATGTCCGCCATCCCCTCCAAAAGCTCTAGCCTCTACGGCGATGGAGATGGCGGACAGCCGCATGTAGGCATGTTGAATGGTGCCAATGGTGGTTCCAGCTCGAGACTGAGCGGGTCGAGTTTGGTGGATAGGAGCGAACATGCGGAGACGCAGGCGATTCTGAGGGCCTTGTGGGATAAGAGTCTGGATCTGAGCGCTAGCCAGGAATAGGAGACCTGCAGGCTTGGTGCTGGAGCTGGAGGGCTTGGAACTGATATCACGAGGAATGGGGTTAAGGTTGATGGGGGTGGTGGTGTTGGGAAGGTGGTGGGAAGTTGTGGTGGGGCGGGTGATGGTGCCGGTGCAAGCGAGGACTCGAGTGTGAGGACGCTTGTAGGAGAGAGTAGTGGTGGTGGTGAGTTTAGTGGTGAGCCGCCACCGGAGTTGTTGGCGGAGGTGGTGGGTTTGGTTAGTAGTGTCAGTCGAAGTGCGTAGGAGTATTGTCGACGAGGAAGAGGTCGATTTTAGGGGCCTTTCCCCGTGAGCTTTCATTGCTGATATAGGGTCGGTTGCTTTTTCCAAAGGCGTTAAGGGCAACGGGCACGAGTGTGCGTATACATAACAAACAAACAGGTCCTGGTTCGTGGTTCATTGAATCTCGGTATGAGGTCAGGGGTGGATATCCTCTGGTGTAGACGGATACATATTAGACGAGATTCATGTCAAGGATACAGACGGGAAGGAGGGACTCGAAGGACATGTCAGCGTGATGTTTACATGAGTATAGCATATTTAGGAAGCGATTACCGTATTTGATCTTTATCTCATAACTATTTTCAATGCCTAACTGACTATTGAAGCCTTTGCTAAGTGAATGGTGTTCTGGCCGAGGTCGCAAGTTGAGGTCGCAAGTTCGGATATTTCCGTCCGTGCGTCACTCAAGGTTCACGCGCTACACTAAATTGTTCACGTATCGCATCGAGCCGCGTGCAATCAATCGATCATCACTTCTCTTCCCAATTCCCATCCTTTTGCGCCCAACATACAAACTTCCGCAATTTCAGTCACTTTTCGACAGACCGCCACTCCGACCCATTTGCAACCCAGCGAACTTCCAGTAACCAACAACGCTACCCGATTTCGGCACTTAATACCAAATACTTGGAAACAGTTTCGTCATTAAGATGGCAGCGCAACTCGAAGCAGAGCGCAAGGAGTACGAGACCCAAGTACGTTTACCCATCCCCTTTCCCAAAGTCGTCGCCATACTAACAAAGCCCCCCTTTCCAGCTCGAACTCGTCGATGCCTCGCTCCAGGATGACCCCGAAAACGAAGAACTCCTCGCCCTCAGGAACGAACTCGTCAACTGCATCCAACTCCTCAACGACTCGCTCGCCGAACTCAAAGGTGCTTCCGCCGCCGCCTCCGCTGCTCAGAAACAAGAACCGCTCGCCATCGGCCTTCCCTCCTCCACATCACGAAAACCCTCTTTCCAAGATGCCGCCGCGCCAGCAGCAGAGGAACCACCAAAATGGTCGCGCGAGAACCACCCCGCCTTCAAGAAGCCGTCCGCCGCCGTCACTCCTCAACCAGAGAAGGAGGAAGCGCCGCCAGCGCCAGTACAAGTAAACTACCAAGTCAACGACACCGTCATGGCCCGCTGGCTCTCGGGCGACAAGGGCTTCTACCCCGCCAAGATCGTTTCTGTGACTGGTTCTTCGACCGCACCCATCTACACCGTCAAGTTTAAGAGCTACGACACCGTCGAGACGTTGAGATTGAAGGACATCAAGCCCATGGCCTCCGCTCCCTCTTCCTCCACCCCCACCCCCGGCGCCGCCACCGGCGCAGGCTTCAAGCGCAAAGCCGACTCATCAGACATCTACCCCATCCCCTCCTCCATCCCGGCCTCCTCCGCCGCAGGAGCGGCTGCTATAACCAGGAACTCGGACGGCATCACCCTTTCCGCTGGACCCGAATTATACCCCGGTGCGCTGGCGGCGGCGGCGGCGGCGGAAGAAGCAGGAGGAAAGGGGAAAATGGGGGACTCCAAGTTTGATAAGGATGGGAAACCCAAGTTCAAGAAGATCAAGGCCAATAAGGAATTGGAGAAGGGCAAGAATAAGTGGCAGGAGTTTACGGCCAAGGGCAAGTTTGGGAAGGGCGCGGCGAAGAAGGAGAGTATGTTTAGGACGCCCGAGGGGGTGCATGGGAGGGGTGAGTACCTTTTTTTTTTTTTTTTTTCCTGCCTGGGACTGTTTCGAAAAGGGTAGTTGCTAACATGAAAATAAAAAAACAACAGTCGGTTTCACCGGTTCAGGCCAGGCCATGCGCAAGGACCCTACGCGGTCTCGCCACATCTACCAGCCCAACGAAGATCTGGATTGATTGAGTTTGGCTAACTTGTTTCTTGTTCTTGTCTTTGTTCGGGGAGACATTCCGTTAGTCATCGACAATCATCTGTCTATCCATCCGCGGTACGACCGGACCGCTGTTATTCGAAACGTTCGCTGCATCACGACTAGCATTTACGGACACGACGGAACCATACTCGACTCGGTCCGCTCCGTACAACCACATCATCAACATCAACAAACAACATGGACTCAGGCGTCACGGTTTCACACACGCTTGCTTTGGTTTCTCTCTTCCTCTTATCTTTCTTTACCTCCCCACCCTCAAACTCGAGTCAACTCTAGAGACTGGGGCTAACGTGGATCTTTTTATACACAAAAAGGGGCACAAAATGTCAAAGTTAAAGTCATCCAGCTTGCCTGCTTGCTTGCTGTTCTTCGGACAAAAAACGAAGGAGCGAAGGAGCGACAGGTATGGCAGGGCAGGACAGGCAAGATGAAAGCAAAAACAAAGCACATCAGAATCAGTTTAGTGAAGGGTACAAGGTTGTGCGTGTAGACATATTATGCGTAGCAAATCACCGAGAGAAATTGAAACATGAAACATAAGAGAGAATCAACGACTGGTCAGTATCTCTCCCCACCTCTGTCTTCCGCTTTATGAAACATGGTTTTGTTGGACGGTACGGTGCTATGAGTTGTAGAGGTACCTGTCTTGGTTCTCTCGTGAATGTGTTCTCCAGTGGTCTCTTTCCCTTCCCTGGCCATGTGTGAAATGACCACTACCACTCCCTCCATAATCTCTATCGTTTGATATCACTCAATCATCTAAGCAACTTGATATCATGGACCGGCTGTATCGTCTCTGTATAGCTAACAAGAAAGTAAAATAAGCGCATAGCGGAACAAAAGTGCTTGTAAAAGACACCTCAAGGAACTGATGGATGACGACGCCATATGGATCTGCGCTGAACAGCTCACTCATACTGTTGTCTTGTTTCACTTCACTTCTACATATAGACTCCAAATGGTGAGTTGATCTTCACTGACCAAATGCTTCAAGCAATTAAGACTCTTAGAGACTCATCTGAAAACAAAACTTCCGCTTATCATTTTCGCTTTAAACCCAGTGGCATTACTGACTAGTGATTATCCAACTCATATACCCCGAACAACCGTGATGAACCAAAGACAACAAGAAAAACCAAAAAACCTCGGAAGGATGTGCCCCTTCAATTCATGCCAAAAAATGCTTGCGATAGCGACGTGAACATCCCGCAGACGAAACAAAAGAACAGCAGGTCAACCCCAAGAGCAGCCCATTCTGTGACCTGTACAAAATCCCAATCCCATCATCATCCTTATCCAAGTCGTCATTGTACCATGTTTTTTGTTCGCTTCCTTTTCCTGTTGTCCGTATGTATGTATCCCTCTTCCCGCATCAACCGCGTCCCCCATCCAACATTTTCTTTCCCATTTGTGTCCTCCCAGCCCTGTATTTTTTGTATATCATCCCTATCCTCAGAACCTTATCCTCTTGATCCTCATCCTATCGTGTCTGTAATCCCTCTTTTCCCCCTTTTCTTCCGGCGCTGCTGCTATCTTACTCAGTTCCCACTCCCTGTGCCACCACTCCAAGTTATATTTCCTTCCCTTGTCTCATTCACGTATGGTTCGGTACCCAGGGACGGACACTGGGAGGGTTTGGGGGAGTGGTTGAGTTCATTGCCCCTGTGTTGGAGTCGGGGCTGGAGGGGGGCTGTGGGGGTTGTTGTGTCCGGTTGTGGTTGGGTTGGTGGTTGGTACTTGCTGTCATGGACCTTGTTGTTGTTAGGACCTTGTTGTTATGGGTCTCCTCGTTATGGACCTCCTCTTTAAAGTCCCTGCTCCTCCTAGTCCCCTCCTTCAAGAATCTCAAAGTCTCAGAGTGACAAACCCGCAGGTCGCTCCTCCAAATCCCAACCCAACTCTATGATTCCGTTAAGCACAATGACGCCGACCCAGAGAACCAAAAAGACCACAAAGGGGGATACAACAAGAGGGAGAAGTTGAAACTGCTTGTATATGTGCCAGCAGATTGAGGGGAAGAGCACCATGAGAAAAACAAAGTAGACCGTTTCCATTCGATACTCTCGTCGACTGCTGAGAAGGAAGGGGAGGAGGACTCCGATGAGAATGAGGGGTAGGAGATCCATCTGACTCTTTTTGTCGTAGTTGACTGTCGAGTTTATGTTGAGTTTGTGACCCGGTCCTGGTGTAGTGGCAGCAGCGTCGGTTTATCCGTCTTGTTTTCTTTTCCGGGTGGTTTAATCTGCAATGTTGAAAGACTTCGTAAGTTGTTGAATCCGCTCGTAGTTCCGCTGATAAATCATGTTGCTAGTAATTTTTGAAAATCCAAGTTCAAAGGTACGCGTTATAAAAGTACAATCCCAGTGTACGCGTTATAAAAGTACAATCCCAGTGTACGCGTTATAAAAGTACAAGCCCAGTCTTGTGAGAAAGACAGATACAAGTATTCTGACGAGAAGAGGGGGGGGACGTGGAACGGCATTTTGATCGCGAAAAACTGCAGCGATGATTCCTAAGGCCCAGATCAAGCCAAATATGAAGTTGTAGGTTATTGTTGTACCTTGACCGTGGCCGGGGAGTATGGTGGTCTGCGTGGTATTTGTACCGTTCCACCAGTCGTGTCCAGAAAGGCCAGTTTGAATGGCCTCCATTCCGCCCGTTGTAGTTGTAGCCATGATGCCGATGAATGACAGCTGAGTGCTCCGAATATTGGACGTTGGCGATAATGAGATGCTTGTTCAAAGGAAATCCTGAGCCCTCGAACGGATAAGCTGTTCAAAGATGGGTGTAATTCGATGTGGTTGTGGTTGTGTATCCAGACGGGGCGGCCGCGGAGAATATGAGCGGTGGGGACTGTACTTTTTGAAGTTTCAATACTCAAAGTAACAAGGTCTGGTATGAAGGAAGATGGCCAATTCAACGATGATGGGGGCAAGATAGTGGATGAAAACTGGGAGAAAGGCTCCGAGCAAGCGGGAAAGTCCACCGATGACCAAAATGAGAAGAATTCCGACAAGACACAGTTCGGGAAGAAACGCTGGATATCGACCTTGGCCGTGGGGTTTGGTCCGCGTTATGCTTTTGGTCTGCGTTGTGCTTTTGGTCTGCGTGGTGTTTTTACCGTTGCGCGATTGTCCAGCAAGATCAGGCCTCTTCAGTCCGCTGGCTTTGGCTGAGCCCATGACACTGAAGGATAGTTGAGTGTTTCGAATGCTGGGTGTTGCTGCTATGCCTGTTCCAAGTGATATTGGGCCTCGATAGAATAAGCTGTCAAAAATGGCGTGCTGTTCGTGGTGTTTCCAAAGAATGTAGTGAAATCGATGAGTGATGGTGACTTTTTGATGCGGAATGGAAGAAGACGTCGTAGTTTGTTTTCCCAGTCCTTCCAATTCGAACGTGTCCCTCAACCTCCAGTCTGTCCATCGGTTGCTCCTTCTCAGCTCATCCTCCCTTTCCCCGAGTCAACGTTAAAGCCAGAAGCCAAAGACTAGAGGCACATGCCAACCATGGCCCTAGCAGTCCCTAGTTGTTGCTGTGATTTTGCTCCTGTCACGATGTCGGACTCGCACCTGCCTGTGCACTTCTCTCTCCGCAGCGGCAATAACAAAGACCAAAGGATTCGAAGAAGGAGGAGCATCGCGAGAGACCGAGGCAACTTCCGCCCAAGACTTTTGAGTGATGTAAGTGCAATCGACTGAGAAGCCGGCCACCTTGGGCTTTCCTGCCCCTGTACCCCCAGAGCCAGTCTTTGGAAGTCTGGGGAACTCCTTCTTGTTCTTGTGGGGCACTCGTTGCTGCTGCGGTGATGACGGCGGTGGATGATCTGTAGTGGAAGGAGTGGAAGTGGAAGGAGGTAGCCATAGTGTTGCTGCTTTGTCAAAGTCGGCAAAACCCTTGGTGACGTTCTTGGTATAGATCATGATACTGAGCTCATAAGGACCGGTTGGGTCCTGTTGGCAAGCAGAACTACGTTCTACCTTTTGGTAGTTTCTCGGAGTTGGTCAATGTGCACCCGGCCCGTGATAGTGTGCCGCCGCAAGGCCAGTTGGAGGCGTCCGTCTCGACCACAGTCTGCTTGGACCAATCGTAGATACGAAGGACTGGTCCACTGATGAAGGCTTTCTTGAGAGCCTCGAAAGATTTCTGGTGCTGGTCCTCCCAGTGCCAGTCCTCTGTCTTCTTGGTTAGCTCGTAGAGGGGGCCTGCGATAATGGAGAAGTGCTTGATAAAACGACGATAAAAGTTGGCGAAGCCCAGGAATCGCTGCAGCGATCTCTTGGAGTCTGGGGCCTCCCACGACATGACAGCAGACACCTTCTCGGGGTCCATCTCAATGCCGCCCGGGGTGATAATCTTCATAGCCCAAACCGGTGACCCCATAGATGGTGATGATGGGGTCATACCGGCTTTCTGTGTGTGGTACCAAGTGAAGGTGCCGGTGACTGTCCCAGTCTTTGAGTCGTAGTGTGTGATGTAGTCAAGATGGCCCGGCAGTGCCTTTTGTCTACTCCGTTTTCCCATTTTGGCCGTATGTGCTGTTTATGAAATATGTCACGAAGAAGGTGAAATATCGGAGCGACACGCAGCTCTTCAAATCAAAGACGTAGAAGTGAAGACTTGGGTCTTTTCCTGGCTGAAGAACATTCTGATGCTGAGAAGTGCTGGGAATTCTTTGCCTGACGAGGTTCTTGGAGTCCTTCGAGTTCTTCGGAGTTTTCGGTGATATGCGGTACTTACTGCAGTTGCTGGATGTGCTTCGTTTGATTTGACTACCAACACAAAGTGTTCAGGATCAGATCTTCCGTTGTTGGAACGAGGAGTGAGCGACGGATGTGTGGTAACGCCTGTGCGGGTGATGATAGTGACGAGATATTGGTCGAAGACGGTTGAAGTTCGTAAGGTGACCTTGTTGAAGTTTGTATAGTGGTCTTGCTGAACTTCGTATGGTGGCCTTGAAATCCGTCTGATGGTCGTGTTGAAGTTTGTATCGTGGCCACCGTCGGTCTCCCCTCATACTCGCATTTATCCCAATCTCTCGGGCACGCCCTCGAGCCCATGATTCCAGCTGGCAACGCCTGATAGCCCATGCACAGAGACACCCTCGTGACAAAACCCTCGTGACAAAACCCTCGTTCACTTCAAATCCGGCTTGACAACCTTCGAAACTGTACCGAATATTGGCACAGCCACAGTTCTGATTCCGGGAACTGCAAGTTGGCGAAGTATGTATGTCCTCTGCAAGATCTTTCGTCTCATGCCTCAGAATGCATTCAACACGTGCAGGATCCAGTTTCGGATACTCCCTGACCAACAAGGCAAGCAGGCGAAGCAGGTAAGTGAGAAACATGGAAAAAGAAAAGCAAGGCAATGTTGGAAACTTGACTTGCCAAGCTGTGGTTGTTCGTAGGAACAAAGACTCCGGACAGGGGAGGAACAGCCACGTTCAAGACTGGACTTCATCCAGCAGTTTACCCAAGCATCGCGAGAAACTCGGAAACTTGAAAACGGTACGGCAACGCAGGGTTGGGAGTCTGCCATTGGCGCTTGGCTGTATGTATGTGGTTGTCGATGCAGCTGGTAGACCTTTAACCTTGCGTTGCTGGCCTTCCTCGTTTCCGTATTACCCGAGATCCTTCGGTAGTTTGATCGCGAGACTGGGCTGATCATCCGGACGGCCAGTTGAATAGAAGATTCGGAAGGTTGGTTACCAGAAGACAAGAAGAGAAAATTGTGAAATGTGAAAACAATCAAGTAAATGCTGGGCATAAGTGTGATCAGTCCCTCAGAAAGGTAGTCGCGGAAGTCGGTGATACCACGCCCAAGCGGCTTGAATGTACGTCTACCTCCGTGATAAATCATTAACCAGAGTGGAATAGGAAGCCGAGGCATTACAGTAAGTCGAAGTGTCTGGACTGGATGCTTGCAGGAAGAAGATTCACGAGAGGCAATGGGCCCGCCTGGATGGGAATAAATACAGCACTTTGGAGTTGGGTTGGCCACGAATGCCACACGTTGGTAGAGGTAGTTAATGAGACGTAAAAATTCCGTTAGGTACAGAACGGCAAGATAAATGTTGTAGTATAGGTTGACAGTGAGTTCGACTCGGAACAAAATGAAGCAGTGAAATTGAAACTTCACGCTCGAAATCAACACGGGCAGGATTGTAAGTTGCCAATAGGGGACGGCTACCACACTCCGCTTCATCTTCCTTGTCACGATACCAAAGCTCACCACCTTCTCACTAGCCCCGAGCATATCGACATCTTCGCTTTCAATCAATTCATATCTACTCTAGCACTAACCACCCTATTTACCGCTGGGAATATCCATACTCTATCCGCACGCTTCATGCTTCTACCTATGCTATCACCCCATTTGTGCCCCATCGTGATCTGTGGTCACTCCAGCACAAACTTCTTATGACCCGCTTTATACTCCTCCTTAACTTTCCCAGCTTTCCTTGCGTTCTTCCAGCCCTTCTAAGGCGCTACAGCGGGAGTAGAACTTTTGTCCTCTGGCTTCTCCTGTTCCGCCTCCTCACCACCGCCGACAGCGGAAGAACCTTCTTCCTCCTCTGGCTTCTTCTGCTCCCCAGCGACAGCAGCAGCAGAAGAACCTTCCTCATCTTGCTTCCCCTGTTCCTCAGCGAGAGTCGGAGAAGAATCTTCCTCGATAGCAGGAGAAGAATCCTTGTTATCTTGCAAAAGTCTGGCGAGGCGCTGAACGCGGCGTAGAATAAGCTGGCTTTTTTGGAGAATACGATCAAGGCGATCGGTGAAAGGATGGAGGAGCTCGAGGATCGGAGGATCTTGCGTTTCCTCTTCCTCACCAACAGCGGGGGAGGAACTGACAGCAGAAGAAGAAACTTTCTTGACAGTAGGAGAAGAAACTTCCTTGACAGTAGGAGAAGAAACTTCCTTGACAGCAGAAGATGAACCTTCGTCGACACCAGAGACAAAAAGATCCTGCTCAAAATCAGGAGCAAAAAAATCCCGCTGTTGCTTCCGCAGTTCATCATCGTCAGGTTCCTCGCCGACAAAGGGAGGTGGTAAATTGGCAGCAGAAGAAGATGCTTCCTCCTTACCCTTCACCCGCTTCTTTCGGTTCTGCCGCTGCTTCCACCTTCGGTTCTTTTTTAGCCTCACCTGCTCCTCACCAGCAGGCTCCTCATCAACAGCAGAAGAACCCTCCTCTAGTTGCTTTTCCTGCTTCTTATCGGTAGGCTCCTCATCAACCACATAAAAAGGATCTTCCTCTACTTGCTTCCACTCTTCCCCACCAACAGCAGGAGAAGAGCCTTCCTCCTCTAGCTCCCGCCGCTTCTTTTCCCTGAGCCGCTCCTTTTTGTTCCACCGGTGCCCCCGCTTCCCCCGCTTCCCCTCCATCTTTTGCTCCCCAGGTTCCTCACCAACAGGTTCGTCGCCGACAGCAGAAGAAACCCCTTCCTGTTCTTGTTTCCCCTCTTCCCCACCAACAGCAGGAGAAGAACCATCCTACTCTTGCTTCCCCTGTTCCCCTCCAGCAATACCACCGACCTCGCCAGCCCCAATATCACCACCGCCGAGGTCACCAGCCGCAGCCGCAGCCGCAGCAGTAGCAGCAGCAGCAGCAGCCGCCTCCCGCTCCGCAGCCAAAACCTGCGGCCTATACGGTATAAATCCCCTCGCCTCAGGCGGTCCAGGCGGGAGTCTAGCAGGAATGAACGCCGATCCCCCCATCATACTCGTAGGCGCCATATCATTCGGTCCGCCCCAATACGCTCCATCCGTTCCATAACCACCGTATCCACCACCTGTTGTTCCCGTCCCCGTTGATATTCCCGTGCCGGCTGCAGCACCAGCACCGAGAGTATCAACGCTAGTAGCTGAGCTTGGCTTTGTGACACCAGCGACGGTGAACGGTCCGCCGAGACCGATGGGTTTCCTGACGGGGGTGGAGGGCATACTACTGCTCGCGCTCGCGCTTCCCACGCCGCCGGTGGCGGAGAGGGCGCTACCGGTTGTTGTTGTTGAGCTGGGGATTTCAAAGGTTCCCTCGGCCGTTCCGGGTGCGGGGACGGGAGGGGTGCTGACGCGGTGTACGGCTCCGAAACCAGCGTCTTTGGCTGCGCCGGTGGAAATTCGCGGCGGCTTGAAGTTGAGTGTTTTGCCCTTCTTGTAGAGCGCTTCCAAGACATCGTGGAAGCTCCCGTTAGCCATGAACTCTTCGTACTTCCTGTACAGCTTTAGTGCCGTCTGAGCGTCTTCGATAGAGTCATGGGTATTCTGCTGGATGTCTTCCTTGAGCAGGTACCAAGCCAAGAAAGCAAGCGAAATCTTGCGCTGAGAAGGCGGCTTCATGAAGATGATGGACGTATCGATAACCTGATTTCTAGGCACTTGGATATTGATGACGCGGAAATCTTGGCTGAGGCCGTGGCCGAGAAACTTGCAGCCCAAGTTGACGAGGACCCAGAGTTTCTTGTAGGCGGTTTTGGGAGACACCAAGTTACGCTGCGAGTTGGTAGGGTCCAAGTCGGTAGGCGTGATGCCGGACCATTCGGTGAGGTAATCGACAATGGTCTCCTTGATGTGGATGTAATCGTCGATGAACGCGACGCCTTCTTTGGGGCCTTCGCCCCGGACCACCGAGGCACGCGCAATGGCGTGCGAGATGGGTCGAATGGTCTTGGATTTCCCGTCTTCGTCGATATGGATCTCTCTCTCCTTAAGTCGAATAAATTCCGTATCAATCGCGATGACAGTTTCGGGACCGGGAATCTCTGTCTCCCGGTCGAGTATCTCGTACGTCTTGAGGGCGTGTGGGTTGTTATCCCTGAAGAGGACGGATGTATCCAGGCGTGTCTTCCAGTCCATGTTGAAGCGATGGTTGGCCGCCTTGACCTGGAACATGACCACAACCGGCATCTTCCAAGCAGCGTTAAAGGTAAGCGCTTCAACCTTGGAAATGCTTCGTACGGAGAAGTCATTGAACAAGTGCCAGCGATCCTGGTCTTTGCTCTCTGGCTCCGCGCGTCCAACTAAACATCATGTCAGCATCCACTTTCACCTCATCCAAAAGAAAGATGCGTACCATTAACAGTAGCAACCAAATGACTCTTCTGCGGTGACTTAGTCTCAACATTAACCACCGTACCCACCAGCGAATACACCGTAATGTTATGTATCCCCCTATTCAGATGCAACTTGAGGTCATCCCCTTCATAGCAGTAAACATGGCCTTGGTCAACTATGATACCAATCTCCTCAGGCAGCCATCCGGGGGTAGACCACAACTTGCGATGCTCCGCAGTGGTGATCTCCGTGCAGAGCGCCAAAACAGCCGGGATGTTGAAGATGATCTTGCGCTGGTCCAGGTTTTGGTAGCGCTGACACTTGGTGCAATAACCCTTGTTGACAGCCTCGTTCTCGAGTCCAGCCTTGAGCACTTGCGAGAAGGTGATGCGTTGGGCCTTCATACCACGGATGTTTGGCTTCGCTGCCGGATAGGAAAGCTTGTTGACGAATGTCGTTGCTGTCCTTGGGCTGACGTGTTGACAGTGCATACACTTGATTTGGTACCTTGCGTCGGTCTCTAAGAGTTTCTTGACTAGATCAGGAGGGTTTGGAGGGTGGTTGAGCTTGAAAAGAGTCCTCTCGAGTTCGGTAGATATCGGAGGGGTGCCCTTGTAGTCCTGGCTGATCTTGTCGAAAAGGAACATGGTGAGGTTCTTCACCAGCGTGCTGGGGTTCTTGTCTTTGGCGTTCTCCTCGAGGACACCACTAACAGAGGCTACTAATAGATTAGTTTCCATGTTTACCCAGTTACAGACAAGAAACACTTACCGTTACTGGTATGATTAAGAGCTCTGAGCATGTTAGTAGCATGGCAAGAAGGCCCTTCACCTTTCTGCAGCATATCAAAAACATAACCCAGCTCGCACAACAGACACGGATCAGCTAGACAGGCCGTAGCAGCGTGCTGAAGTGCCATGTTACGCAACAGAGGGGTATAGTGCATGACCTGCAGTAGGGAGTTGGCATAGGAGTTTGTTATGTTGTTCTCCAAGCCAGGGTACTGAGTGTTGTTGAAGAAGCTATGGGCCGAGTTAGCCTGCCATTCAGAAACAGTCTGTGAGATATCCACTTACCCAAAGTCAAAGTCATCCACACCAAACTTGCTATACTTAATCTCACATATCCTATATTCCGGTGGCGCCTCTGGCCTCAGACTCCAATGATCATTGTTCGGAGTCGTCACCGCCGTCTCGGTAGTAGCAAGGGTGTTATCTTCCGAACCCGCCTGTGACTCGCGCGCCTTTTCACTCAGGAACTTTGGCGCTCGTATCGTGTTGGAAGCCTTCATGGTAGACCGGGTATCTATGTACTGATTTCTCTGCAATCCCGTCTTGTTGGGACCAATGTATCCCCACTCGGTCTTGGTAAGAGTACTCAAAATATTCGGATCGACCTGCTGCGGAGGAGCGCCCACGTCGGAGATGATATCCGGCGGCAGTGCTGAGAAGAGCTGCTCTCGGTAGTACGGCAAGCCGATGCGGCTCAGGGGTAGTTCGTCCAGCATGTCTGGATCTGGCGGCAACAACGACGGCTGAGGGGGGTCCGGCAACCGGGGCGGTATTCCTATCTCGGTGAACTGGATCTTGTTCGGCGAGCCCCAGATGTAGGTGTTGTGCTTGTTATCCGCAAGCGCTTTCCCTTCTCCGGTTCTCGACACATCAAAATGCAGCACCACGCCCTGAGGCTGCGTGTAGCAGACCTGACTGTTGCTTGGGTTCAACAGATCCGTCACATGGATCTGGCCCGCCTGGTTAACGACAATAGCTGTCGTCAACATCCTCGGGTGCATCCTAACGTGAGCGGCCAGCGGCGCAAAGGGCACCGGGTTCATGGCGCTCATGTTCTTCAGGTCAAACACCTTGACGTAAGGGTCTAGTATGGCCGGGGTGTTGTGTGTCTGCCTGTGTGAGCCACCACATGTAACAATAAAGTCGTTAGACGTGTCCAGATCGTTGATGAAAGCCCCGTGGGCTTGCCATTGCTTCTTGATGGTGAAGTTGATAGGGTCCAGGATGTTGACGGTGCCCTTGTTCGTTGCCGCGCAGATGTACCGGCTCATCTTGAGGAAGGAGTAGTGGTCCTGTGTCGGCAGCTCCTTGACGACCTCGCCCTTGTTGACGTCGATCACCAACATCTTGTTCTGCCAGCCGGCCACGAGGATCTCGGACGTCCCCTTGCTAGTGAAGGACATGGCGCGCAGATCCTGCATGGACTCGTGGCGGATACTCCAGATGGGCACACCACTACGTGCTGCCATGTAAACGCTCCGGCTTCCGAGGAAGATGACGCCCTTGTCGACGAAGAGGAATTGGCGGAGGGGACCGTCGGTTTCGGGGTGTATTCGGAAGGCAGTGAATCGCTTGAGCTCGCGGCCGATGAAGGAGCCGGCAAACCCCTTCTGGGTGCCTATCCATAGCAGCTCATCTTGGTTGTCGAAGGCTATCGTCGACGCGGGTCCGGCATGGTAATCTGGATGGATTGGCGACGGGTAGGCAACACAGCCCAGCTGTAGGAGTAGACAAGAGCATGGTTAGCGAGAGGTCTTGTCGAGGACCTTGAGGGAAGGGAGGGAGAAGGAGGATGCAACGACTTGCCTGGGTCCAATCCCGAGAATCCATGACCGTCTAGTATGTCATCTTTGGTGGAAAGGAATACTGCTTGGAAGCAAATACTGTTCCCGCAGTTTAAGAACTGCAGACTGGTTGGAGGATACGCCGATATTTGTAGAGAGTTGGTGAATGGGTGAAGAAGCGAATCCATTGTCCGACTCCAATCTCCCCGCCAAGATACGTACCTCTACCAACCGTCAGGGCCTGGGCCGCAGGGCAGCTTGGAGGTGGCCCCGCCAACACTGCCAACCCTTGCATATTTACACCTGTAACCCTGACCGGTTGTCCTCACTCCTGAAGACCTGAACTGCCCACTGCCACGCAAAGCAGCTGCCCCTGCTGTCTCCAGCGCTGACCCCGAAAGTTTTAGCGATAACCTCAAGTAAACAAAGGGACCAATTGCCAAGTCCCTAGCAGGAACTATCGAAAGTCAAAACCGAAACCGAGGTGTTGCTCTGTCCGCAAAGGACACTACCTATTTAGAATTCGGAACATTTTTCTCACGAACATAATCATGGCGTTGATCGGTGTATATCGTTCTCGGAAACAAAGTGATCATTATTCTTCAACAAGGGACCTGCACTTGAACGCGCGGGAGAGGCCAACAAGTAACAACCACAGTACCTTGATCACCCATTCATCACACATTACCTACTACCTTGGCGAAATCGGTAATCATTTAGTGTAGTGCAACCAAGGCGATAATCCTCTAAGTCCCTCCAAGTCGATGCAGCGATAGCTCAATTAGTTTGGAAGTTGAAAGTACCGTCTTTTTTTTAATTTTTAAGAATCATCTGCATCAATTCTTCTATAGTTTCCATTTCCTCAAAACAAAGTCCGCGTAGTGATGGCGGGTGTGCAAGATACGTCGTAGTTGTGGAAAATGTCATCGAGCCCAGTTGGTGGTTTCTGAGCATTCGTCGGCGTTCTAGCCCCATACCATTAGGGGGGGTGACAGGGGTCAATTAGAGTCGTAGACAAAAAAATGCCCCATGTCAATGCGACCACAACCTATTAACTGTATGTGCCCTAGATGATTACCGATTTCGATTACCTAGCAGTGGACAACAACAACACCAAAACAGCTACGTATATCAAGAGTTGTCTAGCAAGCAAGACTAACAGAAAGGTATAAACGAACAAAACAAAACAAAACAACCAAACGAAAAGCCATCCCATACCCGCAGTCAGGAAGACGGCATGAAACCGAGGAAGAAACAAAAAATCCCGGCAGTATTAAACCTCCCAAAACGCCCAACTGTTATTCTATGCAAGTCCATCCCATCACCTTCATCACCAGCTCATAACCACCACCACTTCGCCCTCATCGCGGCCAGCTTACTTGGTCAACCAACCCAAGTAATCAGCAACAAGCAGCGTTACCATGCTACAACATCTCTCGTTAGCTCAGCTCATCTCGGTATGTCATCACCAGAAACTCAAAGAGAACACTTACGCATGCGGCGCAATCCGCACATAATACGTTCCAAAACCCCGATAAAACCTAAACACACCCTCCTGCTTCGCCACCTTAGCAAAGCAATCCACCATACCATTATACGGCAACTTTCCATCCGGGCCCCTCGTCTGCTTCTGCAGTCTGGTCTTGACAAAGTCAAACGGCAAGCTAAAGAACGAAGCGAAAAAGCCGGCAATCGCGCTGGCACTGAGCGTCTGCACCTCGCTCGACCACTCCGTCCTGGTCTTCAGCTGGGCTTTCGCCTCCGAGAAGAACGCCAGCTGACCAAAGTTGAGCGCCATGGCGCGCACCACCGTGGGGGCGGCGCCGGCCCAGAGCGCCGCGACGCCCTCGTTCCGCGCGATGCCGCCGAGGGCGTCGATGACGGATTTGTAGTTCTTGCGCTCGGCCACGGGCTTGAGGCCGTCGCTTTGCATGCGGATGAGGGCGAGATCGGCCGGGTTGCCGATCATGGCGGCGAGACCACCGGCGGCGAGACCGGCCGAGGCGCGCTCGCTGAAGCCTACCGACTGGCCCTTCTCCTTGGCCCGCGCCGAGAGCCGGCCCATGAAGGTGTCGAAGCAGCCGATGCGGGCCGTGGTGTACACGGCTTGTCGGAGGAGACCGGCCGAGAGACCGGTGTAGAGGTCCATGGCCTTGCCACTCGCGATGATATCGCGGGTGACACCGAGGGGCGTCGGCTTGGGACCGCCGGCCTTGCCCTCGCCGGCGAGCTGGATGCGGACCTTGATCATGTCGATGGGCTGGATGACTGTCGTGGCCACCATGCCGCTGAGACCGCCGTTGATGAACGGGAGGGCTGCCCGGACGGCGGGGGTGTGGAGGAAGTCGGTGGCGGCAGTGACCGTCTCGGCCGTTGCGTTCTTAGCTGTGCCAACGACATCTGATGTCGCGGCCTCGGCGGACTGCTTGACGGTGGACATGGTGGTTTATGATTTGAGGCGTATGGATTAACTTGTTGACAAGATTCTAGGACGACTGGAGAACAGGAGGAGGACACCAAGATACGTGTGTGTGTCGTCCGGAGTCTCTCTTATATGTTTGTTGATGAGCCAGGAAGTCCTAGCGGGTACTGCAGGGCTTAAAGCCATGTTAGCCCCAGCTCATCTCTTTTTATATGGAGTCTCTCTGCAGAAGTCTCTCCATCTGGCAACTTGGATTATTGCTCCAGCAACGACATCAATACCCCATCGGACGTGAACCGAACCAACGTGAAGGGAAGAAAAGGAAACAGGAAAAGCAGAGTAAGCCGTCACCTATGCCGTCAGCCCCTGATGCCATGTCCGGGTCCCTCCCGGGAGGCTCCAGTGGCGGCGACTCCTCGACGGCCTTGTGATAGAAGAAATCATGGGGATACCCGACGGGAAAGGGAGGAGCTTTCGGGGCCTGTTCGGCAAACCCAACCCAAGCCAGCCTCTGTCATCCCGCGTGGGCATTGACTTGTTGACGACTTGTTGAGCAACTATGGAGTTCTGGGGAGGTGGTCATCGGGAAAGGTAGGGACTCGGACAATTTGGTGAAGTGGGGCCGGGCTGGTCAAGGAACACTTCCATTCCACTTTGCGGCTTCGGCAGGGCTCAAGCGGGGATGTGGGGAACCGGGGGAGCCGGGGGAGCTGATATGGGGACTTCAGTTTGGGGATGACATTGAGAATGGCTGTGTGTGGGTTTTGCCATGAAAGCTCTCTCCCAGAAACCAAAAAATCACTGGGATGTTCAAAGATGGATCGTGGTTACTCAACCATCATCCATGGTCATCTCCAGGTCACAAATCTTGGTGTGATGTGAAATGATGAGACGGGATGCACGCAATGGATCGAACTTACCACGGGATGGAAGACGGTCTCTTTTCGCAAGTGTAGGGAGACTCCTGGTAGCTTTCGTCGTGCGAATCGAAGAAGCCGGCAAGAAATTTGGGACGAAAGGCAAGGTTTGGTATCCTCGATAATGGGCAATGTCCCGTCAACTGGTTTTTTTTGCGGTTGCGCGTTGCTTCTGCACCTTGTATCCGTATACTCCGGTCGTACTGCAAGCTTATGAAGCTCCCGCGGTTGGATGTGATGCCGAATGTCAAAGCGGGGTCGCGTGCTCTGCTTTGCACGGTCGGTTATGGACGGTCGAGTAAAAGCGGCGAATAGTCGTTGGCAGCAACCAAAATACGACCAGCAATGGACTGGATTGTCTGATTCGTTTCTTTAGGAGAAGCAATGTGTTCGAAGATGGGTGGAATTGGTGTTGAGTTTGGTGGTTTCTTTGTCGTAACTTGAGGTCTGGTTCCGTCTTTCCTGAACGACTTGGCGTGTAAGTGTGGAAATAAGAGATGCTTCTGACGTGAGAAAACAAAGGAAGAAAGATGGGGAAGTTCCTGGGCCGCGGCAAGGTGATATGGTTCGGGTTACAGATCTATCATCTGATGGGAGAAGGGGAATCGGCCTTTTATTTATACAACAAGGTCAAGTACGACTGAATGACTTGCCTTCATCCGGGTTGCTCCCATACACCACAGTCGCGGCGTATAAGTGGAGGAGGACCAATGGCCGGCCTGGACGGGGGAAGGGAGGGGCAGAGGGAAGTCTTGGAAGAGTGTGACCCCGGATCTTCATGTGCCAATATGGAGGAATGAAGCACAACCGGGCTGGATGCTGGATGGAAGGAATGATTTGAAGAGCAAATGATGTAGGTTTCGGCGGGTCGTTGGGGTCGAGTATTACCGACATTGCTGCACATCAACCTGTTTGAACAGGAGGCTAAGACGGGGGCACAGCAACGACACCATTGCTTCACGATACCACATGGTTCCGACTAGGCTGTTTGAGGTTGATAAAGATGGGTATAAGGCAAGCACATTCAACTGAAATCCAGCCATGACACGATGTCGAATTGAGAGCCAGGCTATCAAGGTGCCATCTTCACCATGGCAGTTGCCCTCTCCCATCCCGCGCCTATTGATGATTCTTGCTATCCTTCCTATCCACATCCCACATCAACAACATTCGACACAGGTACCCGTCTTCCGTTTCGCGACAAAAGCAATCTTGACATCAACATGTGCACTTGCTGATTGCATCTCTGTCACTTCAAAGTCATACCTTGACGCTGTGCCTGTTATCCCCGGGCCGCCTTAGCACACTCACATCATTGCTCCATTAACATCAAATGCGGGGGAGATCGGAACCTGGGGACGGACAGATGGAGAACCAGGAGAAAGGGGACATCATTGTCCACGGCTCTTGAGAACGGACAAGACATCCAATAGGTGCGCCTCTACTTCCCAACCCGTCACTTTCCTTGCCCTCCAAGACATCCATCTCATCACAGCCGACCTACCAACCGACCTTTGATGTTTCCCTTCTTGGTTGATTAGACGTCGACAATTGCGGGGTCAAGACTGGAAGCCCTTCGCCTCTAATCGACGGGAATGTCACCGGACCGGATGGTTGATCGCGAATTCGCGGGACCTGCTGTAGGAACCCTTGGCCAGGCCTTCGATCCCCTGAAGCCCCACTCCTGGTGTAAGCAGACCTCGAAACCTAACCCAAGACAGAAACAGGGCAAGCACATCTTCTTTGACGACCACTTCAGCTCTGAACACTAGGAATGCCTTCAATTCATGGTCCACTATTGACTTCACTCAGAAGCATGGAATCTCATCAAAATTATCCTCACCGCTAACCTTCCTCAACACCAAGACTGGTCCCCGTTTCACGACGTTGATCAATCGCGTGGGGATGACGTCAATGTCAATGCTTTTGTTGTTCTCTGCAAGCCGTTCGCTGCAACACCACGGCCCCACTATCACCAGCCCGCTAAAACGCCTGGCACTTCTAGCGTCAAAACGCCCACAAACACAGCGTAGCGCTTGGGTTTTTAGTTCGAGCGGGACCCATAGCGCTTACCAACGGAGCAACCCGAAGTGCAGCCACAGGGCCGGCCGCTTTTAACTCCCAAGATCCGACCGACCCTACCGACGACGGGAATCCGTTCGTATGACCGACCGGCTCCCGAAAGAGCGCGAATGCAACCTTCCGGGTCCCTTGGTCTCACTGCTTCAGGGCGATGACTACCGATGTTATAAGCCACCAAGTACAAAGCCAAGAACGGTCCTTACTGGTAACAGTCAAGATGATTGTCAGCCACCGTTGTCATAACTCTCCCATTGGTTTTCACTCTCACAGCCCGTCATCAACTAACAAACCACTTCCGTGGACCGTCCCCCGGATTCGAAAATCTCCCCCGATAACCCGTCAAGCACGGAGTTCGAGACCCGGCTTCACCGGTGGAGCCGGTGATCGGCTATTTTAGTGTAGGGACGTTCGGGTACGGGGAAAGCAAGGTCGCCATTGCCGGAGCTGGATCCGAAGTCCCACTTTTTGACTACCGAGACCCCTTGCTTACCTCTACCCAGTCGCTGACAGGTTGAGGATCCATCACTCATCGTCACCATCTTCCACTCGTTATTTGCTTCTAAACCCTATGAATGGAGCTCTCTCAACAAGAGTCGATTACTCGTATTTCTCACCGCTAGGACAACAAGGAAGATAAAAAAGTCGACGGCATGCGCGTTCGGGATTCATAATGTTTCGTCTGCAGGATTCGGCGCGGATGCGGCGAGTGAGTGCTTGTTGAAAGCCGGTCGGTGTCCCGGTGGGATATCATGATTTATCTGGGACAACTCCTGTCTGGTATTCGAGAATCCTTTGCTATCAACAGCGTAACGAGTACCATGTAGGCCCGGACTGGCATGGGGGTTTAAGTCCATCTTAGTCCACTGTCAGAAAAAAGATACCAAGAGCCAGACATGACAGAGCTCTCGGTTCTCCACCGTCATGATTAAAATTGTCAGTTACCTATTAACGTTACGGCAGCAACTAACGGCATTCACGTCTTAATTAAAATCACCCAACATTTAACCATCAAGTGTCTAAACAGTCACTTTGCTTCAACTTTCATCCCAGGCTCAAAGTTTCAACCCCTTCATGCCTCCCATTCTCCCTCACCAGTCCATGATATCTCCTTCCCCAACACTCCACATTCCCATACCCAGTGCGATCCAATTCCCCTTTACCACTACCACTTAGTACCCAGTACTAGGAAACGTCGTCAACCTTCCACCATCAACAACAATCACGTTTCCATTCAGGTACGCTCCGGCCCGCGAAGCGAGGTAGAGGATCTGTCCGGCCATGTCGAACTCGTCGCCCATGCGGCCGAGAGGGACAGTCTTCTTGTCGAGAGGGATGACGCCTCCGCCGGTCATGGAGCCGCCGGCGGCTTGGACGATGGGAGCGGCCATTTCGGAGGGGAAGACTGTGGACAGGGTTAGTGATTATGGGGCGAGGAAGGTGGTGGGAATGGGATGGAAGAGGGATGGAAAGGGGATGGGAGGTGGTGGGTGGATGGGGGTGGGAGGTGGCGATGACTTACGGCCGGGGCAGATTACGTTGCAGCTGTGAACGATGATGAGTTAGCAAGTCCTTTACTCAAAATGGTGTTCCCTTGCGTCGGCCAGAATCCGGATCAAGAGTGGAAGCTCGTAGCCTCAAGCGAACTGCTCCTTAGAGGACACTCGCCCCCCACGCTTGGTGTCCTATCTCTGGTCACTCTCACTTGAGGTTCACCAGAAGACTCTTTTCAACCTCTTCACCTCTCTCTTCACACTCTCTCTTCACCATCCCTCTCCACCTCTCTTTCCCCACCTCCCCTTTCGCCTCCCCACCCCAGCCCCCCCTTCACCTTCATCAAGAAAAGAAAAGGGAAAGATCAAAACTCACCGAATCCCCCACCGAGGCAACAGCACAGCCAACTGCTTCCCCACATGCGTAGCCGCAGCCTTACTAACTCCATACGCCCAACCCCCCGGCGCCGCCTTGTTGAAAGCCGCAATACTGCTGGTAACCACAATCTGACTTGAACTCTCCCTCCACACCTCCTGTCCCCCCTCCTTACCCCCCTCCTTACCCCCCTCAGCAGCAACTTGGTTCCCCTTCTCCAAAAGTTCCAAACAAGCCATACTAGTATACCACACGCTCCCCACATTAACCCTAAACGTCTGCTCCCACTCTTTATCAAAGTCCACCGCCAAGTTTTCTGCCCTAAACTCCTTCAGACTCTTCGGTTCCTGCTCCCCCGTCTCTTTGTTGACGGAAACGGCGGAAACCTGCGGCCCCCCAACGCCAGCGTTGCAGAGGAGGAGGTTCAAGTAGCCGCCTGTGTAGGGGTCTGCGGAGATGTGGGAGACGAGTTGACTCAAAGAGGTGGGGGATGTTACGTCGCATTCTAGGGGGACTACTACTGGTTCTTTACTGGAAGAAGAAGAAGAAGAGGGGGGGAGAGAGGAGTTGATCCTGTCGGCGGCGGATTGCAGGACGGATAAGCGGCGGCCGGCGATGTAAATTCTTTTGGCGCCGGCGGAGGCGAGGGATTGGGTTAGCATTAGGCCGATTCCTAAGGGGGTTTTGGTCAGTGACTGGTGAGAGGATAAGAGGAGGGGGAAAGTGACTGACCGGAACCACCGCCTGTGACGAGGGCGACGAGACCCTTGACGGAGAAGAGGTTGCTCACGTCGATGGGGGGCGCGGTGGCTGGGGAGGCTGTTACGGGGGCGGACATTGTGACTTTGTTGAGAGATATGTTCGACTTGTTTAAGTTGGTGATACGGTGAGAGGAGGTGTTGGTCTTCGGGGACTGGGTGTGCTGTTCGTGTTTTCAACGCTTAGGCTTTTCTAGGACTTGATGTCAGCAATTTGAAACTTCACGGCAAACATGAGAAAACCATTTGAGATGTTGATGTTCTGAACTCGTACTTTCAGATTTGATGGAAGCTCCGGATTTGTCATGATGTCATGAGAGGAGTATGGGAACTTACCTTCGTCGTGAACCTGTGAATTCTTGGAGTTTTTCTGGTAAACTGTTGCAACGTCCTCAGTTCCGGAGGTGTCTTTTAAAACAATGGAATTACAAATCCTATATGAAAGAAGCTGTTGTCGTTGTCATAGACTCATCTCCTCTTCCCCTCATACGCTCGGTAGCCTCCGGAGTGGACCCGCTCATCGGCCCCTCCTCCTAGGCCCGTTCGGCATCTCCTTCCGACGGGAATAGCTCGTCATCGGCCCCGCTCTCCCCGCATGTCCCTCGGGGAGTTTCTCGGGCTTCATTGACTTCACTTGGGATGGTCGACTAACGTCAGGTACAGCTTGGCTTGAACCTTGCGACATCAGCCCCGGTGGAATCATCGTCAAGGATTTGGGTTCACGGTTCTGGGTATCCCCTGGGTCGAAGTAGAGGTTTGGGCAAACGAAAGTCACCATCAAGTCAAGCAGAAAGAACCTGGGCACCTAAGATACCCGGGCTTCCCAAACGTAACAAAACTTTTTATTCCAACTGGTATTTTGCTCTATCTCCCCAATGCTTCGTCTCGAAGAACGTAAACATGACCCTTACTAAAGCCTTTCCCGCAGCTCAAGCAATAAATGTAAAGCCCAGATCCCGTTTACGTGGTTACCATATTCGACTCGAGAAGTGAAATTCCTTTACTCGAATCCGCCGAGAACGCCACTTTTCTCTTCACCATTTAAGCAGAGGTATCGGTGATGAGCTTGGTAATCTTGCCGATAGCAATGGTTTGACCCTACAAAGTGTGTTAGTACAAGTTTCATATCGAGCAACAGATGAGAAGAAACATACCTGATCACGGAGGGTGAAGCGACCCATCTGGGGGTAGTCCTCGAACCTCTCAACGCACACGGAGCCAGCACCACCGGTAACCTCAAGACGAGCAATGATGCTGTCACCCTTCTTGGCGTGCGAAGGAGGAAGCTTGGACTTCCTGTTGGTGCCCTTCTGGAGCTTGTGGAGGAGAGCGGCGAAGGTAACCTCCTCAATAGCGGCGTGGACGTGGAGCACGCAGTTGAAGCCGGCAGTCAAAATACTCTTGAGGTCAAGAATACGGATCTGAGCCTCGAAAGCGGTAACGTGGTGGGCAAGACGCTTGGGCGAGCAAAGAACGAAACCGGGCATAATTTCTTCTTCTTCGATGCCACGGAGACGGAGACGGACTTGCTCACCGCACTGGGCAACGGAAACCTCATCTTCGGTCTCGCCGTAGACAGCCGAAATATCGACCGACTGCTTGTTGGGCATCATGATCAAGCTCATACCCTTCTTGATCACACCGGCCTCGATCTTACCCTCGATCATGGTACCCATATCACGGTACTTGCCAGCAACGGGCATCATGAAGGGGGCGTTGACCTTGCGCTCGAGAGCGCTCATGTTGTCGAGGTACTCAAGCAGCGAGGGGCCATCATACCAGGGGCAGACATCCTTGGGCACGCGGTCCTTGATACCCAGGGTCTGCTGGGCAGCGACGGGCATGAAGAAGACATCCGTCTTAAGGTTGTAACCAGTACCCTTCAAGAACTGAGCAAGCTTGGTGGTGCACTCCTTATAGCGCTCCTCGGACCAGTTGACGGTAGGGTCGTCCATCTTGTTGATGACAACGACGAGCTTGTTGACACCCTGGGTCTTGGCCAACATGGCGTGCTCACGGGTCTGACCGCCCTTCTCGAAACCGGTCTCGTACTCACCCTTACGGGCGGAGATGACGAGGATACCGACATCGGCCTGGGAAGCACCACCAATCATGTTGGGGACATAGGTCTTGTGGCCGGGGGCATCGAGAATGGAGTACTTGCGCTTATCGGTCTCGAAGAAACCGCGACCAACCTCGACAGTCTTACCCTTGGCACGCTCCTCGTTGGTCAAATCAAGAGCCCACGAGAGATACCAGGTCTCACGACCCATCTCCTTAGCTTCCCTCTTGTACTTGTCGAGGGTACGCTGGTCAACCATGCCGGTGACGTAGAGAATGGCACCACCGAGGGTAGACTTGCCGGCATCGACGTGACCGATGAAGATGATGTTCATATGCTCCTTGCCGTAAATCTCCTTGAGGGTCTCGTCGTCAACATCGGCGGACTGAATATCCTTCTCAACAGCATCGACGTCGCGAATAACCTTGGTGCCGGACTTAGCGGCCGAAGGGCTGGCACGGCCGGAAGAGGGAACGGGCGAAGTCCTGCCGCTAGCAGCAGCAGAGTCGGACTTCTCAACGGCCTTGGTAGCAGTAACCTTGGCGGCGGCCTCAGCGGTACCCTCCTTCTTAGCAGCGTCCTTCTTGGGCGCCTCCTTCTTGGGCTCCTCCTTGGCGGGAGCAGTGCCGCCGATGGAGAGAACCTTGGCCACGGGCTTGGGCGCATCACCACCGATGCTCAGAACCTTAGCAGGAGCATCGCCTCCGATGCTGAGAACCTTGGCGGGAGCGGCAGCCTTGGGGGCCTCGGCCTTTGGTTGCGCCTGGGCAGCGGGCTGCTCTGGCCTCTTGACGATCTGAGGAGCAGGCTTGGGAGCATCGCGGTTCTGCTGTTGCCTCTGTTGGTATCCCTGGTTCTGCTGGTATCCGCCGAATTGTTGTTGCTGGCCTGGTACTATCATCGTCTATTAGCTACATTCCTCCACAAGAATGTATGAACAAGCGGCCTTACCGTAGCCCTGGTTATATCCCTGCTGACCGTAGACAGCGCCATAACCCTGCTGCTGCTGGTTGTTGTACTGTCCGTAGCCCTGCTGGCCGTACTGGGGGTAGCCACCGCCATAGCCCTGCTGGGCGCCGCCGTAGTATTGCTGCTGGTACTGGGGGGTGAAGCCGGGAGCGGCGAACTGGCCGGGAGTGAAGGCGGGGGCGTTGGGGGTGAAGGCAGCGGCGCCGGGACGGAAGGTGCCAGCGTTGATGTTCATCTGGTTCTGGGTCTGGCGCGCCAGGTGCTCGTCCTGGTCGGCGGCATCCTCCCAGTTGTTCTGAACGTTTCCAGACATGTTGGATAGTGGTCGCGTGTAAGTCGCGAAAGGGTACCGGTGGAAAGTGTCTGGTCTCGACGGGAGGTCTCGCTCGTGGGCTGGAGAGTGGTGAGAGGAAGAGCGATGGTTAGCAAGATGGATTCCGACTCTGTCGACTGGGTCACGAGATGTATAGCTGCGCGAGGAGGGAATCGGGCAGTCGGAAAATAGAGATGATTTATACTGGAACAGGAAGGGTTAGCTGATGCGACCACAGCCCTATATCAGCTACACTATAGACCGTACACTACTTACCCTGATGACCTGTACTCTGAGTGACCTGTCGGCGCGTCCAACTACAAGCGAGGAAAGAGTCGGAGAGAGATTTGGGTCAAGAAACGCTGGCAAGGGCTGCCCCACCGTTGATTGAGAAGAGCGTGGTGGCGGGGAACAGCGGGCATGACAATTTTTTGTCCCATTGTCGACTGTGCGTCAAGGGCGGAAATGCAGCTACACACGGTGCGACTCGGGGAGTCACTCGCCGAAGAAATGCGCCTAAAACCGGCATTCAGTGGGTTGTGATCAGCATATCCACAGTGCGAATACCCGCAACGAACAGTACCTCTTGGCGCATGCACAGTCCCAGGGCCGTGAACTCAAAAGAGACGAAAGCCTGGACCCGCCAACCAACGTCACTCTTCCACTGCGCAGGCAACCACGGGCATCAAACGGACGGGACGAACACTAACAATTATCGCTTCACATGCTGGAGAGCATCTTCATTCGTACACTACATAAAACTCCCAAAGAGGACAAGAATATGATAGACTCACCAATTAAATAATCGCACATTTTTATTTGACCGGACAAGCAAACCATGGACGCACTGCTGGCCAAGCTCGGGTCTCATGCGGTCAACTACGCCATCAGATCAGGCATCGCCATTACTTCCACCTACGCCGTCAACCAGTGCTCGAGGCTGCTCAAGACAGTCGACGACAAAGGAGTATACACAGAGCTCAAGAAGCTGCAGAAGCTCTTGGATAGTAAGATCAAGGTGAGTGGTCATTATCCCAAACTCAACAATGCTAACTACCTGTCCAACAAAGACACTCCTCGCTAACATAAACATTTCCTATGCCAGATCGTTTCACCCGCTATCGACCTGATCGAGTTCAAGTATGCCTCACCTTTCTTCCTACTTACGTTGTCCTTGACTCATATGTGGCTAACACTGTGTCCAGATCTGGCCGTGGCAATGTCTTCCTCGAGGCAGCTGTGCCTCTTGCCAAGTCTCTCCATCGAGACATCATTTCTCTCGGAAAGCGCCTAAACGATGCTGCTACTGCCGAAGAGAGCTCCCGCTCCGATGGCAAGAAAGCCCGGATGTCGGAAGCTCATCATGTTGAGCTGCTAACCATTATCAAGGAGATGAAGGAACTACTGGCCCGCATAGACAGAGAGATCCCTCTGATCCAGCTCGCCATCACTGCCTCTGGAGAGAGGATGAACACTACAGTGAACGCTGGTATCTCTCCGTCGAGACTGATGCAGGCGAGTGCCTTCTTGTCATTCGGGGACTCACACTTTGTGAACAACCCTAACCGAGCAGTGCCCATCGGACCTTCCTTCACATTATCTCTTTACATGCTCTTCCGCGGTCATTCCAGGCTTAGCGGTGCCAGTTCCGCTCCCGCCACTCCTAGCACTGGTGGCAAGTCATGGACTAGGGAGCAACCATATGGCGTTGGCGCAGGCGAAAGGAAACCTATCTGGCAGGAGGTGGTGCACAAGGCTCGTGTACGGCTGGTTCGCACACCGTTAGGCTGGAAGTTTGACAAGACTCGCGGATACTGCCCCGGTGAGTCTTCTGATGGAACCGTGAACGGGTACTCTGCTGCCGTTGATTCGGCCCTTTCGATGCTTGGCCGCCCAGACGAGTATGCCTATCACTTGGAGATCATTGAAGATCTCGACGACGGACGTGTTCACGAGGATGATGCCGCAGGTGAACCATTTGACGGCGTCGATTTGGCTGGAATTCGAGACTCCATTCCCATACACCAGGTTTCCAAGATATTCTATACCGACACTGGACGACTCCTGAACATCGGTAACGCTGAGGAAGGAGACAACAACCCGGTGCTACTACTGAAGAGAGACCTCCATGCCCCAGATCCGATCGAGCTCAAACGCCAATGGTACGCCGACCCGGAGCAGGCGGAGGCATCAGAAGGAGAAACAGCATACGACACAGCCGAAGACGACGAACAAGCCGGTATAGACGCGCAACTGCTGGCGGAGACCAAGTCTACTGAACTTGCGGCCGCAGCAGAAGAAGGTCGATTAAGGAAAGCGTTAGGGCTACCATCGCATCTGGACCCCGAATGGCTCGCCCTGGAGGTCTTTGTCGAGAGTGATGACGAGTCTGACGACGATGACGATGGTGATGATAAGTCCAGCATTCGGTCCTCCAAGTCAGCCACACCACGCGACAAGGTGGTCGACTCGAAACTCATCGATCAGATCCGCAACGTCTCCCTACAGCCATACCCTAACACGCCTCCAAAACAACGAAAATACGTCCCCTCGCCTCTGTCGTCAACTTCATCATTACCAGGCCCGGGAGCAAATGGCAAGCAGTTGTTCCAAACACCAACGCAGGTCCAAGGGGCGCAGAAAGAACCCAACAGCATGGACTCGTTCGTGGCCAGGTCACCATTCGGTGCCATCATCTCGTCGCTGTCCCTCATGGAAATGTTGATACGACTATGCAGCTTGCAGGAGTTCCAGCAGACGTCTCATCTGTCGATTCCAGACCACATTCTTACCTTCTTCCTGGAGGAGACGTCGACGACCGGGCTAAGGGGCGAAGAAAAGTGGGATATACGGAACGAGGCAAAGAGGCGTATGGGCTTTGATCCTTATACTGATACGCCTACTAAGTCAACTTGAGCTGGTGAAGAAGGGAACCGAGGGAAAAGGAGGCGATAGTGAAAAGATCTTAAGAGAAGCTAATGGACCATGCCAACTTTGAAAGTCACTCTACACAACAAACCATATGTTACCTTATAGCTACATTTACAAACCATAAACACACTCGAGTACTGTTCAGCCTCGACGAGGAGAAGACCCGTTCTGTGATCCATCGTCTCCCCACCTCAACCTGCCCATCCTCCAATATCTCCTTTCTTCCCCCTTCCCCCCTAACCCAGCCCACCGACCCTCTCACTCCCTCCCCACGGGCATCTTCTCCAACCCAACCAACTCCGCCACCCTCCTCCCCAACCCCATAAACACCTCCGCCTCCTTTCCCCCAGGGTCACTAACAACCGTCGGCTTTCCCCTCCCGCCATCCTCCCCAATACTCGGATGCAGCGGCACATCCCCCAAAAACTCCATACCCATCTCCCCACACACTTTCCTCACCCCCTCCGTACCCCCAAACACATGCGTCTCCTTCCCGCACCCCGGACAGCAAAAAACACTCATATTCTGCACAACCCCCAATATCGGAATCTCTACTTTCCGAAACATATTCACCCCCTTCACCGCGTCTTTAATCGCCAGGGTATGCGGGGTGGTTACTATGACCGCTCCGTCGACAACCACCTGCTGCGCTATACTAAGCTGGATATCCCCCGTTCCAGGCGGGAGATCTAACACGAGGATATCCAGAGAGGGGTGGGACCAGTCGACTTCGTGCAAAAGCTGTTGGATGGCCTTGAGAAGCATGGGACCGCGCCAGACGAGGGCTGAGTCTTCGCTGCCCAAAAGGTAGCCGATGGACATGGTTTTGACGCCGTAGGAGGTTAGAGGGAGGAGTTGGTTGTTGGCATTGAGGGAGGGGGATAAGGAGGGGGAGGACAGGTTGAAGAGGGTCGGGATGGAGGGGCCGAAGAGGTCGGTGTCGAGGATGCCGGTTGTATAGCCGAGGCGGGAGAGGGAGAGGGCTAGGTTTGCTGGGGGGGTGTTAGTTGAGGAGAATGAGGGGAGGGGGGAGGGTAGATGGGAAAGGGGAGTGGGTAGGTTGGGGGGATGAGTTTGCATTAAGAATAACTGGATGATAATTACACCAGTGGGCTGGATTGGACCAGATAGAATTTCAAGGTGAAGTGTCTGAGGGGGGCATGTTCTGACTTGTAGGAGGTGATGTTGTTTACTTCCCCCTGATCCAGTTCCGGACAGGGATGAGCCGAGAAGATGAGGACACTTACCAGCTATTGTGCTTTTTCCGACACCACCCTTGGCTGAAGAGACGGCAATAACTTTGTTTACATTCTTAATTTTGCGCTTTTGAGGAAGACCTCGTTGAAAACGTGGAATGGTGCCAGTTCTGGGGAGTCCCTATAAAGTGATGTGTTAGTGAAGAGCTCCGAGTCAGTGTGTAAGTCGCGGGAAAGGTACCAGTGGATTCTCATGCTGGAGAGCTCTTGTGGCTTGTAAAAGCCGAGATACTGTTGGTCTCATGTTGGAATACCAAGCTGAACACAACTCCTCACTTGAAGAGACTGGGAAATATTTTTTTGAAGTGAGCAAAAGATTCAATCAACTCGTCATCACTGAGAACAAAGTGAAGAGAGTTCAGTTCCCCAACTTCCCCAATCGGCGTCCCGAGGAAACAGTGGTCGCAGGGAGTGGATCCCATCTCTTGGTGCATTCGGACCCCTGTCCATCGGCCCCACTTTGGCATCTGCCAGCTGTCACCGCCAAAATTTCCCGTTCTCCCAGGCAAAGCTCTGATTTTTTCGGGCGTGGGGTTCCCGTTCCATCAATTCGGATCCTCTGTATTTTCAGAACCATCGAATCCATCCCCCAAGCGCGATCTCGAATTCGTCTTGGTTTTTTTCTTCTCTGGCGCCGACACCAGAATCACCACCACACAGAGCCGCCACCATGCCGTTGTACACCACAAAAAAGAGCAACAAGCTGCGGGCTTCTATGTTCGACGAGAAGCCTGCAAAGGGTACGACAAACGAAGCTTCAACATCAAGACCCCGGTTACTGACAATGCATTGCAGACTACGATCCCGAAGCCGAGCCTCGCGATGGTGACGATGATCAGAGCGGAAGCGAAGTCGACAGCGATGTAGAGCGTGCCGAGACAGAGCATTACGTTGCAGTTGGGTATGTCAATGCCTTTTCTACCATATGCGCCGCGTCGAAATACAACATCAACTAACCAGCCTCACCATACAGCAAGAGCAAGCTCCGAAAAGCAGAAGCACCCACACTCGGCCCCGAATACAGCGGTGCCCGTGTCAGCCGCAAGGCCCTAGAGGAGAGCGACGAAGAGGACTTCGATGACGAGGAAGACGACGAGGAAGATGATGAAGAGGACGACCTCGAAGATGGCGAGTCCGAGTCCGGCTCCGAAGAGTTCGCCGACCCAGAAACCGCCGATCTCGAACGCGACCACATCGACGACGACGCCGAGATCTCCAGTGACAATGCGCTAGGGGAAGATGACGAAAACTGGGCGGAAAAGTTCACCTTCCGTGGAAGCTCCAAGCCCAAGACACCGGCCAAGACTCCCAAGAAGGACGACCTTGCGGTTCGCATCAAGAAGAGGCCGACTGCCGCTGACTTTATGTCCGGCTCTGAGGATGACGAAGAGGAGGAAGATGATGAGGACCTCGAGGAGGACGATGAGGACGAGGAAGATTCTGAGGAGGGCGAGCAAAACGGCCTTTTCGACATGGAGGCCGAGGAGACGGAAGACGATGAGGGTGAGGATGATGAGGAAGAACTCGACGGTGCCCTGCTCTCCGGCAGCGAAGACGAAGAGGGCGACTCCGAAGAGGACGAGGAGGATGACGAAGAAGGTTCCGGCGATGAGGACGAGGAAGATGAAGATGAGGATGACGAGGACGAGTCCGGTGACGACGACAAGGACGACGTAAACGCCGAGCTCCGCAAGATCATGGCCGAAGACGAGAAGAAGATCGTTTCCACCTTCTCGAAAGCCGCCGAGGCCGACGCCCAAAAGGGTGTCGCCGTCCGTTCCCAGCGCCGCATCTTCGACTCCATCCTCAACCTCCGCATCCGTCTCCAGAAGGCGCTCATCGCCGCCAACACTTTCAACTGCGTCGAGAAGCCCGAGAAGTTCAAGGAGAAGCCGTACAAGGCCGCCGAAGAGGCCGCCGTCAAGCTATGGAACACCATCGACTCCGTCCGCAACAGCTTCCTCCCAGAACAGGTCAAGGCCAAGGCCGGCGAGAAGCGCAAGCGCGACACCATCGAGCTCGACACGCCCGAGTCCGAGATCTGGGAGGCTCTCGAGGCCGTCGAGGGTCCCGCCAACAAGTACCGCCGCCAGGTCCTCGACAAGTGGTCCACCCGCGTGCGCAGCACCACCGCCAGCATGACCAAGGAGCGCCGCCTCGCCCAGTCCGCTGGCTCCCAATCGCTCGTCTCCGTGCTCGACGACCAGCTCCTCAGCGCCGACCGCCTCATCAAGAAGGCGCGCACACCGCGCTCGTGCGCCCCCGCGCAGGCGGCCAAGAAGGTCGAGGAAGACGCCGAGATCTACGACGACGCCGACTTCTACCAGCTGTTGCTCAAGGAGCTAGTCGACCAGCGCAGCTCGGATTCCGCTGCTCCGGGAGAGTCGGTTGCGACCGTCAGGTGGGCGGCGCTTAAGGAGGCCAAGACGAGGAAGCAGGTGGATCGGAAGGCGAGCAAGGGTCGCAAGTTGCGGTTCACGGTGCACGAGAAGTTGCAGAACTTTATGGCGCCGGAGGATAGAAGGTCGTGGGAGGAGCATGCTATTGATCGGTTCTTTGGCACGCTGTTTGGGCAGAAGATGGTGCTCAAGGAGGATGAGGAGGCGGAGAAGGAGGAGGATGAGGAGATGGGTGGTGTTAGTGTTGAGGAGGCTGGTCTCAAGCTTTTCCGGTCGTGAGTGATGGTAGAGACGAGGGGCATTTTTGGGAGAAGGATATATCCTGGATATGGATGAGAAATATGCATAGATTATAGTTGGAGTGAGCAAAAGCTCCTCTGTTGCAATACCCGCATTTACGAGGCGTGTAAAAGGATTTTGTTATTGTTATCAGCTTGTTCCTTCTGTTATCATGATTTGTGCCAGTTGGATAGCTGACGTCTGTATTATCTCGATCCTTCTTCCTATTGATGCTGAGTTGACATCTCCTGGCCTACATCGCCTTCAATACACTGGCGTTCATCAAAATAATCAAGCGATCTGATTGGTGCACAGGATGCTGGCCCGGTTTCCTAGTTCACGACTTCACGGCCCGGTTTCCTAGTTCACGACTTCACGTTGCATGGTCTCGCTCTTTTTTTGTAGCCTAGTGTAAGCAACAAGGCGAAGGCAGCAAGGTCCGAGATCCAAGTCCGAAAAACCTTAAAGAGTCATCCAAGTCCAACCCTGAAAGAAAACGACACCATTTCCGTTAACATCACTCAACCAAAGCGTACCCGAGTAACCAAAACACCACAACCCAAAATACCACGCTCATACAGGATCTCTCAAGCAATCGTGTTCTCGAAGGTGATTGTTCAAATTCCACCGAAGTATGATACTTTTAAACCCTCATCAACCCCTTGACTAACAACCTCCCAGCTCACTCCCCAGTCACACCCCTCTATCCAACAACCACAACCACAACCACAGTCGCTACGATGACGGGGACAATCCTAGGCCTCCCCCTTCCACCCTCCTCCCAGCTCCCCCTCCTCCTCCACCTCCTAATCGAAATCCCCGCCTCTCTTTCGTTTCTCTTGCGTCCTGAGTCGCAACTTCCTCTTCTCTCCCCGCTCTCCACCACCAAAAAGATTACTCCCAAAGAAGCGACAGAAGCCCGCCTCATCCTGAGTAACTTCGGCGGGTTGTTATTGAGTGTTAACCTGGTTATCGCCTACCTATTGTTTGGGTTGAAAGGAATACCGGAAGAGATCAAGGGGGAGGTAGTGAGGGGGGTGACGGGGTGTTTGAGTGTTTATCATGTTTTTCCGCTGTGGAGGGCTTGGAGGCGGATGAATCTCGTAAGGGAGGGGGATGGAGTGGACGAAACGCAAAAGACGCTTGGTGGACCGGTGGTGCACCTTTTTGTGCATGCTTTGGTGGGAGGGTTGATGAGTGCTGTTGGTCTTGGGTGTTTGTAAGGTATTTGCGTTGTCGAAGAGCTGGCGAAGAGTGTGGAAGAGTACAAGCAAAGAGATCACTTGGGAGTCCAGCAGTTGTGCAGTTTTGGTCGAGTAGCGACATATTTGGTACAACTGATGCTGAATGGAAAAAATAGAACCAGTTATGTGTCTATGTATGAGACTATCCTGCTCTTTTTAATCGCTTCACGCGCACTCATTCTCGGAGAGGAAGAGCCTGCAATGTCTTCCTGAATCGTAAACATAAATCATAACATGAGTACCAGCTCAACCCAGGCTCGTCTTCGATGCTGGCTTTCTCTAGACCTAGTCCACTTAAAGACTGTTCCTGATCCGTCTGCTAAACTTCCGTATGATCGGGAGGTCCTGAACATGAGGAATATGAGGCATGTGAGGCATATGAGGCATGTGAGGCATATGAGGCATATGGAACCCATCTTCCTGTTCCTCATACCCATCCTCATCGCTCTCCTCCTCCATTGCAAGAGCCCGTTGATCAAAAAAATGATGTTCCCTCTTCTTCGCCACCTCAAAGCCATGAACATGGCCAGTAGCACGCTCGTCCTTCTCTTTCGCTTTCTCCTTGGCTTCGCCCCGAGCTTCCTGGGCTTTCTAAGTCACATGAATTCCTCCCTGGCCGTGACCCTGAGCACCATTATCTTGACCCTGACTTCCCTCCTGCGAGTCTTCACTAGGCTCCAGCCTAGAACTACCGCTCTCATGCCCCAACCCATTACCAGGTTCAGTAGAAGTCTTACTCCCACCAACAACATCAACATCATCATCACCACCACCAACGTCCAACGGTTCCAACCCCAACCCAACCTCCACCATCTCCTTCCCCTGCAGTCCCATAAGCGGAATACTACCAACCCCGTTCCTCTCCTAAAAGGCCGAGATATGATTACCCACGCCCTTCTGCTCCGCGAAATCCACCAGCTGCATGCCGACCGTCAGATCCATCAGCCCCAGGCCGACGCTCTTGTAGATGACGTTGCCCTTTTGCAACCAGCGAGCCAGCTCGTCTTCCTTCTCCTTCTTCTTCTTCTTTTCCTTCTTTTTCTCTTCGTCGTCGCGATCGGCAGGGTTGCGGCTACGGCTGCGGGAGCGGGAGGCGCCGCGGACGAGGTTCTGGATGGAGAGGTGGCGGCCGTGGCGGGGGCGTTTTTCTTTTTCGTCCTTGCTGTCTTTGGAGTTGGAGGAGTCCTTTTCCTCGGTGGGAGCGGAGTTGATGGTTAGCGTGGAGGCGGAGGCAGAGAGGGAGTCGGTGTCGACGTCTGTTGAGTTCCGGGAGGAGTCGTCGGTTTCGGAGAGGGCGATGCGGTGGAGCATTACTAGTTCTCCGAGTCTGTGAATGTTTCGTTAGCATGATCCAGCAAAAGAACGAAGCAGAAGAGGGAAAGACATACTCAACCAAATGCCTCGGCCCCAACCCAGCCTCAATCAACTCCCCGGCCTCCTTCAACGCTCCATCCAGCGTATCAACCACCACCACGCCGCCCTCCACCGCATGCTTATGATGGTGAATAATCCTCTTCCCCGCATGATCATGACTCTTAACCGCCTGCTGAATCAGTTCCACGGGAACCTCCCTCATCTGCGGCGTATAACTTCCAATCGCCACAATCAGCCTACCCTTCCTCCTCGCGTCCCTTTCCGTCAAGATATTCCCATCAAACAGCGGCACGGTACTGGGCGTGCAGCAAAAGATCACATCCGCGCTCCGCACCTGGTCCCTCAGCAACCGCTCATACTCGCCATAGCTAGGCGTCAACACGCCAAACTGCGTATCCGTCCAACCCTCGCGCGCCTTCGTGGCAGGCGAGACCCCGTAGAACCGCCGCAGCATGGCGCCGCATGATGGGCTGAAGCGCCGGTTGATCACGTTGACATGCTTGATGGTCGACCCGCGCAGGAGTAAGGTGAGGCGCACGTGCCAGTAGGCTTGCTCGCCGCAGCCGAAGACGGTGATGGTCTTGACGTGGTCGCGCTTGTGGATTAGACATAAGGAGGCCAGCGCGGTGCGGAAGGCGGTTACGGTGCTGGCGTGGATGATGCCCCGCGGAGAGCCGTTGGGGCTGAAGAGCGTGATGGCGCCCGTGGGCCGGATGAGCGGGTTGGAGGCGTCTTGGCCGGCTTCTTCTTCTTGCGTGGACTTGACTATTTGCTCGGCGGAGGAGAGGGTGATGACTGGTGGGGGGTGTTAGTATCCCATCCCGTTCGCGATGATAAGAGACATGGTGCGAACTGCGAAGACATACCTTTTACTCCGTGACCGGCTGGACTACATGATGGCATGAACAGAGTGGTGGCGCCGGTGACGCCGCTGCGGACTACCGTTCGCTCGGGCTGGTGGATGAGAGCTTGACCGGGCGTTTGAGCTCCGGTTGAGTATTCGTGGAGAGCATCTCTAAGGTTCTCGCGGAATGACTCGAGCTCGTCGACTGTTAGGTTATCCAACAGCGACCTGATTTCGTCGTCGGTAAGGATGGAGAATGTCATGGTGTGGCTGGATGATATATCGAATGAGTCCCTTCTTGGGGGATTTGGAGAAAGCAGGATCTCGATGTTCTCCGGATATCAGATATCAAGTGGGATATCCAAGTTGTTGGATGGTGAGGTAACGTTGAATTGTTGACCCGCCAAGCCGCGTCCAGCAAGTAATCCGGCGGGTTCCATGGTTCGGTTTGGTTTGCATGTCCGTCATCCGGTCAAACGGTCGGGTCGGGCTTGTTCGCCCGTCCCCGGGTCAACGGTCTAGATTTAAGAAGGGTAATCGGATAAATCGACTTTTTTCACATCCGGATCGGAAGGCAGTCCCCGGCTTTCTTGCTCTGGTCCGGCAAGTGAACCCGGTGGTGGTTTCTACAACATTCACGGCGGTGCGGTCCACTTCTGTACTTTATACTAGACTACAGCTACAACACTTGGACAAAAGCCATGACAACTTGTTTGCTACTCTCAAAGCCATCCAAAACATCTTTCGCGATCAACTTTCTAAATTTCCTTATCCGAACCCCTCATCAACCTCTCCCTTGGGGATCGACTCCTTCCACCAGTGGACCTTTTAAACATCAGATGGACGTTCACAGACCAGCGGCTTCCCTGACGTCGTCAGCTTCAATTCATGCCGGTGGGTTTTGGAGAAATTCAAGGATGGCTTTCAATGCCGTTCGCCACCCCTCCCCCCCAGATCATTTTCAAAAGATCCAGACCCGAACTGTGAAAAGCTGTTTCACCCAACACGTGCTTATCTTTTTGCTCCTTGAACATTTCACGTCATGGCCGAAAACCGGAGGGGAATGAAAGCCGTTTGTTCGTTCGGTCGAAAGTCGTGCATTGCATTGGATGGTGGGGTTGTTGTCGGATAAAAGAGGTGACAGGGGTGGTCAGACCGCCCTGTCTTATGTAATCTGGGCCCGCTGGCATAACCAGCAAAACCTTGATATTAGAGATTCTGTATAAGGGATTTTCCCAGCACATCTCTACACAATACACAGTCTACACCCTACTTTCGTACATACATCTTAACCCCTACTCGTACTCGTATTCTACAATTAAGAGTCTCATACGTAGTATTATCGATTGTAATCAACCGGGCAAATACAGCACTCAATAAATAACGATAAAAATAATAGCTTTAAACCCCTTATAACCAATAATATCTATCAATTTCAAAACCGCCGGCGAAGTTATTTTTAATAAGTTTAAAAACTAGTATCTCTAGGAAAAGGGATTTAAGGATAAGGCCTTTAATAAGGAGCTCTAGTCTTTTATCGACCCTAATTTCGAGAAGAGAATCCCCTAGCCCGTTACTCCTTTTAAACCGCTAGTTACTAACTTCTAAGAATTAACTATCGAAATAATTTAAGAGTATTAGATTTAATAATAGATTTTCAAAATTACCGAGGATACGGACCCCGGACTTCTAATAGCTAATACCCGGGCTTCTTAAGCCGCCCGGTCCGCTACGGCCTTAACCCCGGCACTTATTTCCGCTTCGGCTTAAGCGCCCGTCCCTCCCGGACCGGCTATTAAAGTATCTTTTATTATTAAACGCTTAAGCTTTACGTCTAAATCCGATTTCTATAATTATAAGGCCGCCCTAGTTAATTACCGTTACGAAAAGTGTCATGGGTCTGGCGCCCAGAGGTCATGCCTGGCATTTGGCGTTTGCCAGGCTTGTGCCTGCCGGGGGTTCTCCAGACGACCGGCGGCTTGCCTCGGCTCCGTCGGCTCGGCTCGGCTTGCCTCGGCTCCGTCGGCTCGGCTCGGCTCNGCTTTCTAGCACCTTCTTCCCTACACCCCTTTCGTATATTTAGTCATGCCCAGTCTAGCTTCTAGACTGGCCCAGTCTTCTTGCTCCTTGTCGAATATTACAGCTTTCATCAAGGCCTACCTGTGTGTCAACCTCGTAGAACCCTTACATTATATTCGACCCTCTTTTCAAACTTCCAGCCGTCTCGAGCTCCTGTCCGTTTTCCCGCAGAGCTCTTGAACCCCGGACGCCGTTGCTGCCGACCGTCTCGAAAAACCCCGCGTCGTCTCGAGACGCCCGCTTTTCAAACCCGGCACCGCTATCTTCAGCAACCCGTTATTGAGGTCTCGAGACCCCCGCTCGGTTGCTCGACACTCCGCCCGTCTCGGCTGTACAAGAGTACCGCTAGTTCATCGCGCTTTCCAACTATGCCACGATGAACGGCAACCCCGTTCTTGAGGTGATCTGGAGTCCCTCCGCTTCACGCTCCAGCCTTTCACCCCGTTCGAGAGCTTGAGACCCGAGTCTCGCTCAAGTTCCGTTTTTAACGGCCGGTCCGCTTCCCAATCTCGACCGCCGCCATTACCCCGTGTCTCGAGAACCCCGCGTTCAGTCACGGATTTCTTTTTATACTTGATAAGCTGCACACTGGTGGCTCTGGGACCCAGTGTCCCGGCAAGAGGAGGATACAGATATGGTTAAGGTGGCTCTACCTCTGCTCCGCTTAAGAGCTAGAACTCCCCGCTTCCAAGCACAAGAGGAAGATCATAGCCAAGATCACGTCATGGTTGTCCTTCTACCAAGAACCGGTGGGGGCCTGTGGAGGACATCGAAACAGAAGGGAAGCGATGGGCTCTGGAGCACCCAGAGGATAGAGAGTGGCCTGGAAAGACCACTGCCAAAAGGAGGGCAGTGTAGGGAGGCTCGGGTTCTGCCGCTCGAGCGCCTGTTGCGAGTCCCACCAACGATTACACCGAGGCTTACCAAGAAGCATGGTTTATCAAGGAGCGAGGCTCACCATGGCTTGGCAGGGTAGAGCGTCTTCACGGATGGATGGAACCGGACGTCACGGAGCGGTAGGCTCGGCGCGGTGGCCGCGCAGTCCGAGATCTGGAGCCCGGTTCGGCCGGCTGGGGGCTCCAGCGCACGCGTGAGAGACAAGGTGTTGAGGTGACAAATAGGACTTTCCCGGGGACTCTATCTTGGGTATGGATCAGTGTCGCATTGCTGGCTCTATCTGCTTGATCGTTGGAATCATATAAACCAGGCATTTAGGCGTTGGGAGTGTTCAACGGTGGAGGGACGGCCGCTGGAGCCGTGACTCGTTGTCTGGAGCGGACTCCGCTCTTAATTAGACAACGAGAGTGGGCGGTTGCCGCTGTTTTGGCTGGTTCTGGGTATTGTTACTCGTGTATATAGATCTCTGTCTTGGTGCTTGGAAAGGGGGGGGAGGAAGGGAGTAATGTCATGGGTCTGGCGCCCAGAGGTCATGCCTGGCATTTGGCGTTTGCCAGGCTTGTGCCTGCCGGGGGTTCTCCAGACGACCGGCGGCTTGCCTCGGCTCCGTCGGCTCGGCTCGGCTTGCCTCGGCTCCGTCGGCTCGGCTCGGCTYGGCTTTCTAGCACCTTCTTCCCTACACCCCTTTCGTATATTTAGTCATGCCCAGTCTAGCTTCTAGACTGGCCCAGTCTTCTTGCTCCTTGTCGAATATTACAGCTTTCATCAAGGCCTACCTGTGTGTCAACCTCGTAGAACCCTTACAAAAAGAAGGATTAGGATAAATTCGTCCTAAGTATTAACGAAGTTAAGGATTAGATAAAGAAGTATACTATTAAAAAGCTTTATTTAACTTACTTCTTAGAAACCCAATCTATTACTATTTAGTATAATAAATTCTATATTTCGATTAATTATAACCCTATTAAAATTAAAGAAGATGCCCGTACTAAATATTAGGAGAAGGTTCGTTTTATTCGACCTCCTAAGAATTGGATTGCCTAGTTTAAAAAGTAGGAGGGAATTATAATTATCGGCCAATACTATACGGTCGATAAATATACTAACTTAGAAAATTAGTGTAAAGATTTCCTCTATACAATAAATAAATTCCTTAATTTTCCCCTTAGTACTTAGGCTATAATATATCGCCAAATTAAAAATAATAAGCTTTACTCCTTTATAAATATAGCCCGGGAGTTTAAGTAGGCGGTCTACGAAGCGTTCTTATTAAGTAAGGGTAATTCCTAAATCTATAAGGGCGGAGCGTTTAGGGCTAGAGCTATATTTATTAAAGAAGCTAGTAGGGACGCCCTTAATAACCCCCGGGACAACCGAAGTAAAAGGCCGGCTAAAAATTATTAAGACCGTAATAATAAAAAGCCGAAGAGGGCTTACCTTACTTACGAGCGAATAAGTTATTAAATTGAATATTATTAATACGTTAATATAATTAACCGATTAGAGTATTTTAAAGAAAATTCCTACGTTCGTACGAAAGTAAATAAGAATTACTAGAAGGACCCTAAACTCGCCTAACGAGTAAGGGAGATTCCAAAAGAAGTTTAAGTTAAGAAGGATAAAGAAGAGGTATTTTATACTAATAGCGTCGGTAGCCTTTAATTTAATAGTTAGCGCATTAGTAATATAAATTACGAAGTAAGCTTTTTAATATTAAAACCTTATAATAAGGGGCTAAAATACCTATTAAAAGACTTAACGATTTTTAATTTAAGTATAATAATCTATATTTTTAATAAAATTAACTATTTTGAAAGCTTTATACCCGTAAGGGAGGGAGACTACGTTTAGGCGGGAGATAAATCTATTATAATCGAAGGGTATAATTTAATCTATTTAGTAATAAATAATAACGAGGGTCTCCCTATTAATTTTAAACTTAATAACGTCGTACTTATATTAAAAATAGTTTACAATTTCGTATCCCTAAGAAGGTTATTAGAAAAAGGATTATATTAGGATTATTTATTTGATCCCGGTTGCCTACGTTCCCGTTTAAATAATACCTACCTTTACTATTTCTCTTCAAAGTTTAATTAATTTATATTAGAATATATATCCTTCGAAATACGTATTAACTAATCCTCTTTTTATATACGATTTTACTAGTTTATTAATAAAACCGTTAGGAAGCTTCTAAAGGGCGATACTTTATATTAGTACTTTCGCCTTAATTACTTAAGATTAAAAACCTTAATTTAATTAACGAATAAAGAGTATAAGGTACGCTTTAAGGGCTTTAATCTTATTTATTACAATTCTTATATAATAGTTAAAATAAAGCGTTAAATACGTAGAAAGGTCTATAATACGCCGGAAGGTCCGGGACTCCGTTTTATAATCGATTTTTTTAACTATCCGCCTATAAAGGTACTTAGTAGAGGGATAATCTTAAATTTAATAATTGTCGTAAATTGTTAGTCCGGAATAATATAATTATATTATTTACTAAACCGGATAGTAGATTCGATTATTACTATATTAATATTATTATTCAACGGTCTTAACCTTTATTATTAAATCCAACCTAAGGTAGTCGAATATAATAATAAAATAACTATAATTAAGCCCCGTATTACCGCCTTCTTAATAATAAGAGGTATAATTATCGAGCCTTCGGCTCTATATACTTAAGTATAGAACGGTAGCGCTAAGCGCTCGGGGGGTATAATTAAGGAAAAATCGACGGCTATAAAGGAGGGGGTAAAACTATTTTAAGAACTCTAGAGAAAAATTACGATAGTAGTAATATATTTACTAAATATAACCCTATAATAGGAATATAATTAGAAGTCCCTAAAAGAGCGTTTTACAATGTATATAATAAATCGCGACGGCGGTTAATAAAGGACGGTACTACGGCTATTATACTTAAAAGTATATAAATACAAAGCGTTTATACTTACGGTCGATATCCTACGCGGTTAAAAGCGGATTTAAAAGTTCAAAAGACGGGTTTAAGTAAAATATTTAATTAATTATTAGTCTAATAATATTTACCGCGTTTAAAATTTATATACGAATTAAATAGTCGCGATTAGGGACGTAGTCTTTAATGAAGATAAAGTCTTTATAAATAATATCGAATAATTCTATAATACTTTAAATATTTCCCTTAAAAAACTAGCCGTATAATTAAATAATATTTATTAACTAAATCTCAATATATCTAACCTATTACTAATTAGAAGCGCTAAAATAAAGGACGAGGAGGTTAATCCAATCGTCGAATCCCTACCTACCGCCGATAGAACCGCGATTTCCGAACCGACCGAATTTATATATATATAAGAAGAGGAAAGATAAGTAGATTAAGAGGGTAAGGGTACTATAGCTACCCCGGCGGCAGCCCTAGAGCTACGGCCGTAGGAGGATTAATAAGTAATAATAATAAATAAAAAAGAGGAAACGGGTTATCCTACTCCCCTAGAAAATTTAACATTATTCCTTATTAATAGTCTTAATATATTATACCCTTAAAAGAACTAACCAACGTATAATAAATACCTCTATTAGGTAGGGTCCTTCTTAGTTACTTTAAATAAAATAAACGTTAAATTATATAAGGGACAATTTATTAATAAAGAAACCCTTAACTAAATAAAACGTTTAAAGATCGGCGAAGAAGAAGAAAAGTTCTTTAATAATTTAAAATTAACTAAAAATATTATAGACCGTTACAACGCCTTTAAGACCTTGTTTACACTCTATAGACGAAATTTCCCTCCCCTCCTTCGTTTCTATAAAAATCTTTAGGGTTATCCCTTTAGTAATATTTTTACGAAGGTAAAGCAAGAGTATATAAACGATTACGAAGAGAAGAAATCGTAGGTATAAATTAATTAAAACGAATAGTTAATTAATAAGATTGCTACTCCTCTTAATTCTATATAAGTATATATATACAAATTCAACGCAAAAAGTTACTTCTTCAAATATAAAGTTCGTCTAATTGTACAAAGAGACTAACAATTACGCGATAACGTATACGAAACGTACGCTACTACCCTCGTAATCCGGTCCTTCTGGATTATAATAGTTATCGCTACTTATTTTAATCTCGAATTTAAATAGTACAATATTATTAATGCTTTTATTAACGCGGTATTAAACGAAATTATTTATATAAAGGCACTATATAATTGGGTACGTCGAAGTAAAGTATTAAAATTACTACAAGCCCTCTACAGTTTAAAACGTTCCCCTCTACTTTAGTAGAAGGAATTTACTAAAACCCTAATAAAAGTTAGCCTAGCCCCTATCCCTATAGAACTATATATTTTAATTTATAAGAATATAATTATATTCTTCTATATTAATAATATTATCCTCGCTTATAAAATAGAATATTCGTCGTTAGTAAATAGAATAATCTCTACCCTTAAAAGGTACTATTAATTAACCGGTAGCTACGATGTCTAATAGTTTTTAGGTATCGAAGTTATTCGAAACCGCTATCGCCGACTAATTTAATTATTTTAACGAAAATATATTTTTAAAATTATAAAAGGAATTATATAGATTAAGAAAGCCCCCGATACCCCTATAATATTTAAAGAGCTAACCGCCTCGTTAAAGACCGCTATTTAGTATTTAATTAAAGAGTATTAGAAGGCGGTTGGCGTTATTCTCTACTTCGCCGTTATTATTAAACTAAATATTTCTTTTACCTTATCCCGACTAGTTCGCTTCCTTACTAACCCTAGGTAAGCTTACCTTTTAACAATTTAATAGTTAAAAGCTTACCTTCGAAGTATTAATTACTATACCTTCTAATTAAAAGGAGGCGACGGCTTCGAAATCTATATTAATTTATCCTTTATTAATAATTCTTCTAACCGACGGAGTTCCTAAAAGTTTGTAATATAATTATTTAGTAGGATTATCGATTAGCGAGCTAATAAATAAAATACGGTAACGACTTTAATAATAGAGGTTAAATTATTATCCTTCGCTTAAAGAGTAAAGGAAAGTATATAAGTAAAGAGGTTCTTCGACTCCTTTACCCTTCGGTTTAAATTCAAAATCGTACCCTTTAGTTATAATAATAAATAGACGATCCGCCTCATTACTAGGGAGAATTCTAAATTCTAAACCAAATTTAAATACGTCGATATTTACAATTACTAACTTAAGGAGGGACAATAACGAAGTATCGTCGATGTATACTATATATTAATAAGGTAAATAATTATTAATAGATTAACGAAGGCGCTAGATTTACGTAAGTACTTTAAATTTATAAAGTAATTTAACCTAATAGATATTAGAAAAATAAGGGGAGAGAAGAGGGAGTTAATAATAATCGAAATTAATTACCTAATTGTAAGGGTTAATAAAGAGGATTAGGGAGAGATTTATTGAGCGATAAAAAGAAGGGATAGGTATTAATATAGGTATAAATTGCTTTTATATATAATACGGCTAAGAGGACCTTTATAAATTAAGAGGCTCTAATATAGTAATTTCTAATTATAAGGTAGAAAAAAGGCAAAAAGATTGATCCCGGCAGGATTCGAACCTGCGACTTCTAGGTATGCTTTCTAATAATAATCCGCTAATTATATTATTAAATATACTTAAGAGATGGTGGGCGGTCAATTAAGAATTGACTCCAATGCTCTAACTACTGAGCCACGGAATCGCTTTTATTATTAAAAATAGTATTATCGACCTTCTATATTTATAGGATACGACCGCGGGCGATACCTTTAAAGGTAACCGCTAGAGGAGATTGAGAAAATAGGTATAGATTTGTAAATAGCTTTAATTATTTCTAGCTTCCTAGATTAAATCCAGTTCAGCTAGGGGGGTATATCGGATAAAAAAGGTAATAGGGGTAATTAGACCGCCCTATTTTATATAATCTGGGCCCGCTGGTATAACTAGTAAAACCCTAATATTAGAGATTCTATATAAGGGATTTTCCTAGCACATCTCTATACAATATATAGTCTATACCCTACTTTCGTACATACATCTTGACCCCTGCTCGTGCTCGTATTCTACAGTTGTCTAGTGTCATTCCCCAAAAATAAATGAGGGGTAGCAGGTGTAGGGTTAGGGTCGGGAATGTTACAGACGACCTGATGTCGGACACTGTCCGATAACGCGGGCGATAAGGGTTCACTGTGCTGGCTGTGAGGCCACTACAACCCGCTGTAACTGCAACCCCGTCACAGCCTGGAACTTCACCGACCACTTCCAACAACCAAACAATGCACATTGTCAATTGTTTGCCTGTATGTCTTGAATGCAAAGCTCAACTACTGGAATCCCGAAAACTTGACCGCCAGTCTGTTCTCTGTCACTGTAATTAGCAATCTCGCATCTTTTTCGCTTTCGAGTCATGTTCTGTCCATCTGTCCATCAAATGGCCGCGATAACGGAACCCGCGGAAGTTATGGAGTGTGCTGGGGCTTGTAAGTCGTGATATCCTATTGGTCATTTCTGATCATCCGTCGTCAACAACCAGGCCGTCTTGGAAAGCTGTTGGTCAATATCAACGATATACAGGCCAAGACGGCAGTCAGGAAAATCATAAAGCTTGAAGACAGAAGACGATGGTGGTAAATGTTGATCATGTATTTCTCAAAATCCCGAAACTATCTCAACTCTCAAAACTCCTTGCAATGATGCTCCTCCGTAGAAAAGTCTGTGATAAGGATGTAAACCAAAATGACGGGAGGACGAACTGTCAGGATCTTGTGCTGCTGCTGATCCAGCTTTCCAAGTCCCTCCATCCATGATTCCTCCGTCCAACAAAACTATGCTCAAAATACCCAAAAATGCAAAACATCTCGTGCCGGACATGTCAATGCCCTTTGCCCGGCTCGCTTAACACCCGAGAGATCGCCAAGAGATCCCGCGACCTGCCAAGTCTAACCAAGCAAAACACACCGTCACAACCCGTTTCTTGGTATTGTCGACTCGCTAAAACTTTCCCCGCAAATATCAACCACAACCTCAACCTTGTTCTTGTTCTTGTTGAGTTTTGTAACTTTACTGCGCAGCAGCAATCCCAGCCTCACCATCCTGTCCAAACACAAGCTGACCATGCTTGCCCCTAACAACATGGTCGGACTTGTGAGCCGTGCCGCACCCGAGCTCCTTGACGCGTCCGCAGCCGATATCAAAGAACACACCGTGGACCTCGAGGCCGCGCTCCGCAATGGCTTCCCTAATCGTAGCGTTGTTCATGAGCACCTTGATGCCCGCCTCCACGTTGAGCTGGGCGATGCGGACGGTGCGCTCCTTCTCGTCTGTGATGGCGTCAAGCTCTTCAGCGTGGTTGAAGCGGACCGTCTTGAGAGGGAGCAGCCAGGTGTCGAGAACACCGCCGACGCGGGCGTCGGAGAGGGCGGCGGCGGCTCCACCGCAGGCTGAGTGGCCGCAGAGAACGACGTGCTTGACCTTGAGGTGGGCGACGGCGTACTCGATTACGGCCGTGGTGTTGATGTCGGTGGGAGAGACGATGTTGGCAATGTTGCGGTGGACGAAGACATCACCGGGTTGCATGCCCAGGATGGTGGTCTCGGGGCAGCGAGAGTCGGAGCAGCCGATCCAGACTGTTGGAAAGATGTTAGAAAGGATCGAAGAGGGACAAGGTAAGTGGGATGGAATCAAGACTTACGAATCTCCGGAGACTGGCCGCCAGCCAGCTTGGGGAAGAACTGAGGGTTCTGATGGGCCTTGTAGCCAGCCCAAGCATTGTTGGAGCTCAAGGCATAGTGGAATGTGTTCTCGGACATTTTGAAAGATAAAAAGAGTTTGGGGATCAAAGGTTGAAGAGACGAGGCAAGAGAGACGTCACGCTAAACTATTGGTTTGTGTTAGCCAGCGGTGTTATGCAAAGCAAGAGGTGCAGCAGGACTGAAGCGGGGAGGACGAACTTGAGACTGTGGACAAAAAGGTTGCTCGGGTGAAGAAAGAGGATGATAGGATCGTTATATATGAAAAGAAACGCGGACCGGCGGCGCAAAGGGAGGAGTGATATAAATAATATGAAGCGGGTATCAAAAGGTACCAGGTAAGCTTATTGCCGGGGGTTTCTGGGTAAACTTGAGGAGCTCGAGATCCGCCTGCGGTCCACGCACGTGTAAGTATAGGAAATTGTAGATCCGAATGTATTGGACCACAATAACAGAACGTCCAATCGTACGGGATGTGGTGTCCGCGCGATTTTCCGTCTTTGTGGAATAAGAAATGAATGGGTAGTGAAGGGGGCATGTTGTTGAGCTGACCAGTGGTCTTGTGTGGTTCGTCAGCCGGACGAAGCGTAATGATTCTTCACCTCCAACCCTCTTCTTCCCAAGTCCCAACACCGGTACCAGACTTCTGGAAACAGGATGCCCTTCAGTTGCAATCCTCCAGAAACGGAGGCTGCAATCTCTTGGACTGCCCAGTATCCTCGTCAGGTCCCCGTATGACGGTGGACTGGTTTGTAGCTGAACCCTACTGATTCACTTGAGGCTTGCGCGATCCGATGGATCGGGAGGGGCCGAATGTAAGGTCCCGCAGTATAGACATCCACAACCACACGCCAAGAATAGGCCCGTCACCGACATGGACGGTATTTTTGGAGGCGGGTTGACTTTTTGACTTTGTGGTCTAGGGAAGTGCCGAGAGAGATTGGGACTTACCAGGTGGATACGCTTTTCAGGAGGTCGTCGTCTTTAACTCGGCCGTAGTCTGAGATGCGAAGAGCGCGAGATTGTGTTGTTGATATCAGAGCGAGGAGGAGGGCAAGGGATCAAAACAGAGGAACTTCAAGAACAAGATGATATCGTCGAGGACTGCAGCTGTCCGTCAGAGGGGGGATGCCCGCCGGCTTTTGTAGATAAACTCTAGATTTCCCCATATTCTTGAACTGGAAAGCCAACCCCTGCTTGTTTGATCTTGTCTGGAGTTTAGTCCAGGATGAGAAGTGTTTGCTCAACAAAATGCCAGGAAGGCGCTTCTGTCTTCAGCATTGTCACGGTGCAAAACGTAACCAAACTTTGGGAGGCACCACCCACGCCCGGCCAGCCACTGTGAACGGCGCCTGCCTCGCCTGTGAACCGTGAACCCCTCTCAGCGCCGGCGCCGGAAAGATCGGGTGGAGGGATGGACCAAGCAGAAAGCAGCTCTCGCGACTCCGGGATCATCATGGGTGCCCTAGTCCCATATCAAATGCATCCACACACATTCGAACCAGAGGGACACGGGGGCGCGAGAGGGGATGGTGGTGGGTGGTAACAGCGCGGCTGTCTCAAGCTGTCAGAAGATTATGATGAATTTGGGGGGGGGAGAAAGAAGGCATTTCTTGTGGTCATGTGCCGTCGCGTAGGGCTAACTCTGAGATGCTTCAGCCAAGGTTACAAGGCTATATCCCAGATGCTTTGCGCAGAAACTTTCTGATAGCTTCGAATCCATCATGGATCACCCATTGTCTGGCCTCAAAGTAGCAGATCAGCTTCAAACTTCCCCAAATGCCAACAGCGGATCTGGTTCGCTGTCACCAGCCGGATCCCCGGTAATTTGGCACAACAACAAGGGGGCAGCCCTGACGATCGTTCACTAGCGCTGGTTCGCATTGATTCTGTGACTTCTTGTGAGTTTGACTACAACTACCTGTTCAACAAAGGGGCATTCAACCATGATGAGGGATGACGAGGAACTCAAGTGCCGAGTGATATTAACTTTATTTACTATATAATATTATCCTGGCCGTTTGGGCCATGCCTGGGACCAAGGACAGACAAGGGACCGGATGTCCAATGCCCGAAGAGACCGAACCCAACAGTCAAAACCAACAAGACCATCATGAAAAGAGATGGCATGTAGCACTACTTTCATGCACCAAAAGTCCCGAGAGCAAAAAGGACAAAGGTGTTTGGTAATAGTAGGGCGAAATGTTTATCTTGGCACGATAAAATCCTTCAACACATGAGCGTAGGTATATGAGCCCAATGTTGTACACACTAATGCCGTTCAAGTTCACAATGGGGGAATGGGTGAATGGGATCCGGAATTCATGGGTAACTGACCTGCGAGGAAGGGAGGTGGGACTTCATCACACTGGAAGAAAGCAAAAACTGGGTATCATTTGTTATTCACAACGTCTGAAAGCAACCTTGGGACATCTGCTACGGCGGAAGTAGGCAGTTCATTTGACCCTGATCTGATTTTGGTATGTCCAATACGCCAACCGATAGTGTAAACGCCATGTCCCAACCGTGTTCGATCACACCATGAGGTCAAATTTAGACCTTGATGGCGTTCTCGAGAGCCTTCTTGCGCTTGGCAATCTTCATCTGGGACTTGATGCCCATGATGCCACCACCCCACTGGCGGCGAGCCTGCTCGTTCTTCTCGACGTAGCCCTCCTTGATGGCGGAGACGAGCTTGGCGAGCTCGTTCTTGTCCTCAGTGCGGACCTCGGTAATGGCGAGGACGGCAGCGGTCTGAGAGATAGCATGTTAGTTCACTGCATGCTGTATCTGCGAGATTGTCGGATGCTTCATACCTTCTTGTGGACGACAGTGCCGAGACGAGCCTTGCCCTTGATGATGGCATAGGGGATGCCCATCTTGCGGCAGAGAGCGGGGAGGAAGACAACGAGCTCGATGGGGTCGACATCGTTGGGGATGAGGACGAGGGAAGCCTTCTTGTTCTCAATGAGGCCAACAACGTGGTTGAGACCGTACTTGACAACGTAGGGCTTCTTGGAGACATCCTCCTTCTTCTTGCCCTCCTTGATGGCGGTAGCCTCCTGGAGGAGACGCTCCTTCTTCTCGGTCTTGGTCTCAGGGCGGTACTTGTTGAGGAGCTTGAAGGCCTGGGCAGCGGTGTTCTTGTCGAGAACCTGCTGGAACTGGGCGAGCGCAGGAGGAACCTTCAAGCGCATGTTGAGGATCTTCTTCTGGCGCTGGAGGCGGACATACTCAGGCCACTTCACCATGCGCGAGAGGTTGCGCTTGGGCTGGATAGCCTGGCCAATGCCGAAGTTGCGGGGACGCTTCTCGATGAGAGGGTTCTACATAGCATGTTAGCACACCGAGACTCGGGGAATGTCGCCATGAGGCGGATGGGGATGGAGCTGTTTTTGCTTACCTTGGGCGCCTTCTTGCTGCCAGCCTTACCCTGAGGGAAGGGGGCCGGAGCGGCCTTCTTGCCAGACTTGGGAGGCTATCATTGAGAAGAAGACATCAGTAAATGTTTTGGTCCATTTGACTTCAGTCTTCGTTAACTCTAGAGAGTGGCCGGGCAAGCATTTCTGCCATGCACGCGGATCCAACTCAAGCCAGGTCATCACCCGCGGCCCCGAAGGACCGACGAGCGGAAAACATGCAACTCAATCAGAGATCGAGAGCATTCCCAACAATTCCCACATGCGCGCGTCGTAAAGACGATCGCAGAGGTCGTGAGTATCGAGTCGTAGTCGTTTAGGTGCTTACCATTTTGATTATCGGCGTTGGCTCAGGTTCCTAAGTGTACGTGAGGTGCAACAGTCAAAGATTCAAAATCGAGAATTCCAACGCGCGGAGAAAAAGTGGTGGTGAATTTTTAGGGTTGGCGGATATTTTGCGGCTGGTGTCCACTCTGTGGGGGCTGACGGGCCGTCGAGCTGTGGCTGGATTGGAGACAGAGTGGGGCGTTACAGCAAGTGGAAGCTGTCTCTTTGGGCTCACCCCACGGCGTATTATCGATCCAGCTTATCGCATTTTTTGGTCCGGTCCAGGCCTGTCTTAAACGCTGATGCCTTCCTTTGACGCCTCTCACAAATAACTGTTGATGACTGCACATCGGCATATTTCAACGTGAACCCGGATCTGGACACTTGATAATGCAGCAGGCGATTTTCCCAGCATAAAAAGCCCCGCGGATTCAGGAAACCTGAATCTTTCGACGACAACCCATCTCAGTCTTGCACTCATCACCCTTCACCTTCGCCAAGATGGCTCCAGCACTTTGTGCCATCTGCAAAACCGAGCGAGCAAACATCAAGCGCCCAAAGAACCACGCCAGAGTCTGCAAGGGGTGCTTCCTAACACTATTCGAAGAGGAGGTCCATCACACCATCATTTCGTCCAAACTATTTTACCCAGGCGAGAGGGTAGCCATCGGCGCATCAGGCGGCAAGGACTCAACTGTGCTCGCTTCGGTTCTCAAGACTCTCAACGAACGTTACAACTATGGGCTCGACCTCGTTCTACTCAGTATCGATGAAGGCATCAAGGGTTACCGGGACGATTCTCTCGAGACGGTCAAGCGAAACGCCGTGCAGTACGACATGCCGCTGAAGATCGTAGGGTACGATGAGCTCTACGGGTGGACGATGGACCAGGTCGTCGAGACCATCGGCAAGAAGGGCAACTGCACATACTGCGGTGTGTTCCGACGACAGGCGCTCGATCGCGGGGCCAAGATGCTCGACATCAAGCACGTGGTCACGGGACACAACGCTGATGATGTGGCCGAGACGATCCTCATGAACCTACTTCGTGGAGATATGGGCCGTCTGGCACGGAGTACGAACATTGTGACTGGAGACGACAGTTCTGATGTCAAGAGGAGCAAGCCGCTCAAGTATGCTTACGAAAAGGAGATTGTCATGTATGCGCATCACAAGAAGCTGGACTACTTCAGCACAGAGTGCATTTACAGCCCTGAGGCGTTCCGTGGCAGCGCAAGAGCCTTGATCAAGCAGCTGGAGAGGATACGGCCCAGTGCTATTTTGGATATTCTCCGTAGCGGCGAGGACATGGCGAGGCTAGTTCCAGGAGAGTCATCTTCGTTTTGTGGTTGCAAGGGCAAGTCCAAGACACCCGCCGCAACTGCTGCAGATGACGATGGTGGCATTGGCGGCTGTGGTTCAAACGGGGCTGCCTCTGGCAATGAGATGGCTGCCATGGAGAAGCAGCTAAGAGAGAACGAGGCTGCTGAAGGTCTTGAGGTTGATGTCTCAAAGCTCTCCTTGGCCGGCAAGGCAGCGGAATCAGAGACAGATGGTGCAGTGCCCTTGAAGACGAACAAGAACTCCAAGCCAGTAACACGACAGACACTGGGTAACTGCAAGCGCTGCGGTTACATGTCTAGTCAGGAGGTTTGCCAGGCATGCATGCTCTTGGAGGGTCTCAACAAGAATAGAGCACAGATTCAGATCTGAAAAGCATTCTATACTCTGTGGAAGCACCATTAGGCAGTGCTGTCTACCTAGCCTGTATCTAAGCGTTCTGTTTTCCCGCACGGCTGGTATGGTCCGAATAGGGCGCCGTATTGATATCGTGGAACGTAACGGTAAGGGTCGTCGGTGTGGTCGTCGTGATATCGTTGGTGAGCCTGGTTCTCTCGATAATCCTCTCGACTTTCCGCCCTGGAAGTTGTTGAATTGAACGTCATTTGACCAATCACGACATTCGCTTCTCAACCTAAAAGTGCGTGTGTAAGTCCATCTGTGTCGCAAACGCTGAAAGACAAAGCAACATACTCTCCAGGGGTTGTTGTACTCAAACCCATAGGGCGCATCTGCGGCATCTGTTTGCCCTCGTAACCATCCGGTAAGTCTGCGGTCGCGGTCCATCACTATAAAAGCACCAATCGTCAGTCGCTGTCAGGGATGGATGTGTGCGAAGGTGTGTCATGACTCGTGTAATTCGCAGGTATAAGTGGTTCGTACTTTGCTATACAACAGTTAGCCCATGACATCAACGAGTGGCAGAGGGTTCAACGTACTCTATCCCAGGTATCCAACGACCATCTCGCCTTCTTGCCGCCGTTCTGGGCAGTCTTGATGGCAGACAGGCCGGCACCCGTGACACCGAACATCTAAACTTCCGTCAGCGGACCCGAGTTCCCCCACCCCGCTCCGGGCGCACTGATCCGGTGGAGCTTACCGTGACGATGATGGCATAGGGAATGAGGGCCTCGAAGGGGACAGGCATCGCGGCGGGTTTTCTGGACCTAGTCAATTCGGTTAGTTAAGCAGTAACACTGTCTTTGAACACTCAGAACCGACCTAAAGTCCTATGCGCAGTGGTGTGGTTATGTTGTGGCTTCTCTTCGTGACAATCCGCAGCTCAGCAGTTGGCCGGGATACAGGTCCCAAGTTTGGTGATGGCAGATGGAGCGTCTTAACGAATTGGCGGAGGCAACCCGCGGATGCCTCAGGCGCCCAAAGGAACGGGAAATGGAAGCTTTCGGTCGCATGTTTCCAGTGGAGCAGTGACCCCCCGCCAACCCGCCTGGACCCGCAGGAGCTTGAAGCTTGGCGGTTGCACTACGGATGACTAAGCACGTGAACCCTTGCACGTACATCGGCCCGTAACGTAACTTCGATGGAAAGGGCGTCTGGAACTCCAAAGGGACGGGCAACTTCTCAGGGAGAACACTCCGCGAACAAGAACATTGGCACTTTCAGCACTTAACAACGGCCCTCCACGACGAAAGAACTACTACGCGACGCGTCTTTTGACATCATCGACCTAGTGCGACCGCAGAACAACACGATTCACACAGCCTTGTCCCCCGGATCAGCGCGTTTTCAACCCCCTTTCGAGCTGTCGCAAACAATCACCTGCTTCCAGTAGGCACCAGCTTCTTGCAGCTGCGGCCTCCAAGCACCACAACCACACAAAACATTGTCGCCGATATATAATCTACGGTCGCCTTACGCTACACACTCATCTCCAGGCATGATAACGCCCGAAATACCAACTTTGAGCTAGCTGGTATGAGCGCCCTCTGGCCTGGTTACGCTTGACGAGACTTGCCAAAGGGGTGCCCGTGCGGGAAGCCAGGCTGGGTGCTGAGAACAAAGCGAGCGGACAACCAACAAGAATAAAACAGAACACACAACCTGCAATGGCCGACGAACAACTTAGGGCGGAGGAGCTGCAACAGAGCGTCATGATGTCGGAACACCAGGCTGAGGCTAGTACCGCTGACGGGGACGTCGCAATGGTCAACGAAGTTACTATTACCTCCGAGATCTCTCAGATCAACGCCCTACCCGAGCCTAGTGAGGCCGACGAAGACCAGGAGATGCACGATGCACAGGAAGAGAACGACCACCACGACGAGGAAATGGGCGAAGGCGACGATGCCGAACACTCGGACGAAGGCAGCCACGACGGTCATGATGATCACGACGACCACGAAGACTCCGGTGATGAACATGGTGAAGAGGAGGAACACGACGACGAAGATCACGAGGGGTTCGATGAGGATGCCGAAGGAGACGACGGCGATTCTGTCCACTCCGAGGAACACACATCGCAACAGCACCTGCCAAGCGTGGAGGAAGACCATGAGGATGATGGAGACGACGACGACGACGAGGGTGTCGGGGCTGTGAAAATAAAACCAGGTGAAACTGATCATAGCGAAAGTGAAAGCGAGGAGGAAGACGACCACTCGTCAGCGAGTTCGGCGAGCGTTAGTGATGCGGAATCTGAAGACGAGGCACACTGGGAAGATGCGGCTGAGCACGAACCTGCGGGAGACGAGGACGATGATGATGAGGGTTCCGAAAAGGGAGATAGTGGACTTTGCATGTTTTGTAAACAAGACGAAGACCACGATCCGGCAGAGGAATTCGAAGAGTATCTTGCATGTTCCGGGTGTGGGGAAAACGGTTAGTACATCTTGTCCTGTTGAAATTACGGGATGGGTTACGAACTGGCAAGAACAAGAGCTAGAAGCTGACGAGTAGTAGCCCACCAGCAGTGTGCAAGGGAAGCGAATGCGTTGCCCGGCGATCAAGGTACGAATGGAGTCCTCCCGAATACCATTCATGTTAAATTACATACACTGACAAAACTAGCACCCGACACCTGGAAATGCCCGAATTGCGCCAGTGAAGAGTCACAAACCGCCGCGGGGAAGAATCACGAGCCGACGCAAGTGAATGGGACGGAAACCACCACCCACCCCACCACACGCAGGGCCTCAGCACCAAAACTGGCAAGGGACCTTCTGCCTCCCCAAAAAAACACAAACCCGGATTCGCACTCCGTCTTCAACCAACTAGTGCTGGATGAGGATCCTATGGATGGATCTCGCGTACTTAGGAAACGTAAGACGTCTTCAGTAGAGCCCACCGAGCACGTAATAGGCCTTAGGAAGCGACGCCGGAACACCGTGGGCACCGAAGAAGAACCCAACGAGAGCACAGCCGGCCAGGACGAACAAGCTAGGCCGACATCGGCCCGGTCATTGCGAATTAAGATCTCCAATCCCACGGCCCCGGTCAACATCGTCAAGAAGACCCGAAGCAGCATCTTGCTGCGCATGCGTGTAGACCCCACCAAGCTACAGCAGATAACGTCGCAGCCTCCTAAGGGGAACAGCAAGCGATCAAGTCGGTCTGCTCGATCAGGTCGATCCGGTCGTTCAGGGCGTTCTGGGCGTAAGACATCAGGAAGGTCAGGTCGGTCACGCAGGGCGGCCGCAGCAGAAGCTGCAATGGAACCTTCCACGGCACCGTTTGCTAGCACAAGCTACACCCAACCATTTTATTCTTTCTACGACAAGGAGACGGATGAGCTCAAAGGAAAACCCTACGGCGGCATCCTCACCGACGCCGAGGCGGATACATCTAAGACATTACCGCAACCCGAGGATCGTCGGCGGTTCGATGAAGCGAAGCAAATGGCCGAGGAGGAATGGCGACAACGACTCCTGAAGATGCAAGCAGAGGTTGAAGCCCCTGTCAAGAAGTCCAAGAAGACCGCCGGTCCAGCCAGTCAAATCGAATGCATCGAGTTTGGAGGCTGGGAGATCGACACATGGTATGCGGCACCATATCCCGAAGAATATAGCAGGAACCGGGTCCTATATATCTGCGAGTTTTGCCTCAAGTACATGAACTCGGACTATGTGGCGTGGAGGCACAAGCTCAAGTGCCCCGCGAAACACCCACCAGGCGACGAGATCTATCGCCATGGCTCGATATCCGTCTTCGAGGTCGACGGACGCAAAAATCCTGTCTACTGCCAGAACCTCTGCTTGCTGGCCAAGCTCTTCCTTGGGTCAAAAACCCTTTACTACGACGTGGAGCCATTCCTGTTCTACGTCCTTTGCGAGTACGACCAGTATGGTTACCACTTTGTCGGCTACTTCTCCAAGGAGAAGCGAGCCAGCAGTCAGAATAACGTGTCGTGTATCCTCACGTTACCGATCCATCAACGAAAGGGATACGGCAACCTCCTTATCGACTTCTCTTACCTTTTGACTAGGGTAGAGCAGAAGACCGGCTCACCAGAAAAGCCACTCTCCGACATGGGCTTGGTTTCATACCGTAACTACTGGCGCCTAGTTATGTGCAAGTACCTACTCGAGCATTGCTCCGGAGACCCCAAAGAGAAGAAAGGTTTGAGCATCAAAAAGATCTCCGACGACACAGGCCTCACGCCAGACGACGTCATCTCATCACTGGAGGGCTTGAGATGTTTGGTGCGCGATCCCCAGACGCAAATCTATGCTTTTCGCGTTGACCTCCCATACTGCCGGGAGTACGTCGCAAAGTGGGAGGCGAAGAACTACGTCCAACTGGAACCCAAAGCTCTAACATGGACTCCTTACGTTATGGGCAGGAGCAATGCCACCAATTTCGAGCTTGGGCCGGCACTGAATGCCATCGCCCCTAGGGAGGACGAGGAGGCCAAGCCAACGGTCGAGGAAGGAACCGTTATCAACGATGATGCTTCTCAACCGGAGGGTCTGGCAACTCAAGTCGAGAAAATGGAGATCGATACCTCCGCACCAACAATTCTCGAGTCAACCGAGCCCAACGAGCTCGGCATCATCCAGCCGGAGGTCATCTCCCCTCGATCCGTCCTTAAAACCAACGGTCTCTTCCCCAACGGCTCCGTCCACGGCTCTGTCCACCCTAACGACGACCACGACCGGAAAGCCAAGACCGAACCGGACGCCGACGGTGAAAACAAAGAGAACCCCGACGACTGGATGGCCCAGTACGAGGGCATTCCACCCACTCGCTTCGAGGTTGTCCCACCCCTCAACACCTCCCGGCGCGGAGCCGGCGGCGACCGCATCCGCAACACCGTTCCTCGCCCACCAGCCATCCGCACCAACAGCGGCAGCGCCGCCCGGCCACGGAACCCCCGTCGTACAAGCGGTGTCCGCCGCGTATCTTCCGCCGCCAAGCCCCGTAGTAGTAGCAGCAGCAAGCGCAAAGCGGGCGGCACCGGTCGCGGGCCTGGTCGTTGGCCCAAGGGCACCAAGAAGAGCGACTACGGCAACGCCGAGAGTGGCCCTGGTTTTCCTCCTGGTTGGTTGGAGAAGCAGAAGAGTCTAGACTCTACGACGCCGAAGAAGGAGGGCGAAGAGGGAATGAAGGACACCGTGCACGTCACCCCTACTGCGGAGAGCGCCGCCGGTTCCAGTTCCGGTGCTAGTGGCAGTGGAAGTGGGAGCCGTAGTGCTAGCTCTTCTGGCGCGAACGGGAACGGGAACGGGAACGGAAGTGACGAGGGAAATGCCGATAACGGCAACAGCATTAATGGAGGTGGAGACGAACAAGCAGATATTACCATGAAGGATGACGACAATTAGGAATCAGTAGCGTTATCGTGGAGGCCGGAGGTGATGATAAGGGGAATGAGAGGGGGGAAGGGAGGAGCAAGGGCAACACCAAGAGGACAACCAAGAGAAAGACCACGGAAAGTGGTAAGCTTTGGGTCTCCTCATCCCGCTTTAGCTGGCCGTCCTGCTTTAGCGCCGTCAGCGCCGCCATCATGGAGGACGAAAGCCGACAGACAATTTGTTGTCGATAGAACTCGGGAAGAGAGGGCCGATCCGTCGTCTTCGACATCGAAACTCGAGGAGAGGCTTTCGAAAGAGAAAGCCGAGAGAGCTTCGGAGAGTGGCGCTCGTCCGCCTCGTCCTGCTTCGGATAATTGTCATGATCGACCGCCGTCGCCTTCGAGGAGCAAAGCCGATAGAGCTTTGCGAGAGCGATCTGCTTCAGTTTCATACGCCCCTAGGGATCGATCGCCGCCTGCGTGGAGGACGAAAGCCGATAGGGGTCCGGCGGCTGCTTCGGATACCCGTGATAATCGACCGCCGTCTTGGAGGACAAAGCCTGATAGAGCATGGTGGCGTGACCCGGGTTACGGCACTGTTGATTACTATCTTAGGGGCAGTCGCCAGGGCGAGGATGATGATGGTGATAGTGATGGCGGCAACGGCGGCAGTAGTCACCCTGATGGCGGCTATGGTCTTGATAGCAGCGACGGCAGCGGTGATGGTGGCGGCGATGGTGACTCCTGACCGGCTCCTCTTTTCAAAACATTCCGATGCCCTCTTCTCTTCTTATCTCCTGTCATCTTCTTCGGCTCCATGTTGTTTTATTTTTCTACCCTACTATTTTATCTTGTTTGTTATGTCTTTTTAAAAGGAGGGAGGAGCAAGCTGGCTTGAAAGCTTTATTACCATTCTTCTTTTTCATTTAGTGAAGATTAGGGGCTGATGGGGGCATCAAGGGATAGGCCATGGCGTCGGTAGGGCAATGGGAGTCTGGTTGGTTGGTTGGCGGTTTAGGTCCAGGTCCATAGCATTTGATAGCGAGGGGCATCTTGTTGTTCGATGTAGCATCAATATTCAAATGTGATGCGCAGTAGTTAATCACTCTTGGTGTCTCAATCGCAAGTAATGTGCTACACCGACTCTGGTGAGAATTTGTGCCGTGATAACTTCAAGTGCCTTCCACTTCCATTGCTTCCATTTCTAGAAGAATACCAAACCCAAAAGAATTCTCCACAAGGGTGTTCCACTGCATATGCAGCCATTTCTGCCTTTCTGATTTGCTTTGCTTCATCCGCGAATGATTTCTCCCCGTTCATCACTTGTCCCGTCGCAAAAGAGCTTTCCTCCTCAGGGCGAGTCGTGAATGTCTACGTCATTTTGCTGGAACTCGGGGCCTCACTGCAGGACAACAACAAAAGGTTCCATAGAAATCCAGGAACGAGGCACACTAAAGTTTAGAGCTTAAACTCCATGGCATTGAGCTGAGCTCATGGACCCCATTTCTTATGTCAGTCAGGCACAAACTATGGAGTAAATCCCGGATGACATTAGAAAAAGGATATGGTTGGGCATGATTTTCTTCTCATTGAGAATGTTTGACTGGTCGAAACGAAAAGAGGGAGCAGCTTGTTTGAGAACTGCTGTGGTCCCGGGAAAGGGGATGCCGATGGGCAGTGACATGAGTTGAGTGGAATCGGGGGATCGTGCCAAGCCACGGCCTTTCGTCACCGCAGCAGCGCAGCTCGCCCAGGATGGCGCAGGGCATCAGACTCAGAGGGGTCGGTCAACACATGACAAGTCAAGTAAGAAAACATTTCGGTATTTGTTATAGGACATAGTCGTCGACGGACATAAGGTACGCAAAGGAGAATCAAAGACTGACAGTGGGTTGGGTTCGGATATTTCGTTGGACTACAGCCCAGATACCTGACCCTGACATAATGATCGGCTATGTTATAAGCTGCCGAAAGGGGTCTAGCACTAACAGGCGGGTAATCTTGAAGATGAGGAGAACATCAAGGAATGATAATGCCCTGTTAGGACCGAATCAGCTGCGTGATTTCAAGGCCTGGGAAGAGGGATTTCTACCCAAAAGATACATCTCGAGAACAAGGTCTGACATCTAAAGTCTTTTTAACCAAAAGGCTGGTGCTTAGTGAGAGGTTTCTAACCGAGTTGCGCATTGGACCTGAACTTCCATGCTTGCGCGTCGCAGTCATTGTCACATTGTAACACTTGTGGCCAACTGCTGAGCTCGGCCCCTCTCTTTCTTCTTCCTGTTCCTCCCAACATCACCTAATCCAGTCACCTGCTCCCATTGACGCCTCCTACTTTCACACGCCAATCTTCCAACCTAATCTCCAACCTCCAATCCCTCCTCCACCCGGACAACATCTCTACTACAAGACCACCCCGGACTCGACGAGACGAACAGTACACGCAGCCGTCTGTGACAGATCCATTCGCATTTGACACTCCCCGGCGCCGCTGTCCTGTTGACGAGGATCCCCAGACGACCAATTTACCCCAGAGTTTAGAACAAGACCGACCTCGAACCTGCGCGCTCCAGACCACACGGCAAGACCAAGGCAAAGCTTCTGGCACGGTACACACAAAAAGTCGAGCGAATATCATTTGAACCACGGCCTACCGTAGTACCTTGTGAGCGGCGTTAGACCGATCGCCAACCATCGCACTACGTATCCGGCATCCAGCCATCCAGCATCAGCGACCACCTTCCCTGCCCGTCTGTAATTGCAATAGCTCCACTGCGGACTGGTCGTAATCAGACGTTAAGCACCGACCGACGGCTTCCCGCGACACGCAATCGTTCCGCCGAGCGAGACTCCCCCGACACAGTCTCTCATTCTTCTCTTTCCTTTGACATCGATCTATCAGTTTAGTAGCTTCTTCGACGTCGAAGAAGCCCGCCCATCATGTCCAAAGTAATTCGCAGCGTCAAAAACGTCACAAAGGGTTACTCGGCCGCCCAGGTCAAAGTGCGCGATGGTGGGTCATTCCTCGCTCTCTCTCTCTACTGTCTCTCTCCTTCTCTCACCCACTGCGCTCTCCCCCTGCGGTGATGCCATGTCGTCCTTGGCATTGTGCGCTTCCAACTGGCCTGCTGGCCGACAGTCACACATCACCACCTCGTTTGGAGACATGGCTTGACTGACATCGACGCTTTTGATTGATTATAGCGACAAGTAACGACCCATGGGGGCCTACGGGAACCCAGATGGGGCAAATCGCCCAGATGACGTACGGCACGTAAGTTCACCGTCTCGAGCCTCCAGCGACTACACCAAGATCCCGTTAATGACTTGTTGTACCAACTGCAGAAGCACCGAGTTCTACGAAATTATGGACATGCTCGACAAGCGACTGAACGATAAGGGCAAGAACTGGCGTCACGTCCTCAAGGCGTTGAAGGTTATGGACTACATTCTGCACGAGGGATCCGAGATGGTGGTTACGTGGGCTAAGCAGAACATCTTTATCATCAAGACGCTGCGCGAGTTCCAGTACATTGACGAGGACGGCAAGGACGTTGGAAACAATGGTAGGAAACACACGCCAATTCGGGGCCTTGTTTGCAGTATGCTGACATTCTACTACCAGTCCGTATCGCCGCCAAGGATCTTACTGCGCTGCTCCTGGACGAGGAAAGGTTGCGCGAGGAGCGTACTGACCGAAGAGCCTGGAAATCCCGTATGCAGTACGGAGAGGAGATGCCCCAGCACCACGCCGAACCGTCACGTCCCCGCCCCAGGCAGCATAGAGCACAGTATGCCGACGAGGACGATGCAGAGTACAAGTTGGCGATCGAAGCGAGCAAATACCAAGAAGAGGAGGACAGGAAGCGACGTGAGAGGGCTCTTGCCGAGGTGGACGACGATGATCTCGCCAAGGCCATCAAGCTCAGCAAGGAAGAGGAGGAGCGAAGGCGACGGGAACTCGAGGAGACGAATGCCTCGGCTTTGTTCGATGATACACCAGCGCAGACCACCCAGCCTCAGTTCACCGGTTTCAACCAGGGCTATCAGCAGGGCAGTGCGGTGGATTTCTTTGCTAACCCACTTGATCAGAACCAGCTCCAGGCTCAACAAACTGCTTACATGAACAATGCATTCACCGGGTACGGGCAGCAACCAATGGGATATCAACAGCAGCAGACGGGATACCAGAACGGCTTCCAGAACGGCTTCCAGCCCCAGCCTACTGGCATCTACGATCCTTACGGGCAACAGCAGCAGCAGCAGCCCCAAGGATTCATGTCTCAGCCAACGGGTTACAACCCATATGCGAACCAGCAGCAGCAGCAGCAACAGCAGCCCCAGTTTGACAACTCCTCGTCGACGTTGCAGCCCGGTAGCAACAACCCTTGGGCCAGCAACAACAACAACCAGCAGTCGTCAGCCCTCAAGCCTGCGCCGACAGGATCGAACAACCCATTCGCGCAGAAGTCACCGTACAAGGCGCCATCGATGCCGGCATTGAGCAGCCTCCCCGAGCAAAAGACGCTATCATCCTTCCCCCAGATTTCCGTTACTTCCTCTAATTCGCCATTTAATACCTTTGGATCTCAGTCCCAGCAACAGCAGCAGCCCCAGCAGCAACAACCTCAGTTTCAACAGCAACCGCAGCAGCCCCAGCGAGAACTCAGCGAACACGAGCAGAAGCTTAACGCCCTGCTCGCCAGCGGAGACGGCATGGACACATTCGGCAACACGGGTAATCTCCGTATTCCGGCGCAACATACCGCCCCTGGAACGTTTGTCAACAGTGCAGGCGCTGGCTTGAACAGGATGACGGCCGAGGCGACGGGCAACAACCCTTTCTTGAAGCAGCAGTTTACAGGCTTGCCGACGGTATCGTACGGAGGCCAGCAGATGCCTGCGGCGACGGGGCCTGCTGGTATGGGTTTCGGTGGCATGAACGGGGGTTATCAGCAGCAGCAGATGGGTAACAGCAACCCATTTGCGGCGGGTGGTCAGCAGCAGCAGAGGCAACAGCAGGGTGGTCAGGGTGATTTGATCTCTTTCTAGGGGGAGGGAGATGAAGATGCTGGTGATGTGAAGAGTGCTCAAAGGGCGGGGAACTGAGTGGAAGCAGCCTGAACAGCGAAAGAGGTGGAGGAGCAGTCGGTCGAACCGGGGAGCAGGCAGAGATTGAGAACAAGGTGGGTGAGAGAGAGGAATAGAGTTATTGGGTAGGGAAGTTGCTCCAAAACTTTGACTGCGTTGTTTGTTGTTTTCATGGTGTATAGGGTTGGGATTTTGTTTGTATGGTATTATTCTAGAGACCCCCAGTTACTTTTTCTTATCTTTCCAAAGACGCATTTTTATATGAGAGTTCAATGTTTTGACGTACATGTTGTGTTAGGTTATAGATAGGCTTTACTTCGTAGACGACATTGACAGAAGCAGCACAGTTGATTTTCGAAGCATCAAGAAAAAATGAACAGCGGAAGTGGGTAATCGAGCAATTTCAGTCAGATACTAATGATAATGATAAAGAAAACGTTCGAAGAGTAAAAAAATGACAAAACGCATCTGTGATTTCACAAGTGATATTTAGATTCCGAAACTCAGTGTAGAAAGTCCGAGACATCCAAACCACAACGTGACTCTTTGAGAACGACCGAGAAGACGAGGACAAGAACTCGCAAACACCGGGGGATATATACCTCTTTTCAACCAGCCACAATTCCACGTCACATCATCTTAATCACTTCTCTCGGAGACCTTGAAACAGCATCATGACCTTTGAAAGTGAGGTTATCAGCAAAAATATCGGCTAACAACATGCACAATCTCCTCTGAGTGGTTGGAGCCATCGTGATCTGTTAGTGATTGTTAAGCAATCCCGCAAGGCAGACTGGCTTCATTAATAAGCTGGGACATATCCGCCAATCAGGTTGCTGAATTGAAGTGACCAGGCGCAAGAGTCCAGGCAACTGCGCGGGATGGGGGACCACGTGATGAGGAAGTGTTGTTTTTGACCTTTTGATGATGAGCAAGGTGTCAGACTGTCGGACGAGAGGAGAGAGTTTGGGGAAGTATAAAGAGATGGTAGAGTTGCCCTCGAGGGTTTGTTCGTAAAGAGTCATCAACCATCTTCTTCCTCAACTTTGTTTTTTTCGACTGAGTGTCGCTTGGTGACCATCTTGTCTGTCTTGTCTGTCGACGTGATCATTGATTGAATGTGAATGTTCGGTTGTTATCCTTGACCAATTTACAGGTGGTCATAGCTTCCGTTCCTCTTCAGGTTCCGTTCTTGTCCAACTGCCTGCGCGGCGGGCGAAGTGGTGCACGAGCCATTTCCCGCAGTTTAAGACTCCAGTGGACTAGAACATTATCGTATGATTGGTCGGATGACAGGTTGAAGGTGGATCTTCTTTTCTTGGCTTGGGCTCGCCCGCTGTTGTTCCCCAGCAAATTTGACGAGTCGCCCAGGTTCTGTCTGTTCGCTGCTTTCAAGTTCTTGCTTGTGTTGGTCTGTGTGTTTTCCAGGCTGTCTGTCCATCGGCTTGAAAGTGTCGCTGTCGTTCATCACTCTCATCGCGCCTTCACCACCGGATTCAGCCAAGCACTGCTCACTGACTGCCATCACAGAGCAGACGGGACAAGGCGTAAAAAAACCGTTCAAGAAGAAGGTGGTCCACGCTCTGCGGTCTCTGCCTCATTCACCCTTTTTCTCGTCTTCAGCTTCACCGCTATTCTTTGATCTTGTTTTTGACCAGCCCATTATCAAATCTGTATCTTCGAGGCTGTTGTGGTGTTTTCTGCCGGCCCCCCTCCCCCCCAAATACTCGCGCACTTATCGTCAACCCGTCCATCGCCCGACCCCCCGACCGTCGGTTTTTTTGGACCAACGCGTCAAAGGGTGCCACTTCGCGCATCCAAGACATTTCTTCTCCCCACACCCACAACATCCAACATTCGCATCCACATTCAATCCATACATCAGTCTGCATCGATTGATCAACAACGACAAGTGCATCACCACCAAAGCTAAACGACGACCACACCACCCAACGCCTCCACCCCATTGTGCGCCCAACGCGCGAACCATCGATTTGTTTCCCCGTCCATCTGCCGCCGACTTGACGGCGCGAGAAGGACAACATGTCGTTCTTTGGCGGCGGTGGCTTCGGCCAGAATACTAACACAGGCACCGGCTTTGGCTCGAGTGGCTTCGGTACCAACACCCAAACCACTGGCACAGGTATGTTTATTTCCATTCCCCTTCGTCGTCGTCGTTGTTGTCGACCCCCTTCGGAGACAAGCTTCCCTTGCTTCTTCTACTGCGTCATACTCCACGCGGTCCCATGGCGCGACCGAAAGCTAACATGCGACCTCGTCGTGTAGGTTTCGGCACAGGCACTACTGGATTCGGTGCCCCCGCGCAACCAAGCACCACTGGCGGTGGTCTCTTCGGCAGCGGCGCGACCGGCGGCACTACTGGCGGCTTCGGCAGTAATACAGCGGGCGGCTTTGGCACTGGCGGCGGATTTGGAGCACCTAAGCCTGCCTTCGGAGCTACCCCTTCGACCACCGGCGGAGGTCTCTTTGGAGCTTCCACGACTGCGACTACCGGCTCTGGCTTCGGCAGCACAGGCTTCGGCTCGAATACCGCGACCACCGGCACAGGGTTCGGATCTGGTGGTGGCTTATTCGGCGCTAACAAGCCTGCGACCACCACCGGCTTTGGCGCTCCCGCAACTACCACTGGCTTTGGCGCCACCAACACCACCGGCGGCTCCCTCTTCGGCGGCGGCGGCGGTACTACCAGCGCCTTCGGTTCCGCCAACAACCCCGGCATCGGCACTAATGTTCCCGACCCCCCGGGCACGGCGGTCGTCGCCTTCTCTCCCTTCCAAGAGAAGGAAGCTAACGGGTCTCAAGTCTCGTTCCAGAACATCTGTTTTATGGATGCTTACAAGAAGTGGTCCCCCGAAGAATTGAGATTGGCCGATTATCAGCAAGGAAGGAGATACGGTGGCCAGGGCGGCACTGGTGCTTTCGGAACCTCTGCCTTTGGATCGACTGGGTTCGGCGCCAACACTGGCACGACTGGCGGTTTCGGCAGCGGCACCACCACTACCACCGGCGGCGGTCTGTTCGGCAGCGGCAATACTGGCACGACGGGTGGCTTCGGCTCTTCGACCACGGCGAATACTGGAGGCTTCGGCTCTCAGCCGACGGGAGGTGGTCTGTTCGGTCAGCAGAACAAGCCCGCCACTGGTGGCCTTTTCGGAGCGAGCACGACGACTCCTGCCACCGGCACTGGTCTCTTTGGTAGCGGAGGTACAACGGGAGGATTTGGCTCCGGCACTGGCACGACGACCACCGGCTTCGGTCAAAACACTGGTACTACTGGCGGCGGTCTCTTTGGGCAGCAAGCTGCTAAGCCTGCTGGCTTTAGCTTCGGAAACACTGGTGCCACCACCACCACCGGCACTGGCTTCGGTACTGGTACAACTGGCGGGTTTGGAACCCCCGCTACCCAGAACACTGGCGGTGGTCTGTTCGGAAACACTGCTCAGCAGAACACTGGTACTACCGGCGGTGGCCTCTTCGGCACCCAGCAACAAACCCAGCAACAGCCCGCAAGCACGGGCTTCGGTGGTGGCTTCGGTACTCAGCAGCCTGCTACAGGAGGCGGTTTGTTCGGCACCGCCAACAACCAGGCGAAGCCCGCAGGCGGTCTTTTCGGCGGTGGCACTACTACTACTCCTGCTGCCGGTGGTGGTCTCTTTGGCACTGGCGGGGCCACGGGTGGTTTCGGCCAGCCGAACAACACTCAGGCTTCTGGTGGGTTGTTTGGTACTAAGCCTGCGGCTACGACTGGCACTGGTCTTTTCGGAAGTGCCCCGGCTCAGCCTGCTCAAACCGGTGGACTCTTTGGCGGCCTCGGTACTCAGCAGACTCAGCAGCCTGCTACGGGAGGCGGCTTGTTCGGCACTGCTAACAACCAGGCTAAGCCCGCGGGTGGTCTTTTCGGCTCAGCTCCCGCTGCTGGCGGTGGCCTCTTCGGTAGTGCCCCCGCCCAGCAGAGCACCGGCTTGTTTGGATCCACCAACACTCAGCAGCAGGCTGGTGGTCTTGGAACCTCCCTTCTCGGAGGCGCCCAGAACCAGCAACAGCCTCAGGCCTTCTCGGCGGGTATCAACGATATCAACGCCTATGGCGCTGCCACGTTGTTCTCTAACCTGCCTGACAACCAAATCCAGAACCCTGGTCCTCTCGCCACCCCCCTCAATGGCACTTCGAAGGCCAAGAAGCGCTCGATCCTGCCCATGTACAAGCTGAGCCCGGCTAATGCCTCTCGGATGGTTACGCCTCAGAAGAGGGGTTTCGGGTTCAACTACAGCACCTATAGCTCCCCGGTTAGCACCCCCGGCGGTTTGGGACAGAGTCTTTTGGCTGGTAGCACCAACCGCGGTCTTGGAAAGCCCGTATCCACCACTAACCTCCGCCGTACCTTCAATGCTGAGGACAGCATCCTCACCCCCGGTGCTTTCTCGGCGAACAACAACAACCGTCTGCTTGGCTGCAGCCATAAGAAGCTTGTCATTAACAAGGACATGCGCAGCGACTTGTTCCAGTCTCCCGCGGCCAAGGGCAAGCTTCTCCAGGATGGCAGCAACACCAGTGCCCGTAAGTTGACCAAGAGAGTCAGCTTTGATACCAGCAACGTCGAGGCTACCCAGAATGGTGCTGCTTCACAGCAGGAGTTCCACGATCTTGACGATGACAGTGACTTGGGCTTCCTGAAGCCTTCCTCTGCCAATGGCCGCACTAACGGCGCTGTCAACGGCTCCAAGGCTTCTGATGCCTCCCCTGAGATGGAGCAGATCAAGGGCAATGAGCTTGCCATTGTTCCCGAGGAGTCTTCTTTCGTGTCGTCTTCTAGTGTCGACGCCAAGCCTGTTAAGCAGGTCGATGCTGGCTCTTACTGGATGTCGCCCAAGCTGGAGGAGATCCAGGCCATGAACAGGGTGCAGCGCCAGAGCGTTGTTGATTTTACGGTTGGTCGTGAGAATGTCGGAAGTGTCCGGTTCAAGGTCCCTGTTGACCTCAGCAACATCGACGTCGAGAACCTGTATGACAACATTGTTCTCCTGGTGCCGCGCTCCTGCACCGTCTATCCCAACGCCGCCACCAAGCCCCCGGTCGGCAAGGGCCTGAATGTTCCCGCGTTGATCTCGCTCGAGCATAGCTACCCTCGTGGCGGACTTCGCGTCGGCGGCCGTCGCCTTGAGAAACACATCGAAAAGCTGAAGACGATCACAGATACCACCTTCGAGAGCTACGACATTCCCACTGGTGTTTGGTCCTTCTCCGTTGAGCACTTCACCACCTACGGTCTCGTTGATGACGATGAGGATTCCGAGGATGAAGAGATCACCGAGGTTGAGCCTACTCCCCGCCCTTCCACCGAGGCTGTTGTTGTTAAGAACGAATTCACCTCGCCCGAAGTCGACCCCGATGACACCTTCGAGTATAGGCACAGCACCGGCCGCCGTGCCATCCCTGGCGCTTTTGACCAGCGCGCCATGTACGATGATGAAGAGCTTTTAGATGCCGATCAGCAGCAGGGTATGCACTCCTCTCACCCCAAAGGAGCCGATGCTCCGTTGCCGTCTCGGGAGTGGCCTGACGATGAGAGTATGGTGGATGGACAGGACGCGTACGATCCCGATGCTGAGAAGTCATCCCAGCTTGACCTCGACGAAGAGCAATACGACCTCGCCCTCACCCAGATTGCCGATAACACCAACAACGTTCCCGCCGGTATCCTCAGAGCGAGGATGAGAGCCGTCAAGAGATCGACAGCCCCTACTAAGATCGAGGTTGCCGGTGGTGATGATTGGACACAGATTCTGCAGGCGAGCGTGCGGGCGCCAAGGACGGTAGATCGGAACTTGCTGCGGGAGCAAAACGAGTCGGGCGAGGCGTGGGAGGCCAAAGAGAGCGGAAGTCCTGCTCCCCGCGAGCCTGTTGTGCATGAAGGACAAGGGTTCGCGACGAGCATTGACTTGATGAAGTCGCTTTTCGAGCAGGCAAAGGGCCCAGCTCAGCCTGCCCCTCCATCAGGGGGTTTCCTGAAGGTTGGTGCTTAGCCTGTTTCTCCTTCCTTACCTTACAAGCTTCCTTCTCTTCTGATGTGTTGTCTGCTGCTCAAGCTTGGTCTATGTGTCTTGTGAAGCTTGCACGGCTATTTTGTACCTTACTACCTTTCTATTCGCCTACACTATTTGTTGTATGAATACAGACTAAGACTTTTTCTTGCTTTATAGTGGCCGTACCAAAAGCGCGATAAGGTTGATGAAGAAGCCGCCGCCCCTGCTCCCCGTGCCACCTGGGGCCCCAACGAACTCTTGATCACCACTGCCAATGATGAGGCTAGCCTTATCCCTGTCGAGGGTGGTGCCTCTGCCTCGGAGACCAAGACGGCCCTCAATAAGCTCCAGCAGTATATTGAGATTACTAACGCCCACCACGACGTTCCTCTGAATGAACTTAAGGATCTCACCGAGAACGACCCTGTCTGGGATTTGGCTTTCCTTCTTGCTAATGACGAGGCTGAGCTTCCCGCTTTCTGGAAGAAGTTGGTCGCTGCGGATACTGACCGCTTGCTTATGGAGGCGTCTACTCCGGAGGAGAAGGCTATCATCCTTCTCGCCGGTAACCGCGTCTCTGATGCCTGCGACCAGTTGATTGGTGGCAAGGACTTCCGCCTCGCTACTCTTGTTTCCAGCATCGGTTCCCAGAGCAAGGACCTCAAGACCCAGTTGGATTACTGGAGGGAGTCGAACGTCTTGTCTGAGATGTCCGAGCCCATCCGTGCTCTCTACGAGCTTCTCTCTGGCAATGCCTGCGTCTGCGCTGGTGTTAAGGATGCCCCCCTCGAGAATCGTGCTTCCTCTTTCACGATTGCTGAGCGCTTCAACCTCTCCTGGATGCAATCCTTCGGTCTGCGTCTCTTCTACAACAGCAAGACCGCCGATGGTGAGCTCGACATTTCCAAGGCCATCTACTCCTTCCAGGACGACATCGAGCAAGACAAGGAGCCTGAACCCGAGAGCCCCTTGTGGACGCTCCTCAAGACCTTCGCCACCCGCGAGTTCAACTGGGCGGAATCCGACCGTCTCGGCTGGCTCCTCACCCGGTCCATCTACTTCACCCAGCTCATCTCCTTCGGCCCCGACGCCGAGCAAAAGCTCGACCAGGCCTCTGTCTCCTTCGCCTCCTCGCTCACCGCCCAAGGCCACTGGGTCCCCGCTACTTTCGTCCTCCTCACGCTCTCCGACCCCGTCGCGCGCGAGACCGCCATCCGCGACCACCTCGGCCGCCACGCCCACCTCATCGGCTCCTACCACGATGCCAGGTCCCCCTTCTCGGCCCTCCGCCGCTTCGGCGTCACCGAGTCATGGATCTGGGAGGCCAAGGCGCTCGACTTTCGCGTCAAGGAGGACCACCGCCAGGAGTTCCTGGCGCTCGTCTGGGCGGGCAACTACAAGGAGGCCAACTCCGCCTTTGTCGAGCGCGTCGGTCCTGATCTGGTCATCGAGCGCGACTGGAAGAGGTTGGTCAAGTTTGCTCAGCTGTTGTTCAAGGTTAAGGGCAAGCTCGGTTCTATTCAAGAATGGGAACGTGGAGGAGCGGCGGTTTATCTGCTTTATCCGCTTAAGGCGGCGGCGCTGAGGAATAAATTGCCTGCTGGAGAGGACGAGGAGGAGGAGAGGAGACTTGACAGGTTGCTGGTGGATGGGTTGGTCGCGTTGGGCGATAGGCTCAAGCATGTTCCCGGTGCTTCGGGTGCTAGTGATGTCAAGCGGGAGGCGGCGGTGGCGGATATGGCGGAGGAATTGATTAAGGGACGGGTGAATGGCCAGAGTGAGATGGGTGGTATGAGACCGGATCCGAGGTTGTTTGGACTGTTGCCGGAGGATGTGAGGGGGAGGTATATGAGGACTATGGCGCTTGAGGGGATGTGCTAATCTTCGGAGGTTGTTGCTTGGTTCGGGGGCTAGGATAGATGATGTGTTGGGTGGGTGGCCTGTTACAGATGGATGGATGACAACTGGAGGGAGAAGCGAGAAAAGAAGTACGAGTAAAAAAGAGCTTGAGAGTATAGTTTAGTGGTATTTGGAATTTTAGCGGTATACAGAATGTTTGCTTGGTATTGAGTGTGTGTTAGTGAGGGTGAGTGTGTTATAGTGAGGGTGAGTGTGTTATAGTGAGGGTGAGTGTGTGTATATGGGTTTGGCGATATGCCCCTGGTTGGTCTACGGGGTGAAAAAGGAAACTGTAATCGCTTATAGTGTGTCTACATACTGTTACCTGGTCCTCAAAAAGCAGATAGTCATTAAATTGTTCCGAAAGAAACACGTCCCAAGCAATGTGCTCTATATATGTGAAATGTTGATGTAGCTAAAATGGAATCCGGCTACAGATAAAGAAGCTTATTGCTAGCTATGATCATCATTTTCTGTACAAGCGCAGGACCACCAAAGCAGCCATTCTATAGCGATCGTTAGCGCCAAATTCCTTTCCATCACAGCAATCCAACCAACACCACACCACGTCACAGCGAGCTGAGCTTACACTGCCTCATCGTAAAATGTGAGGCAGGATGCCTCAATGAGTCAATAAGTCAGATTTGACTGGCCTTTGCCTTACTTTTCTTCTTGATCATGAAAAACCACATGCGCGGTTGAGGCATTGCTGCCTAGCAACAGCAATACACCATACAGTATTTTACCCCTTTGGACCCTCCCTCTCCTATATTAATCGACGTCATTGAGTATTTCCACAGGCGAATCATAACGGTCAAGACAGGGCAAAATACCTACCTTACTCTTGACATCTCACCACCACCGACTTGAAACATTTATCTTTTTTTTTTCTTTCCCATCCTCATCCGCCCTCATCCACTCTCCGGCTTCTCTTTTCCCAACCCAGCACCCTATGAACTCCCAATAAACAACAACAACCAACAATCAACAACAGGGCAGCACAATGACCGCCCCATCCCACAAACCAACCCATACCGATGAGGTGAACCTCAGTCTGGGCCTAGCAGACCTCCCCCACGAAATCCTCCTCCTAATCCTCTCCTCCCTCCCCACCGCCGCCGACATCTCCCACCTGGGCTTAACCTGCCGCCGTCTGCGCCGACTTGTGACGTCTGAAGGCTGGAGGGCGTTTGTGATTGCTAGGTTTCCCTCGCTTGTTGGCTCCATCCCTGCTCCCATTTCTGGCTCTGGCTCTCAAAAAGAAAGTCGTTATGGGTGGCAGGAGGTGGCGGAGAGTTTAACTTGGCAGAGTAGGTGTTGGGATAAAAGGGCGGTGGGGTTTTGTGCTATCTACCCGTCTTCTGGGCCTGAAACAGGACAAAGAGGACAGAGAGGAGGAGGTGGACACGGGCAGGCGAATATGTTCCAATCAGTAGTCGACGCGCACTTCGACTTCGCTACGGGAAGGGAACTGTTAATCTGGGGAGCGGGCGAAGATTTGGTTGCACGACGAAGAGATTGGGGAGGCGGACAGAAGAGTAAGAGTGCGCCCAAGTTTAGTTGGTTTAAGGCCGAGGGGAGGGAGGAGGGGTTTAGGAAGGGGTATGATGATGTTAGGGCTTTACATGTGGTTAGGGGGGATGTGCCTCTTTCCGGGCCAGGATCGGGGTCGGGGTCAGAAGGGAAAAAGGGGTATGGAAAGGCGGTGGTGGTGGGCAGGGATAATGGTGATTTGGCCCTGGTGGAGGCGGAAGGGGAGAGGTTTGGGAAGACGATTGTGAGGTTTAGGCCGCGAGAGGGAGAGGAGGGGGAAAACCTGGTACAGGACACGATTAATTCGGTCGATGTGCTGTATGATGCTCCCGGGGGGAGGAGGTTGCTGGCGGCGGCGACGAAGAAGGCGTTGGGGGTTTATGCTTTGCCGGACGGGGAAGAGGAGGCCGAGGAGGATGGGGAGGTGTCGCCGGTGGTGGTTTACGATTTGCAGAGGAGTGTGTTGGACAGCAACACGGCTCAGTTGTGCAGCGCGAAGTGGATGGGTGGTCAGGGGAACGTGATGGCTTTGGCGCTAAAGGGGTGTAGTGAACGACTGCAGTACCTTTCGATTACGGAGTCGGGGTGGACGCATCATACTACGGCGAAGAGCATCATCAACTCGGGAGGAGTGGGAGGTTTGAGTATCCCTGATGCGGATATCTGTGCGAACTCGCTCTCGCCTGTCTACGCCAATCCTAACCAGCAAAAGTCGGGTGGGACAACACTGCTTCTTTCAGGATGGAAGGACGGTACCTGTCGCCTTCAGGATTTACGAACGTCCTCGCCCTACGACGCCATCTATCAGGATAATATCCAGCCCTGGGACCACGTCGAAGCCATCCTCACCTACGGCACCGAGCGCTTCGTTGCTGGCGCTGGTAACTCAGGCGCGACCATCAAGATCTTTGACTTCCGGTGGCCGAAACCCTACTCCCACACCTCAGCCCTCCCCTGTCTCGGCCGCCAACCCTTCCCCAAGCCTCATCAACCTTTCTCCAAGGCACCCAACGCTTCTCCCACCGGTCGTGCAAGATGCGATCATCTGGTTGGGCTCGAATGCCACTGGCATTCCCTCTCCAAACACCTCTACTACCGCCCCAACGCAACTATCTTCCTCCCTCGCGGCGTCCCCGGCCACGAACACGACCGGAACAACCAGCACGGCTTCACACGGACTTGGTCCCTCGCCAAAGCCTCCGACTCAGCCCCAAACTTCTACCTAGGCGTTTCGGGAGGCGTCATCGAAGCCAACCTCCAACCTACCCCTTCCAACCCATCGAAACCGGTAGAAATCGACCCCATCTACGGATACAACTACCCCTACTTCACCGGCCCATTGCCAGTCACCCACTCCACGTTCTCCACCAACTCCTTGAGAAACCAAGCCCAAGTAAACCAGGGAGCAGCGGAAGGGTACGCAACCGTTCCGATCAAGTACTCACTCATGGAAACGGGCGATGGGAAGTCAGTGGAAGCGAACGACAGATCAATCCGCATGCCGAGGATGATGGGTCCCTTTGAACCTTCTTCCGCTTTTGCCAATCCTGGGTCGCCGTTCGGGAGGGTTCCTCCTACGGCGCCGAGGGCTGATAGGGAACGAGCAGCGGCCGCGGCGGCGGCAAGGGGAGGACATGGAGGTCGAGGAGGACATAGAGCGGGGCTGAATAGTACAGGCGGACCAACTTTTGGCCGGAATGGAAATGGATGGGCGACGAATAATAGGAATAGGGATGGGTCGGCAACAAGCCAGAAGCAGGTGTGGGAACAGTGGCAGGAAGGGGTGGAACTACCGGCGGGAGTGAGGAGGGAACATCATCGGTTGGATTTGAAGTATCAGACTACGATTGATTTTGGGGTGTTGTTGGAGGATGAGAAGGGGGAGACGGGGTTGGAGGGGAGGGTGGAGAGGATGGTTGTTTGAGTCTAAGAATAGAGTGATGAATGGGTCTTTTGGAGCGGAAAATAAAAGCGTCAATAGAGTCTGATAATTTTATTTCCTTGTCATCAATTTATCTTCACCGGTGGTGATAATGGAGTGTTTGTCCAACACGTCCTTCTGTTGCCTTGGAAAGGAGTCAGGGTTGGGGTTATACGTGATTGAAAGCTCACTGCGGGGGCGGGGTAAGCTCCCTGCCGGTTGCCCTGGGATGCCATTCCCGAAGCCAGATTCGTCACTTTGTAAATACTCGCGTCCAACAAGCTTGCAACACGCGACGGAGTAGTTTTTGACCCCGCCCTCAGAAAGTGATATTTCGAAGTTGATGACTGAGGAACGCCAGCTGGCAAATATCCCGTGTACATAAGAATATCCGAGTTGAATACCAAAACAACTTCTTCCCTCGTCCCGAAATCCCTGGAAGTTTAGGCAACAAAGCAAGCAGCCGTGGAACAAACTTGGAAGCTGAAACCGAAAACTTGGAAGCTCACATTAACATCGAAACAACCTGCTCACCTGCCCCCCTGGCTGGACCGGAGGTAGGGTACACATTTACAGAAAGCGGCGACATCTCGAAAGCGACCTGACCAAACAAACAAACAGTTCTAGTGCCTTGCAGAAAGCGCAAGCGACAACCTCACATCATGCATACCTACAATCTAGGGAAACACCACCCCGACCCCGCCTGGATTTCAACCATGGCCTCCCGCCGCCAACGCTCAGACTCCGATGCTGACGACTCCTTCAACGACGAAGATCTCGACTTCGTCAACTCTCAAGTCACAGACGACAGTATCAGCATGTCATCCTCACAACAAGACCTCTCCTTCGCCAGCAGCAGCGGCAGCAATGGCACGTCCAAGGACAACGACAACAACACGCCCTCACCCCGCGTCTTCAGCGGAGGCCCAGATGTTGTTGACTTGACGGCTAGCAGCCCGACCACACCGAGTCATCCTTCCTCCGGCAGGCAGGAACATCTTCACGTCGGCGGGATGACCGTCCACGGCCTAGGCCAAGACCACGCCTCCACACCCATCCCCAAGTTCGGCCAGCCCACACAGCTAGTCTCTCAGTTCACGCCCGTTAACACCAGCAACAACACTAAGAACGCTGCCAGCCGAAGCGGAGGAAGCGAAAACAAGCATGCCTTGAACCCATCCCCTCACGGCAACGGTGGTCTCGGCCCCAGCGGCCGCGTCGGCGCCAGCAGCCACGCCATCGGCGGATCCAAGTATAACAACCTCTTCAACGACCGGGGCAAGAACAGACCAGAGTTTCACAAGGACTTGTACAGATCTAGCGGACCCCTCAAGGCCAACGCCCCGCCGAAGCCGTCGACGACGGAAATCAAGAGGAACAGCATGGGCATGCAGCTGTTCAGCTCGTTGGATGTGGATCCGGCACCGGCGCCGTCGCCGTTGCAGCCGGGTAGGGGCACGGCTTCGAGGGGGACTGCGGCGGCGTTTGGGGAGAATGTGTTTTATACTGATCCCGACAAGGCGAAGGAGGATTTGAAGGCGTTGTTGGAGGGTGGGTTGGATGATGAGGAGAGTGAGGATGAAGGAGCTAAGGCGAAGACGAAGGGTGCGGTGTCAGAGTCAAAGAAGAAGGAGGAGTCGATTGTTTCTTCTACTGGACATATGCCTGGCCTTGCTGTCTCTTTGCTGCCGCATCAGGTTGAGGGTGTCAGGTGGATGATTAACCGCGAGCTGGGCCCTCTGAAGCGCGGCCGCGTTCCCAAGGGTGGCCTTCTGGCCGATGATATGGGTATTTGGATTCTGTCTTGGTCTGTTTTTGACTCTTTGCTAACTTATCACAGGTTTGGGCAAGACGTTGCAGTCCATTTCCCTGATTATCGGCAACCGCAAACCCGCCTCGTCCTCCGCTCCGGGCTGGAAATCCCACTTCAAGGATATCAGCAAAGCCACTCTCGTTGTTGCACCGTTAGCTCTCATCCGACAATGGGAGGCCGAACTCAAGGATCGCGTCATGCCCGACTTGAACATCAAAGTATGCGTTCATCACGGCCCGAAGCGTTCCACGATTCCCTCCGAGCTCGCCAAATATGATGTTGTCATCACCACCTACCAAATCCTCGTGTCAGAGCACGGCAATTCTCATCCCGACCCGAACAAGGGCGCGCAAGCAGGTTGCTTCGGCGTACACTGGTTCCGCGTCATCCTAGACGAGGCCCATAGGTAAGTTCTGAAAGTCGAATACTCAAGACTTCATAAAGGCTAACATATGATACCACAGCATCAAAAACCGCAACACCAAAGCCGCCAAGGCATGCTGTGCCTTGCGGTCTGAATACCGCTGGTGTCTGACCGGCACGCCAATGCAGAACAATCTCGATGAGCTACAGTCTCTCATCCACTTCCTGCGCATTGCGCCTTACGACAACCTAGCCGAGTGGCGAGCGCAGATCGATGCGCCCATGAAGCAAGGCAAGGGCCACATCGCCATTCAACGCCTCCACAGCATTCTCCGGTGCTTCATGAAGCGCCGCACCAAGGAAGTTCTCACCGAAAAGGGCGCTCTCGTCGCCGGCGGTAAAGAAGCTCTGGCCAAGGCCGAAGAGAAGGGTGAAAAGGCGCCCGAAGCCGCCTTCAAGGTCACAGAGCGCAAGGTCGTCACCATCGAAACGGAGTTCAGCCCCGCCGAATCGGCCTTCTACAAGGCCCTGGAGGAGCGAGCCGACCAGAGTCTCGAGAAGATGATGAAGGGCCGCACGGTCAACTACGCCAATGCGCTCGTTCTGCTGTTGCGGCTGAGGCAGGCTTGTAATCACCCTAGGCTGGCGCAGACGAAGCTTGACAAGGACCGGGACGCGTTGAGTGTGGATTCAGCGACTGCGCCGACGCCCGCTGGCAAGAAGAAGAAGGCCTATGATTCGCAGAGTCAGACCAGTAGTGTGGATGACCTGGCGGATATGATGGGCGGGATGGGCATCCAGGCTAGGCAGTGTGACATGTGTCTGGGGGAGATGACGAAGAAGGAGATTCAGGAGGGGCAGTTGAGGTGTAAAGGGTGTGAGGATAGTTTGAGTCAGTTGATGAAGGAGCAGCAGAGTACGCAGGAGAGTGTGGAGAGCAAGGGGAGCAAGAAGCATAAGAAGAAGAAGGTGAGTGTGGTTAAGGAGAAGGTGAAGGTTGAGAGGAAGACTAGAGGGAGGGGAAGGAAGGTTGTGGTGGATAGTGATGATAATGAGGAAGAGGAGGATGAGGATGAGGAGGAGACACCCAAGAAGGCCAAGAAATCTCGCGATGACAGGAAGCGAGTCGTCGATAGTGACGATGAAGAGGATGAAGGCAGTTGGCTGGTGGGAGAGTCTCAGAGGAGCGCAGTTGACCTTGGTGTTGCTGGAGGCACAGACGACGAAAACGCCGAAGGCACCGGCGAGGACATCAACTCCAACGAAGAGATCTCCGAAGACTCAGAGGACCCAGAGGAGGACAGCTTCGTCGTCAAAGATAGTGACGATGACGACGATGACGACGAGAGTGTCGACGAAGACTCGATAGTCGGCTCCGGCGACGAAGACGATACGTTCGCCTCCGTCTCCAAGCTCAGCTCGCAAGTCGTCAAGCAATCCGAATCCGAAGAAGAGACTGCCGATTCCGAAGAGTCCGACATCTCCGCATCAGAACTCGAATCCGAGACGGACTCCGAAGCCGAGTACGGCATTAAACGCAACAAGGCCCCCGTCCAGATCTCCTCCAAGATCCACGAGCTCATCGCCATCCTCCGCCGCGAAGCCCCCACCCACAAGTTCATCGTCTTCTCCCAGTTCACCTCCATGCTCGACCTCGTCGAGCCCTTCCTGCGTCACCACCTGCCGGACATCAAGCACGTCCGGTACGACGGCAAGATGCCCAACGACGCGCGCGAAGCGTCGTTGCACTCGCTGCGCAAGGACCCGCGCACCCGCGTCCTTCTGTGCTCGCTCAAGTGCGGATCGCTGGGCCTCAACCTGACTGCCGCGACGAGGGTGATCATCGTCGAACCCTTCTGGAATCCCTTTGTTGAGGAGCAAGCTATTGATCGCGTGCACCGTCTGACGCAGACAGTCGATGTGGTGGTGTACAAGTTGACGGTGAGAGGAACGGTGGAGGCGAGGATCCTGGAGTTGCAGGAGAAGAAGAGACTGTTGGCGCAGGCGGCGGTGGAGGGGTCGACGGAGAGAGGGAAGAAGAAGGGCCAGGGATTGAAACTGGGGTTGCAGGAGATTTTGGATCTGTTCAAGCACGATGGTAGGGCTGTTGGTGCTAATGGCGGGTCTGGATCCCACGTCGAGGAGAATGAGTTCGCTGCGGGTAGGACTCCGGCTAGGAGGGCGCCTGCGGCTGCGGCTGCGGCTAATACGGGGGCGAGGAGGGAGCATGAGGTTTTTGGGCGGAGGTGGTGAACGTGGAGAAATGGGGTACGGAGTATGGCCTTTGTTCAATCGCTTAGTTGATGTGTTGGTATGAAGTTACGATATTGTATGATTCACGATGGATGGATGCTATGAGTCTGGGTATTCGCTTTAGGATTTGTCAGGGTATACAGGGGGTTATGCTATGTTATGTTTATGAATAATTTTGCTTGAAGGTGTCATGTCATTGTTTTGGAGGACAAGAATCAATGAAGACGGAACAAGCTGGCTAAAAGCGGGTGGTATAGATAGCTTTAGATTGATGGATGGGTAAAGCACATGGTGAGATTACTTGTAAGGATTAGTAGCACAATACAGATTATCTGACGGTCTTTGCCTTGCTCTCTTTTTTTGTGAAACCGACAATAGCGATAAAGCTAGCAAATCGAAGCAAGTAGTCTATCCATCCTACGCCGCGCTTTTGTTCTCCAAGACCGTCAACCCAAGAAACACAGCCACTTCCATTCTCCTTTTCCCAGATCGCCGAACAATAGATCCCATATACACCGTCCATCAACCTCAATCTATCATTGACCCCATCCTTTTCACCCAAACCTAGCCTTAGCCAAAGCCCTCAACCCCTCCATAACCCTATCCTCCCTCTCCCTCGCCTCCCTAATCCTCTCCTCCCTCTCCGCCGCCCTCGCCCGCTCCATCTCCTCCCTCCTCAACTGCCTCTCCGTCTTCTTCACCTCCTCCCTTTTCATCATCCGCTTATACTCCTCCAGTCCGCCCCCATCCCCTTCACCCATCAGTTCACTCTCAGCCACCTCCCCACCCGGTGACGGCTCCCGGAAGGATTTCAACTTTTCGTTTAACTCTTTCCGTTTTTCCAAGCGGCGCTCGCGCGTGCCGGCATCGGCCCGCGGGACCAGGTCTTCGAGTCGTTGCTTTTGCAGGGCGCGGTCGGCTTTGCGTTGGGCGCGCAGGGCTTCGAGGGAGGAGGCGCGCTGGGTGGCTGACTCTTCGGCGAGGGATTCGCGGTGGAGGGTGAGGTCGGTGAGGGAGGGGATGGTGGGGCCGTGGGTGTGAGTGCGGGAGGAGGAGGATTGGCCGGGGAGGGTGGGGCCGTAGTCGGAGTCTTCTGAGTCGTCATCGGAGTTTTTGGTGGTGAGAGGTGGGTTGGAGTCGGCCATGGGGATGTCGCTTGTTTCGATGGATGGTCTCGCTGTTGTAGACTCAGGGCCGTCGCCCTCAGACATGGTTGACACGCCCCTCTCCTTCCTGTCTCTTCCGTCTTTTGCGCTGCTGGTTGGTTCGGTGATGGAACGGGGTACCCTCCCCTCTGCTGCGGCCTCCTTTGCCAAACTGGCAAATTGCCCGGGATCGTACCACCCCTCTGCCAGCTCGCCGCGGTTCCACTTCTTGACGAAGCTCTTCCATCTGCCCCGTAGCTCGTGGTCGTCTAGATCGTCGATGTAGAGTTGTTTTTGAATGTCGAGGTAGTGGGCGAAGAGGGGCTCGAAGTTGGGGTAATCGGAGCGTGAGAGCTGGCGGGAGTTGAAGGGGAGGGGTTTGGGTGGTTCATCTTTGGGCCGTTCGTGGGAGTGGGAGCGGTGGCGGTGGTGACGAATGGGTTTAGTGTCGCCGGAGTGGGAGTGGGTGTGGGAGGGGGAGCGGGAGGTTCTGTGACGTTCTGATCGGTGGTTGCGGTGTCTGTGATGAGAGCCCTCTTCTCGCCTCCTCTTGCGGTCTACAGAGGTGTCTCTGTCCTCATGCCGCCGCCGGTGGCGATCCCTGTCTCTGTCCCTTTCCCGGTCTCGACTTCTTGACCGGTCCCGATGTCTATCACGTCCCTCTCCATATCTGCGGTCCGGCTTGTCGTCGAGCCTTTCTGACCTTGATCTTGACCTCCTCCTGTCATGATGTGTTGATCTTGAGCCACCTGGGAGAGGTGACCGCGACCTGTGTCGGTGGCCTTCGGCGTTTGAACCCATAATTTGCTTTGATCGGCGTATGTCCTGGAAACCCTGGTTTTCTCCCTAGGTTGCAGTAAGAAGTCCTTGATTGGTTTTTGAATCTCTTTCGACCGAGTTTTGTTCAGTATTTCGTTGTCTGAAGCGGTACGTCGTTGGATTAAGGTGAGTCCCACTTGCTGATCTCCAGCTGTGAAAGGAGTCGCCCACGAGGTGATGAAACGGGGATTATGTTGCTATGTGCGACTTGATCGGATTTCGAGTTGATCCGAGGCGTGTAAGTCCGAAACAATGACAAAAATTTTGAATGTTGAAAATTATGTCAAGTTGGAAGTTTGAAAAGAGATGAACTGGAATCAAGATGCAGTGGTTGATATCCCAGCAAAACGGAAGAGCATGGAAAGTCAGGGATGCAATGACTGAACGTTCGCCCATGCACCGTTTTGCTGTGGTATTACGTTTACGTACCGTTTCGCTCAGAGCGTTGAGCAGAGCGTGCAGGTCTTCATGAGGAATGTTTCGCAAAACAACGATCTACCTCACACTGCTGAACAAGTTATCTCTGTCTTCGAGTTATTACCGAGAAAGAGAATATAGTGGTCGATTAAGGTTAAATGAAATCACGTTGAGTAGAACTTGAGAGAGTTGCTCTCCAGGTCACATGACCGTGAATCTTTAGTGGGTTACAGCGTTTTGGGTGCCATTTTCATCTTCAACTGCCTGCAGTGTTGTGCTTCAAAGTTTTCAGGTGTGCATAACTCACTGCAACAAACTCCAAATTCGGCATTTTGTTCTGCATCTTGCAGTCCAGGCGTTGCAGCGGTGTCAACTCGGAGGATTTTTTGCAACAAATTCGACAGTTTCATCCACCATGTCGAAACCTGAGGAGGTCGTCAACCAGGTCGCCGAAGATGAGGGCTCTGATATCGAGGCCGGCGGGCTCTTTGAGGACCCCCCTGACTTCTACCCTCCTTCGCCTCCCCCGACTACTGAGCACTACACCATGAAGAATGGCGACGACATTACACTGCACCTTGTCGGCCACAGCCCTCTCGAGGCTCACACCCTATGGAACGGAGCCGTCATTATCTCACAGTACTTTGAGGAGCATCCCGAGGAGGTTAAGGACCGTACTGTCCTTGAGATTGGCGCCGCTGCCGGTCTGCCCAGCTTGGTGGCTGCAGTACTTGGAGCCAAGAAGGTTGTCGTGACCGACTTCCCGGATCCGGACATTGTGGAGGTCATGTGGAAGAACATCCGTGGTTGCCCCATGTTGGCTGTCGACCGCGAGGAGGAACGCAACATTGTTGCTGACGGCTACGTCTGGGGCGCCAAGCAGGCTCCATTGCTCGCCCACTTGGGTGAACAGAAGGAGGGAGAAGTTGGGTTCGATGTTCTGATTTTGGCCGATCTCCTCTTCCGTCACTCGGAGCACAGCAAGCTGGTCGACACCATCCAGTTCACTCTGAAGAAGAAGCCCGGCAGCAAGGCCTTCGTCGTCTTCACTTCGTACCGCCCATGGCTCCAGCACAAGGACTTGGCTTTCTTCGATCTGGCCCGCGAGAGGGGCTTCATTGTGGACAAGTTCCTCGAAGTCAAGACCGAGAAGCCTCTGTTCGAGAACGACCCCGGTGATGAGGAGATTCGCAAGACCGTCACTGGCTGGGCTGTGCGCTGGCCCACGGAGGAGGAGAAGGCAGCGGCCAAGGCGGACGCATGAGCTCGATTCTCAAGCTGAGCGGAAGATGAGAGCATTACAAAAGCGGTGCTGAAAGAATCGACATCATTTCAAACACGATCTAGACAATGATACCCATATTGGCGGCCAGCCTGCCGAAAGGCAATCCAGCTCGGATCAGTTCCTTTGCCCACCGGTTATTCGTTCTTGGTGATTTTTGACCCACGGGCCCACGAGTCGCGCTGTACTTGCAATGCCGTCAAGACTAGCGAGAAGGTGTGCGAATGACATTGTGATGGCGGCCTGCAACGATGGGAGGTGAGTGAGACGATATACATGATGTCCGAAAGAAGCACTCGTACCAACCGCTGGAGAGCCTGGAGGAGTCTGGTCCCAGCTAATTCCGAAACATGATCAATGAGAAGTATTAGCAGATTCACGACGTGGAAGGATGAGCCGCATTGCCAGAAACGTAGGAAGAGGGTGGACACGGGCAACCAGAGGTTGCTCCAAGTCCACTCCTCTAATATCGAGTCCTCAGTCATGGTTGACGGATTTTGATAGACTTTGGACCACGAATCCAATCAAGGCAAAAACGAGATTCGTGAAACCGATGACAGACAAGCACATATTAGGTAAGAGGGCATTCACAGATGGGAAAGGGCAACTTGTCACTTCAAGTCTTTGCTGCCTGGTTAAGGTGACATTGGAATTCTCATTTTGACATTTGTCTCGCCAGCCGCCGACCATCACTGCCCGTCCGCCAGGCACCGCTTGCCCTATCGAGACGTTGTGATGAACCCCTGTCATCCACTAAAAAGGGGCTGTGCCCACCATCGCTAGCGGCTTTAAACACTTGGGAATGCCTGCCACTTCTCCCACTTAGCTTCTGACGATGACGCGGCCTCCTATTCTGTTCTTCCTTTTCAACATTTATTATCACGCATTCATCTAATCATAGCTTGTGGATTTCCTAGGACTCATATCCAAAAAGGCTTCTTGGGAAACTAGCTTGTTTCATGTGGGATCGTCGAGAAGGAAACTCCCGAAAGTGACACAACATGCAGCCTCTCGAGCTTACCACCACTATCACCTCTCTACGAACCTAACACGGCAGCGATGGACACTGCTTGAGATGCAGCCAAGGGTCTGTACCACAACACAAAGGCCCATTTTACTCGGTCTCGTCCATTCGGCTCTTCACTTTGCCCGGACCTCTCCATCACTTGCCCCGTTGGCGCCGCGGATGGAACTCCAAGAGCCCTACATCTACAAGCAATTCCCGTCTGTGGCAGTCCACTACCGTTGGGCTGTACGATGTAGGCCAGTCAGCATGGCCTCTTTGTCTCGAGTGGGACAGGACCTCTTGACATTGGGGGCACAGGGAAACACAGCCTCCATCGGTCCATTCATCTTGCCGGGGCAGTTCCCTTCAGCTGTCAAGTATCACCAGTCTGGACTCCCCCACATCCTTCCTCAAGCGCCGGATCATCTCCGATCTTAGTCCCGTCCTTCATTCAAACCTCACATTGTGTAGTAAAGCACCTTGATGGTCTCAAGCATCTAACAAAACCATTTGACCTTCCGCATCATATCTGCTTCTTTTTGTCTCTTGATCATCAAATGCTTATCTTTGCTGTTGGATAAGCGGCTCTACCCAACCACACTTACTCGTATCACATCAGGCTTCGTCATTGCGAGCCTAGCCAGCAGCAATGGCGTGGGAACTTTCATCATGGCTCGTGGTCATGCGGGCGTTCCAGATCGCTGCCGCTCTGGTGGGAGCGACCATGAATGGCTTCGTCACTGCAACCGTCTTCAGGAACGGACATCTTGGACTGACTAAAAGCATGCTCATCCCGGAGTTGTTGGTAAGCTTTCTGTAGGAGTCTTTCTCCTGTATCGCCGGGAACACGTCAGCTAACATATATCACGGATAGATCTGTATGACCCTTGTCTATGCTACACTCGCCGTCTTTATCCAGCATAGTGGCCACCGATCCAAGAAGACGGGTTGGCTTATCACTTTTATCATGGGCGATATCATCTTTTGCGGGGTTGATCTAGCAGTCATCACCCTTCTTGCTAATGCTGGGCTTCCATCTCACTGTGGTGGATTGACTACCACCAAAGAGGATGATGATCACAAGGTGTACAAACCTCGACCGGGCTTTACGACGCCTGGATTTACCTCGGGTTATGATGGACAAAAGGGCGAACTCGACAGGTTTTGTGCTTTTGAGCGGTCGTATTATGCTATTGCTCTCGGGCTTGTGTAAGTTCCTGATGTCTTATTATTTTCGCCGCCATACTTACCACAATATGACAACTAACATCTTGTAGGTTCACTTACCTCGCCACCGTCATCCTTACCGTCCTACGAATCTTCGAGAGAAACTACACTAAAAATTCTAAGTGCATTGAAGTTCTGAACTCTCTCGAGCGTGCCGACACCATGGAATCGAAACTCAGCGATGCCTCATCGCCGATCATCGAAGCCCCGAGACCACATCCCGACCGATCAGGACCGTCAAGTGAGGGTGTCGTCACCCGCACCGCTTCGATCCGTAGTAACGTGACAGCAATGACGTCCTCAACAGCCGGAAATGGACCATACCTGTCCGGCGCAATCCAGTCCAGCGCGATTCCGCCACGAAGACCTGTTAGCCAGAACACATCAGTACCAGCTCGCCAACTATCAGTGAGCACCATTAGCAGCAACAATACTTCCCGGCCAGGCGGGACAAACTCAAATTTCGCCCCAGTATCTCCTATAGACGAAGGAGAGATAGACATCGGGGCTGCGCTAGTAGCCGATGGACCGCAATACCGTGCTCATCAGTCACACAACAACAACACTCCACATCAACAATACCAATCAAACCCCCAATATCAACCACATCGCCATCAACGAAATCTCACACAAGGGACGTTGCCTCCCTTAGCCGAAAACGACATCCTAAATCCCGAAGTTGCCTTATTAGCAGATGGGCCGCAATACCGTCCTAATCAGCAACAGACTCAACACAGCCAACAGCAATCACAATACCAGAACCTCTATGACTTCCCACGAAACGTACCTTTAGTACCACAAGGGGGAAACCTACCTACACCCGTAAAAGGCGACTATCTAGCTTTGGCGTCTGATGGAGCGGCTGATGGTGTACAATATCCTGGAATTCAACGACCATTGAATCAATCACTACCTCAACAGCTTTCTCTACATATACCACGACCACAAGGGACATCACCTCCCACTGGAGGCGGCGGCGGCGGCGGCGGCGGCAAAACCGATTATCTATCCCTAGCAGCGGACGGATCAAACGACAACCCACAATACCCACTCATCCAACGACAACCCATATCCCACCAACAACATCAACATAACCTCTCCCTCGCCCAATCACCACTACCACCACTCCCACCCCTCCCCGGGGCCGCACCAGGGGCCATGACCGATTTCATCTATCCCAACGTCCCTACGAATACCCACAGCGGCAGCACAACACCAACCCCCAGGAACATAAACCCCAACTACGCCCCCGCCTCAACCGGCGGTCTAAACCTCGAACTACGATACGACGGGACGATGTCAGGAAGGACGAACGAGCCGCCATCACCAGATCGATACTCAATTTCCATGTCGGATGTCAGTTCGGTGTCGACTGCGTTGCCGCCTTATCAGCGGTATGAGACGGGGATGGAACCACCGAGGGGGCATGAAGCGAGGAATTCACGGGGGTCGTGATGGGGATCGTGATAGGGAGTCATGAGGGTTTGAGTGGAGGGCGATGAAATGGAAACGAGATGGGAAGGGGAGCAAAACGGTTCATGAGAGGCGACGGGCGATGCTCACTCAGCGAGGGAGGGAATAACTGGAAAAGATCGATCGAATCAACGGGAGACGGAATTTTGACCTCTGGAACAACACAAACATGGACATTACTGGGAAAACGGGACGTCAACGGTTATACGAGTGTTTCTTGCGTCGGGATCTTTTACGAACGGATATTACTGTTAATATTTTTTGAGCGTTGGACGCCCTGATTTTTTTTTTTTTAGTTTTTTTTTGGTATTTCTTCTTTTTTTCTTCTTTTTTTTCTACCCGTTGGGGAGGTGGAGAGAGTTGGGGAAACAGACAGACCTGTTCCATCTCCCCAACGGGTACATACCTAAGCTTCTTGTATCTACTTTGGGGATATCTTCGTATTTAATGAGCTTTTGGGATGCAATTCTACGATGAATGCTTGACAGGAACTGCTACTGTTACTCTGAGCTGATATATACTGCTGGCCGTGCCTCATGTGTTCAGGCCAATGACTAGTGATGAGTGCATGTTCTGCATGTTTGCATGTTAGTGAGCAGTTAGGTTACTTGCTTACTTGCTCAAACGCGCGCTGATCGACTCCAACAAATCCATCAGTGGTTGGTCTGATCTTATGCCGCTACTGCGATCACTGTGCCTATCTTGCTCAGTGCTGCGCTTATTATCAGCCCAATTCCTCTGCGGTCAATGCCTGGAAGATATGATCTCGGAGGGAATAAACGCGCTCAGTGAGCTCATCGTCATCAGGTGTCGAGTTCAGAAGAAAGTGCGAGAGGAGAAATGCCATCAAGGGCCCTTTGTATTCGTTATGTTACTGCCAGCCTTGTCCTTCCGGCTAACAGCTATGGGTATATATACGTTTGTGCCAGCCCCTGTCTACCGTCCTTCTCTTTCGCTAACCCGCTACCCCTGCGATATATATTCCTTGAATCGGGGTTTGGCGAATTGTGTGTATGTCCACTCCCAACAGGTGTTAATTTCCCAACCTAGGTCTGCTCTATTCTCCCATCCGTTTCCTCTTTTTTTCTTCTCCCCGCCCATAACCGGCTCATCAGGCTCTTCGCCATCTCTCGTCGAAAGCTCGGGCTGGTCATTTGTGGTCTCTCCTCCTAAGGGACGGACACCTCTGTGCTCCTGCCTGCACCATCTCCTCTACCACCGCAACAACTTCCACCACCACCACCACCACCACCACCATCACCGCTAGTAGCAGCAGCCCTTAGAATGCCGTCGATACCAAGAGGCGTGTGAGGCGTGCGTGGACTAGACATGGCGCTGTTCATATCACCGCTCATGCCGCCGCCATTAGGAGCGTTCAAGCCGCTCATGTCTCCCATGCCTCTTCGGTGGGTGAGGGAAATCACACTCGAAGGGCCACTAGACATCATTCCCTGTGGTAATCCATCCGGTATGGGCATCATACCCTCGTGACCGTGGGTTTGACTCCGGCCATGGCTTTGAACCTCCTGGTGTTGCTGATGTTGCTGACCTATGTCATACGCCTGTTGTTGCTCCAACCCCTCTTCAACACCAGCCAAAGACGGCACCGCGTTCCCGTGAATAATACACCCAATACACGCACAATCATCTCCACACGGACAAGATAAAGACTCGCCGGCGCAATTAGGTAACGGGATGGTCGCCCACAAAAAGTCTGCTGTGGAGAGGTACTGTTCATCACTGGGGGTCCCTGACGCATCACTGGGCGTCTGGGCCTCGACTGGCGAGTCAGGTGGCAGTTGCTGCTGAGGTTGCTGCTGTTGGCCGGTTCGAGGACCAAGAATAGGGCTGCTGATTTGGTATTGTTGCTGTTGCTGCTGGTGAACCCCAGCAGTAGCAGCAAAATCGAGACTGCCGCGATGGCTGTTACCACCGGGACTGCCGATGGGACTAGCAATGTTGAAGTTGTAAGCGTCCTGGACGTACTGAATGGTTTGGGTGTTGTAAGGATGTGCAATACATCCGATGCATTGGCAGCCGGGACCGCAAGTGCATTCGTGACTTGTACCAGCGCCAGCATCTCCTCCGCCGGAAAGGAACAGATCAAGTGCGAGGCCGGCTCCTTGTCGGGATGCTTGTGCAGCAGCGGCACCTTGATGGGCTGTTTGTTGGTAGGTTTGGGGGTCAAGTGGGTGGTTCCAGGAACCGTACTCTTCTGGGTACCGAAAGACGGTCTGGTAACCAAAGGGCATAACTGTGGGCGATAAGGATTCTTGCTGTTGCTTAAGCTCTAGAGGAGGTTGGGCGTTGAACTGCATAGGGTTTGCGGAAGACTGTCCGTAACCCGACTGAGGCACAGCGACAGAGCCATTAAATACGTGCGGTTGAGATCCTCGCGAATCACGACAACCACCACAACAGCTCCCTTTCTTAGGGATGCCCTCTATGCCTGTCCCTTCCGTTTCTTTGCCTTTGATATCCAAGTCCTTTTTGACTTTGTTCCATTGTGAGGGCTCGCTGGTAAAACTCTGATCTCCAAAAGTGGTCGATGGACTGCTTTGAGACACCGGTCCACTTTGACTATGTGCAACTTGTTGTCGAGGGAAGCTATCCGATCCCATAAAAGTGTCATCAGTAACCCCGCCGTGGTTGATCATTTGCTGTCTCTGCAAGGCAGCGAAGGCGGCCATTTGCTCAGAGAGAGCGTTGTTTTCAGTCTTGAATCCCTGGGGCGGTGACTGAGCGATCCCGTTGTGTCCTACCGTGGGTGCGGACGAAAACCTTTGGTGGTTCAACGAGGGGTCGCTGGCGCTGACAGCTGGATATCCCGTTTCATAGTTGAATCCCGGTTGACTCCCAATTGGTAGCTGCACCGTTAGATTAACGCTCGTCATCAGTTCGCCGGCAGAGACACCCGCCATGTTCGGACCCAAGGCGGCATTGTGCTGTGCGGCCAGGCCGAGTGTCGCCAGGTCTAGGTCAAACGTCGGCAACTGATACCGGACATGCGGCTTCGATATGGAGCCCGATTTGCTCACCCTAAAAGCAGGTCGCGCCGGCGTCGACGAGGAGGCATGAAGGCGAGGAGACGGGATGCCTTGGGCAGCAGCCGTAGACGAAGGGTCTTCTGTGGAACTACCGTGACCAGAACCACATCCGCACTTTTGCTTTCGAGGAATCGCCACCTTCACGCCTCCGCCTCCACAAGAGCAGTTCGGAGGCGGATTTGGACAAGCGCAAAGGCTCAGGGGCCGTCCCGGTTTCCTCACTGGCACCATCACCCGCTCGGTGGCATGAGTACATTTTGTAGAACGATGGCCGCGAATACATGGCGCACTAAGGGGAGGAAGAAGAAAGTCAGCCAAAAAGAGAGAGCCTGGAATATGTATGTCTGACTAGCCTTGCCAGCTTCGGTTTCGGAAGGTAGCGAAAGGATGAGTTTGGTGCGACGGCACACCGGTGCCCTTTGCCCCCGTGGGATGACAAATACCAGTATGGCAAACATACAAGCATGAAGATGAGAGGAGGGGTAAAGGAGATGGGAATAATGACTTACCAGGCCATCTTCTGGCCGTTGATGATGGGCATTTTGGCGGCTGGTGGTACGTTCTCCAAGTGATGACCTTGGTCAAAGATCTTGAGGGATGAGCGAAGGGTGGAAACCGCTCGAGAAAAGTGACTTGAGGGAACCCCCCGGTCACCTCAGTCACCAGGGCCAGCGGCTCGGCCTCGTGCGCCGCGTGCGTAAAACGTGCTTGGTGGGAGGTAGCACCCTTGTTGCCTTTCCTAGAGCTCTCTCGCGGCTCAACGTCGTACCTGGATCTTCTGGTCGGGTCTGGGTAGTAGTTCTGGGTCCTGAACTGTTCTTGGACGGTTCAGGAGACCAGATGGGTGATCCGTGGGACCGTGTATCGGGTTGGCGCCGGCGGCTTCCACACTGCGAAACCGATTTTATATGGTCAGGACTTCAGTGGTGGATTATCAGACCAGGATTTTGGCTGGCTATGGTTGCGTGGTTAATGTCCTGTGGAGGAGTCCTGTCTGAGAGCTCTCTTCAGTGAGAGCCTATGTGAGATACGAACAGTGTCGATACTTCCATTGACAATTGTCACCATAAGTCCTTGAGTAAGACTACTGTTCCTTGGTGCATATACGAAGAGTGTAGAGATAGGCAATATACTGTAAAGAAAGTAAAGAGATGAGAGTTCAGATGGTTAACAAGTGAAGGTCCCTTCCGTTGGTAGTTCGTCCCGTCGAGAACCGACGGCAGCGGCAAGGCAGGTTCAAAGTGACAGTGCCCGGGACGGAAGCAATGCAGCAGGTAGCAGCCAAAGCAAGGGACGAATGAGTTCAGTTCTGATATTACACTTCTGTGTCAACCAAAGCTCCTTCCGTGGTACTGGTGCTGGGTAGTAGTGACTGCCTACCCTGAGTTCTGAACAGCCTCACTGCAGCTTATGAACGAGGAAGGAACTGCTGGCTTCTCTTCGGCAGACGACCTGCGTCTCTCACTTGCCAAAGAGGTCCCGAGAGGTCAGGCAGAGAACCGAAGTCAGACAGCGAGGTGGTGTCGATTGTACCAGCGTAGACGCCAGGGTCCAACAGGCACTGTTCGAGGGTCGTCTGTCGTCTTCAATGTTTGAAACTCGGATCACGAATGGGCGTCGGTTCTGGGACCGAATGTGGACTTCGCGGTTGGTGGGTTGCTCTCGTTGGTGGTGGGGTGCGGTCTTGTCGGACCAGTTTGAGCAGGTTTTCATTGGATGATTGCTGGTGACTAAGCTCATGTACCTGGGTATTCTTTCCCAACTTGTACCCATCCCGCAGCCTGAGCCAAGAGTTCAACGCACAGGCGCGCTTATCATCTTGTCCGTCCGAGCAAGAGCAACCAACTTCGACACTATGAAAGAAGCCAAGAAAGAGCAAGAGGCTGAGTATCACCAACATGACGACTTCCATTATTTCCAATATCACAAGGCTGTGTATAAGACATAGCGGCTTCCGAAAGTGGCAACTGCTTCCTCAAGCTGAACACTGGACTGTATGACAAACCTTGAAGTTGGTAATTACACGTTGAGGGTTAGATATGGGCATGGATAAGGGTTATGTATGCTCATCGTTAAAGACGGCCCAGCCTGCTGAGTAGAATCTACCTCTCCCCCTCCGAGTCCGACCCAGCAAACATATCAACAGCCCGCATCCGCTTCCTAGTCGGCGCAGCCTTGTTCGCCGATATCTGGAACCCAGCCACCGACTTGACCTCCACAGTCTTGGGCTCTGTCGTCGATGCTGGTGCTGGTGCTGATGTCTCCGCAGCCTCTCCCATGACCACATCCCCATCATCCGCCGTCGTAAGCTTCCGTAAAAGCGCCATAAAATCCTCATCCGGCGTCCCGTCAATATCATCATCGGAGAACAACTCATCCGTCCCCGAACTGTACTGCATATGATTCGGCGGCAGGGCCAACTCCCCATCCGTATCACCCGTCTCCAGCATCCGTTCTACGTACTCCGAATCTGCACCAGCTTCCGCCTCTCCTGTAACTGTGGATGTCTCCGGTAGTGTAGACACCGGTAAGAAACCCGTAGCCTTAGCCTGAGTTGTAGTAGCAGCAGGCCCATCAACCGTCTTCCACTTCCCACCCGCCGCAGCAGCAGCCTTCTTCTCCGCCTCCTCCTTTTCCGCTTCCTTCGCCTTCAGCGTCGGTGGGTTTTCAAAGCTCTTGACCAAGAACTCATGCGTCTCGACGGGGAATACGCACCATCCCTCCCAGAGACTCAGGACGAGGCCGACACTGCGCTTCCACTTGTCTGCGCGCAAGCGGCCCCAGTTGAGCTTGTCGGCCATCATGCCGAGCAACTCAAACGTCTTGCGAGCACGTAGGGCCGTCTCGAAGAGTTGCCGGTAGCGCCAGGCGTGGCGGATACCGCTTGTCGATGAAGAGGAAAGGATGTCGCTGATTACGTAGAGACCCAGCAGTCGGGCGGCGCTGAGGTCGGGAGTGCTGTCGTTGGTTTTATCCTTGTCTTTGTCTTCTACTGCAGGCGAGGGTTCGCGAGAGTTGTTCCCGTCTTGACCTTCTCTCTCGCGGGAGCGTTGTTGGTGGTCGGGGTTGGCGGGGGTGTAGGAGAACGGGGACTCGACGTTGGAGATGATCATGTCGACGATCTCGTCGGCGCCGCGGCTGGCGTGGGTGATGGCGAATGCGGTGATGCGGGCGATGTCTCCTTTTCTGATTTTGGATAATGTTGTAGGTAGGCGGGCTAGCATGTGCGCTAGCTTGGCCTTTTCTATGGGGTTGAGGAAAGTGTCTTCTTGGTCGTTATGCTCTTTCTGCTCATCCTCAAAGTCATCTTCTTCGTCCGAGTCGTATGCCGAATCGGAGACGATCTCGTCCACGGATGTTGTATACTCGTATGCGAGAGGCTCGGGCGCCTTCCACGCGTGGCTGCCTTCGAAGAGTGGAACATATTTCGGCTTCCCTCTCTTTGCTTGAGAGCCTGTTACGATCTCCCATAACCTCCAGCGATACCATATGCCACCCTCACTGCGAGCATCCCAGATCCACGCCCACCTCTCTTCTCGTTGGACGTCTGGTCGGGACATGAGAAGAGCCTCGAATTCTGGTCCGTGCTCCAAGACGGACTCGACAACCTTGTGGATCATGCGCAGTGTCCTGATGTCCCGTGGAGGCTTTACGGGAACATGGAGCAGACCGCTTCTGTTGATAGCAGCTCCTGGAGGGCCATAATGTGATGGGGGAGCATAGTTGCGACCATAACCTCCGTGGTGTGGGCCATGGCCACCTGGCTTTTCCTCCACACGCTTTGCGCCGAACGGATATGATACTGATGTAGAAGTCTGAACGGCCGTCAAGCCCGACGCTATGGCGGCCGACGAAAGATGCCTATGCAAAGACAAGAAGTAGCCATATCCAAGGTACCGATTTTGTAGCGTGCTCACAGCGGCATCAATTTCCGTTGCGGGTGTTTCCTTGGACAAGGTGACGATGGCTGCAATAGACTTGCGCTCTGTCCCTTGGGGGCCAGATGGCGGAACAATCTTAACGCTCTCGACCGTCAAATTGGGTGGTATTAGCGCCTTGATGACGGCTGGCGATGTGCTCGGCGGGAGGTTGGAAAGACGTAGTGTGGGCTTCGAGATGGCTTTCTCCTCTGCTCGGCCGTTAACAGTCGCTTCCTCCTCGTTGTCGCTATCATTGAAAACTTTGGACACGGGCAGAGAGCTCTTCTCGGAGTCCCTCTCCCTCTCCTCAAATCCTAGTCTTGACCTAGGCTCTTCGTGGGGCCTCTGGCGACTGGAATGGAAATCATCATATGATCTCTTTTTGAACGATGTTGGAGGAGGTCCTAGACTGCCGGGACCACTCTTGAGACTGTTGACACCAAAGTGTCTCTTGCTCGTTCCTCCAAACGGCTGTCCAAGTGTTGGTCTCTCTGGTCGGTCGTTGCCGTATCGGGAGTTGGAGGGTCGTGATTCGGAAGTGTCGTCGTGGTCGAAGCTCTTGACAAAGTCCTCGTAGACAGCGGCCGTCTCAGCAGCTTCTCTGCGGCGCTTGGCCTCTGCCTCTGCCTTTTGGCGCTCGAATGCGGATTGCTTGGTGGCCCTCTGGAGCTTCGCCTCCACGTCAGGAAATTCGGCAATCTTCTTGGACGACGACATGTTTGGCAGCCGTGGATCGATTGGGCATGGCTGGCTGCGACGAATAATGACGGTGCTGGCTTTTCGTGGACAGCAAGGTGCTGATCGATGCGACTCGGAACCTGGAGCGACGAACGCGGTGCACCGCAGAGTGGCTCTCGTCGCGATAGGCGAAGGCGCTAGGCCCCGGGCCCGTACAAGCTGCGGGTGGGTGGCCCGTGGGGTAATGGTACACTATGTAATATTACAGGACTGTAACGACAGATGGCCTACACAGAGGCATGATACACGTATTTTACACACTCTCTTACACCATCGTTACCTCTAGCGATGCGTTAATGACTGGCATCCAATGGTGAATCTTCAACCTTTGAACATCTTGAAAGTTATGATCCAAACAGGAATGTCCTCTCGACGTCTGATCCATCGTAAAAGGAAGCTTTGCGGCTCGACCGGCCATTGGAAACCAAAAGTTCTTCGCATTGGATTCGGACTCTCCGAAAATGGTGCGACCCGGTGTGTAAGTCAGAGTGTTACTCAGCTACGGACATGTGCGAAACAGGATATGTAACGACTTTCAGAAGAAAAGAGCTCTGAAATCATCTGGCTTCCAGTTGTCAAGCGAACATCGACGGGCACTTGTCAACACCGCTTGCCAGACGACGATTTCCCAAGTCGTTAACCGGAACGTCGGGATCAAACTGATGTCGACTCCCCTCACGATGCCTGCCACCACCCGCCATCTCGTGATACATGATCAAGCAAATTGCACGATCGTGATGCACGACCGGGGCCAGTTTCCCTGTGTGTCATTTGATTGTTATCCAACCACAATTCTTTTCCACTTTCTCTTTGCTCAGAAGCAGCTGGCAACACCAGCCATTTCGAACATCAGCGCCGACGTACTGGAGTGGCAGAGTCGTAAGCAATGCTGTCGATGCCCTGCAGCAAGTGCAGCAAGCAAGGGATTCCCAAGAAGCCCGACCCGGATGTCCAGTGCTCAGCTTACGGCATCCCCGCCATCGTCTGTCTGGCTTTTTTAGGGCTGTTCTCTTACAATTCGACGCCAAATATTAATCTTCCGTCTTCCGATTCTCACCAGTCTTTTGTTTCCTCTGTTTGTCTGTTTCTCCTCTCCTTTCTTACCGACTTCTCTTCTCTTTCATGAGACTGGAACTTGGCGCTGAACCAACAATCCATAACCAACATCAAGAACCCTCTGGCATCTGCAATTATCACAGGTTTGCTTGTCTTCCCCGCGTTTCCCTCCCCACTCAGGTTCTTCGTTTCGTCAAAGAAGACTCCACCGTTCTGGAGTTGCAGCGCCCTTTCTTTGATCACTGCAATGTTCCCCGCCGCCATGCGGTCATATCCCTTGCAAACTGGACCCCTTCTCCTCAGTTCCTTCCTTCACTCGCTCCAGTCGCTGATCATGACTCCCCAACTTCCGCAACAACACACGCCGGCGCTTGTGATCGCTCCACCCTAGTGTCCCTTTCTTTCCTTAGTTTCCTCCTTTTTCGGCTCTTGGTTCTCTAGTGTGGTCTAACGGTCTCACTGATGGATTTCATAAATGCCTCTCCTTTTTCTTCCGTTATCTACTGGTTTTAAGTAGTTCCTTATTTTCTATTCCCCGGTGTGAAACATCACATTCTTACCCTCAGAGCCACAATCCAGTCTTGGACCAGCAACAAAGAGCGTGCCAACACACGGCCGACCACTCCTACACAGGGCACACAGCACACACTCTCTCACACAACTCGACCATTGCGCAACCCTACCTCAGACCACTCAGACCCCCTCAGCTGGCACGGTCCTTTTGTTGATCCTTTCTTTCTCTGACGTCCCCTGCCACTCCATTCTTCCGAAGTTGAACCTTGTTCTCCTCATTTCCCGATGGCGACTCCCTCAGCTCCCTCCTCTTCTCTTCCTCCTCTCTCTTCAACAGAGCAACAACCACCACTGGCACCTCAGCAGCAGCAGCCATCCTCTTCCTCTCCTCTTTCTCCTCCTTCTTCCATTCTCATCATCGGCTCTGGCGTCTTTGGCTTGACCACTGCCTACGCCCTCTCTCGTCGTCATGACTTCGCCAACACCACCATCACCGTCGTAGACAGGGCCGACCCGTCTAACCCAGACGTCTTCCCCGCTCCCGACGCTGCCAGTGTCGACACCAGCCGCATCATTAGAGCCGACTACCCCGATGCTGCCTACGCTGCCCTAGCCGCCGAAGCCCAGCTTCAATGGCGCCAACAAACCCACCCCGATGACCTCGGGTCAGAAGGACGCTACTCCGAGAGTGGCCTCCTCCTGGTCGCTGACGGCCCAGCTCCTCCACCGGGAACTCCCGTGGTGACTGGTACCACCGTCATCGACAAGTCCAGGCTCACAGGCATGGACTACGTCCGCTTCAGCTGGGCCAACGTCCTCTCTATCGCCTCCAGCGACCCTGAGCTTGCCGCCCGAATCAAGGAGTGTCCGAACACCGAGGCCATCAAGGCAGCCTCGGGCACCGGCGGCTCCTCCGGCTCCTGGGGCTACATCAACGGTCTGTCCGGGTGGGCCAACGCCGGTGCCTCCATGGCCTGGCTCTACAAGCGCGTCAAAGCCGAGGGCCGCATCAACTTTGTCGCCGGCGAAGTAACCAACCTCGAAGTCTCCGGCGGCAACACCGTCACCGGTGCCCGGCTCTCGGACGGCCGCGTCCTCTCGGCCGACCTCGTCATGGTCTCCGCCGGCGCCTGGACCGGTCGTCTAGTTGACCTGACAGGGCAAGCCATCGCCACCGGCCAAGTTCTCGGCTACATCGACGTCACGCCCGAGGAAGAGGCCCAGCTGGCTCACATGCCCGTCATCCTCAACCTCTCCACAGGCCTCTTCGTCATCCCGCCCAAGAATGGCGTACTAAAGTTCGCTCGACATGCCTACGGGTACTTGAACCCCACGACCTTGTCCACACCTCCTCTCGGCTCCTCCGTCACTGCCCCGGCAGCAGCAGTCTCCCTCCCCTTGACTACCCTCTCCGATCCAACGCTCCAGGTCCCCACCGAAGGCACCGACGACCTCCGCCGCGCTCTGCACGAGATGGTTCCCCTCCCCTCGCTCCGCGACCGACCGTTCAGCAAGACACGCATCTGCTGGTACTCCGATACGCCGACGGCGGACTTCATCATCGACTACCACCCCGAATACAAGGGCCTGTTCGTGGCCACGGGCGACAGCGGACATGCGTTCAAGTTCATGCCGGTCATTGGCGAGAAGATCGCCGATGTCATTGCCGGCCAGTGTCCGCCTGAGTTCGTGGGCAAGTGGAACTGGAGATATCCCGCTGGTGATGCTGCCATCAAGGCCGTGATTACGGAGGATGGTAGTCGTGGCGGAGTCCCAGGACTGATCTTGTCTACGGAGTTGGGGAGGACATCGGCTGTTCTCAACTAAGAGGGGGACACAACTACGAGGGGCAAAGGGAGAGAACATATGTGTGAGGGGACAAAAGAGATGTTCACATGCAGGTAAGCAACACGCTACATCACGACAGAACACGTCAAAAACTTGCATGAGGACAGAACGTTGAAATAAATGTTGGCATTGCAGTGGATCGTTATGTTAACCCACGAGACAAAACAAACGCAACGTACGTGTGCGCCGTCATAAAATGCCAAGCAAAGCTGCACCTCTCCCTATTTAGCGGGATGGTTACGCAAGTGAGAATAACTCCCACCCGCCAGAGTTTTTGTTCCTACTGCGACCCGTTGTCCATGCTGCTTGACCTTTTTTGTCATGCCAGACGCGATCTCGGGTGTCGCTAGTAGTTGTTTTGTGTTTTTTCCTTTAGGTGACCAACTCAAACGTCAACCCGCAGAAAGCCAACCTCCCTCTCCATCCTCTCCTTCATCTTTCGCAGTGACCCCCTGTTTCATTCATCCCCCAGGTTGAGTCCCCCATCTGCCATTAGAAGTGGGTATGTGAGTTGTAGTTGTAATAAAAAAAGGTGTGAACGGCAATCGACCTGCGCAACATTGCCGCCGACAACACCAACCCGCTAGCGCGCGCGCGGTTAGTCGTCAATCAACCACTGCTGACCACTCTCCTCTTCTTCCCCCAATGCGCGATCTGCTCTATGGCTGTTGTAAGAATAGCCGAGAGGGAAATGACCGCCTCGACTTGAAATAACGTAGCAAGAATACCGCTCTTTCTCCCTTCTTTGTCGAACCTGAACGCCGCTGCAATGCTGCTGTGGAAAATAAAATGATGACGTAACCGCAAGAAAATGAACAGGACATTGATACAATGGTTTTTTCCTGTCGACTCAAGCGTCGTACTCCGTTTGATGGTCGTAGTAGACGCAAACCGCGAGTCGCAAGAAAGTGATTTTCGGTTTTATGGGTATGGGTGAGATTCGTCGTGAAATCATGATGGGGTGTTTTTGTGGGTATAATACAGTTGTCGACATGTTTTGTGAGGGTTGGAGAAGTGTTGCTGGTGCTGCACACGGCAGCATGGCGATGATCACCAAGTGCAAATTTCGAAAAGGGGGTTTTAGACCTTGCGGAAATCTGGAGATCATCAGTTAGTAACCTTGAACGCAGCACAAAGTGAGACATGTGAGAACGAACCTTGCAGCACAGGGTAGATCATTTCGAAGGCCTGGTAGATCTCCTCACGCACTTTCGCGCCGGTAAGGACGATCTTACCACTGACGAAGATCAAGAGCACAATCTTGGGCTTGATCATGCGGTAGATGAGACCAGGGAACAACTCGGGCTCGTAAGAGCTGAAGTTGTGATGCTTGGAAGCAAGACCCTCGAGACGAATGGGGAACTTGATGTCGCAAGAACCGACGATGTTCTGGATCTTGAAGTCCGTGAACTTGGCATTGAAACCGAGCTTCTGGATGATACGAGCGTACTTGCGCGACGCAAGCTTCGAGTCATCTTCGGACTTGGCACCGGTGACGACCATCTTGCCGCTGGCGAAGATCAGGGCAGTGGTCTTGGGCTCGCGGATACGCATGATAACCGCAGCAAAACGCTTGGGGTTATACTGTTTTGCGGCTGTTAGACAACCATGGCCAGACAGACAAATTCAAGGGACCCCGCAATCCAACCCATCACGTACCTCGGCGTTTCTCGCGTGCAAGGCAATCGTCTTGAGATCAAGACGGCAATCGAGGTTGACCGTCGCGACGATGTTCCTGTTTGGGTCAGCCCACAGCCCCTTGAGAAAAATGTCAAAGAGGTCTTCCTACTGTAGAGTAGGGGTCATGCCACTGGTGGGACCCTGGTTCGCTGCGGGCGTAGCCGCGGGGGTTGCGGGAGTCACCCCATTGCCGTTGGCGGCCTGCGCACCGGCGGCTCCATTGACCGCGGCGCCCTTGTCGCTGTTCGTGGTGGACGTGGGCGGCGTGAGCTCGCCGGCCGCACCGGGGAAGGACAGGGAACCGGGCGCAGTGAAAGCCTTCGCCTGAGCGGCGTTGGACGGGTGGGTTTGGATAGCCTCCATCTTGAATCAAATCTGAGCGCGAGTCTGAGATTTGGGAGTCTGCGTTCTTGAACAGATCTGCGACCAGCGCTGTATTAGAATTACCGTAATAAAGTTGGTAAATGAGCGAAAGTGCAGTGCAAGATTGCGCGGGTATGCGGAGGCTGATCGGTGGGAAAAGCCAAGTGCAAGTTTGTGGTTGTTTGGGGGAGAGAATTCCAAGGGCACGAGAAATGGTTATTTTATATGTGGGGGGGCTCGAGGGGTCGGTTTGTCACCGGATGGTGGGGCAACCGTGGTGAATTGGTTGTTGACGGCAGTGAACCTATTCACCGCCAAATGGGCAATGGGAATGGGATGGGATGAAATGGTTGCCAAGGCTCGACTGAACCTCGACTCAACGCAGTGCAAAAAGGCAAAGGTGTAGAACGCAGTGGACGGGACGGGACGGGCGGGAGAGCGAGGGCTGAGGAGAGCTTACCAAATGCGGGAGATGAACAAGTTAATGTCTCCCCCAACACTTCTGTTCCTTTCCTAGCAAACACTCGTGGTGTGGGACGCTTTCGAGATCTTTCAATCGACGATGCGTCAAGAGGACTGGATATGTATCGCGGTGGCTCGACGGTGATGCGTTGACGACCTGACGGTAGGCGGTAGTAGACGGATGTCGAAGTGACTGATGTCTTCCTTGTTACGTCGGGACGCAGGTAGTGCACACTGAACAGCTCACGGCAATTGATGACCGGAACCGGGATAGCTAAGGCAAGATGATGAGATGGTAAAGCGATTGCACTGTGGCCTGTGCAACGAACTGAATCTTCTATTATCCTCGACGCCTAAAACGAAGTAGGTCGACGACGGACGGAGGAGGTCGGATTCTTTTGCAGGCAAAGGGCGACGTGAATGTGTTTTCCTTTGTCCGGAAGAGGATCGGATCTCCTGTCTGACGGCCGACTGACTGTGATTAACCCCTTAACCTAAATGAGAGAGATGCGCCCACACAACGCAGTGACGGTGACGGCGGATGGTAGAGAGAGAGAGATGATTGAGAGTAAAACGTTGAACCGTGGTTCGTTGGATCTTCTTCTTCTTTCTGGATACCCGTGACAGCGACGACGACGATGCGTGTGATGCGTGACGGACGGGGCCGAGCTTCTTCTTCTCTGGATGGAAGTGGATTGGAGGTGAGGGGTGTGGTGGTTGTGGTGGTGGGGAAAATGAAAAGAAATCGAGGCCGAACGCAGGTATCGGATACGTAGGGCCGGTCGGGACTTCCGCGCGAGACTCTCGAAACAATGGGTTGGAGGGAGCGCCCGCTACTTATAATTTTCTGCCCAGTCTGCGCTATGTCGCCTAAGGCACCCACGCTAATCTTGTGGCGGCGGGTCCCTGGTCTTTTGTCGTTTGGCGCCGCACTGTGAGCCGGATGCGGCCAATCAACGGTCCTCATTTGCCCTTTTTATCTCTTTTGCCCGCTCGCTCACCCTCCCTCACCCCGTCTGCCCGCCTCCTGAGCCACCCAGACATGCAGGTTTCCTCGATGTACCGGTACTTCTGTCTGACCCATGCCCTCTCCTTGCTCCTGCCTCAAGGCTCCCTGTTCGGCGGCCAGAGCGTCCTTTCTCATCCTTCCCCTCCCCCACCAATCCCACCAACTCGTTGTTGCCAAGCCGAGCACTGACGGTTTCCAGCATGTCGTAATCTGGGAATGTTAACCCTCGCCACACACACTCGTCGTTACAGCAGCAACCTTCTGAAACCATTTTATTCCTTCTCCCTTTTCTTTTGGAACTGGACAAGAAACGATTCTTTCTCCTTTTTTTGCTACTCTTCAATTCGGGTTGGGTTTGGGTGCTTGGATGCATCGTGACTTGAATTGTCATTCAGCTTCATCAATCAATCCATCATCTCCTATCTATCCCGGCGTATCATGAACGTTCATTCAATCATCATCCAAGTCGGCTCATTTGGTCTTTCATCCTCCATCTATCCAACCGACATCTAGTGCACAGCCGACACTTCCTTGTGTTGTGTCTGGTAGTTTGCGTCGCCACTTCCTCGGTGCTTTTGGGCGTTGCGCGGGCCTGTGGTGGGCGGTCTTTCCATCCGGCGATTCTGTTTCGACAGCAGCGAGAAGCGACGCATTGGCGGTCGCTCACCTACCTCAGGCTTGCTTCGCTTGATTACCAACCCACTGGCTCAGCACACATCGATCTCCCGCCCATCGATTCATGGCATCGAAATCGGCGCAAACTGGACCAACTTCCAACTTCCCGCTTCTTCGGCAGCACTCGAGGCCTCCCTCGCTCGGCTCTTGATTTCGGTTCTTACGGCGATTACTTCCAGTGGAATTCGTCTAACCAACCGCAACTGCTGCATCGCAATCCAGCTGAATGGCTTCTCGACATTTGGTCACCGCAACTCCCACATGGCGCTTGCAACTTCGCCTGCAACACACCCGACACTCACACTCCGCCGCCCGTTTAGCGGATGACCGCGAAACCGACCGGGTTTCGCTTCCCTGCTTCGGATACCGAATCTCGCCATCCGATAGCCATTCCGCCACATCCCCAAAATCAGGAGTCATAAAAGCACCGACATAAACAGCATTCGCAGTTCCAGGTTCACCGCGCAGACATAAAGAGGAAAAGACTGACTCGCAGGACATGCTACCAACACACCTCAAATGGACGCAAAAAAGCGGTGCAGCGACATGAGCAATCAGACACGGTTGGCGGAGCAAACATTTCGTCACTAATGGAATGAGCAGGACGCGGGACGCATTTGCACGCGTTCACCTTGAGCACGACACAACGAAAGCCTGATTTTAGCAACGGGGCTCAAAGCCAGGAGGGACGGGATCATCACGGGCAAAACAAAAGCGATACAAAGCGAGCTTCGTAGGCGTCACCAAAGGTAAGCGCGTCCTCCCTTTTGCCCGCTTTGACATGTTTTATCAGGCTGCGAATCCTGTCGGATGCCGTGTCGAGCCTTGTACCGGTACCTGTTGCAAGATTGGCGGGTCCGGATTGGCTCGTTGCCGTGGACAGTGTCCCCCCAACCTCATATCCCTGTCAGATTGCGTTTTCAGACCACGAGCCTCGTTTATGACTCATAACGTGTGCCCGGCCCCAGCGATTTTCATGGAAAGTCAAAAAAAAAAACTCGTTTTCCTGCCGAACTCGCAAATTTTTCATTCGGCTTTTTCTCCCCCCTTTGCGACTCCCAGGTCACGCCATGCCCGTATTTGCCTCGGATGTCGGGTACCACGGACACCGAAGTTCAGTCGTGTCGTGTCGAAAGTCGTTGCTGTTTGTTGCAAACGGCTTTGCACTGAAACCTGTTGCACTTGCAATCCCTTTTTTTCCCGTCCGTTTGTGGTGATGTGCGTGTTGGTTGCAAACGAAAGCGGAAAAAAAGAAAAAGGTGGGAAGAATGACGGGTGTTGGCAAGCTTGTGCAAAAAGTGGTGCTGCATGCAATCACAAGCAGTGCACAAAAAGGCGACCGCGCCCAGTTCACATGCGAGATGGTTGCATAAGAATCAGCCGGAGGGTCGCATAACTGCCGTAATTCATTGGACACAAGTGGTCAGCCAATGATGTCGCAAAGGACCGACGGCAGAGTTGCGGCGGAGCCTTTGATTGCAAAGTCGTAATATTTGGTAATTACCACAGGCGATTTTACGCGATGGTCGCTCTTTTTGACCAAAAGCCCATGCAAACAATCTCGCAAGGACAGAAGTCTGGCCGTGATAGAACGTCCAAGTTCCAAGCACTAGCAATATCTTGGCCTTGTTCGTGTTGTTTTTGTTGTTGCAACTGTGTTCAAAAAGCGAGAAAGGAACAGAAAGCGGTGGAATGTGGACTCTTCATTCCTTCACCCCGCTCACCCACCACGGTCACCACCCACCAAAAAAAGCGCGCCGACAGTGCAAGAAACGAAAACCCAGCTGTGAGCGCTGTCGGTTCCCCGCCGGTGCGATCACAAGCCGATTGGTCAGAGATTGACAGTTGCGGTCGAGTTTGCAGCCCGGGCTGGACTGCCACCGCGTCGGGGACATCTGTGCTTTCACCGCCGTATTGGAAGACGCGAATGAGCGCGTCCAGATTTCAAGATTGTCCATGATACCCCTGGTTAGACTCGATGACGTATCCATCTTGCTGCGACTCTTTGGCGCCATCGTTTCTTTGTTAAACAACTTAACTCCGTCGTTATGCAGATTGATAAATGTATCTTCACCGACTGCTCATCACAACCCACGAGTCGTGGTGTGTAGATGAAAACATCGCCAGCTCATACTCACACGTTTTTCTGTTGAGTTTGCTAGTCGTCAAGGTGTTTCGATGGGTCATACCATTCGGGCAGGAGCTTGATGCTGTTTTTTGATGTTTTGTGATGCTCATATCGCGGTAATCTATTCTTTCCTATCTCGTGATCTGGAACTGGGTACCTCTACCGATGCCGGATACCTAGACCTGCATTGCAGTTTTGACACATGCCTGGACATGTGTTCAGTACTGTTCCCAACAGAACGACAATGACAGCTGTCTGGACTGGGCTAAAATAGCGTGACATCGCCTTCTTGAGAGCCTTGCAATTTGACACGTTCACAGGTGTTCCCGGTGGTGAGGTTCCCCATGGTTCTGGACCAACCTCTGGAGCCGCGGAGCGCGACATGGGTAGATGAAAGGTCATCGTGGACACCGTGGAGGCGTGGACACAGTGGTGGTTGTCCAAAGAAGGTGATTAAGAAGGTCGTCAAGATAAGGTGTTGGTGAGGTTTATCTTTGGTAACAACGAACCACGTGTGCACGTGGGCTGGCAGGCTGGTTGTCCGATCGAGCGGTTCGAGCGGATAACTTCATCCTATCGGCTATCAATATGGACACTCGCTCATCATGATCATGACTGGGCCTTGATGGGAGAGAGCATCGTGCCCTTTTGAATGGGCTCGCTCGTTGACATGCTTCTTAAATACCATATAGGTACTCGCCGTTCATAGGCATCATGAGCATCATGGGCGTTCTTTTGACTCAAAACCCAGCGATGCAAAAGACGTTGTCCGAGAGCATATCTTGACGACATGGAGCACGTTGACAACGGAAGCCGGAAGACCGAAAGAGGAATTGCCGACTTATCCGATCTTGGATCACGGGCCATATCTGATTCTCTCGAATTCAACTTGTTCCCTTCACGCCGATTTCCCCTTTCACCTATCTCTCCTCACCTACCTCTTTACATATGTTCACCTACCTCTTCACTTAGATCCTCACCTGTCTCTTCAGGTGTTTATAAACCCTTAAGAAAGTGATAACCTGCCGCAAATTCATTAGAAAGTCTGCTCTGCATGACCTTTCTTGAAAAATAGCTAAGAAGTCGACAGGAACTCGTTCGAACCCTGGAGTGATTTTATTTGCGTGTTTACGAGGGCACCCAATGCCGTCCAGGTCTGGCCAGGCACATCTTGAGGGGGGGTATGAAGACGTCTTGCATTTCGTTTGAGAGCATGACAATTATATGGCTTGAGGTTCTCAAGGATTGTTTCTCACGGGGTGTTCTTCCCCGCTTCGTGGACTCGGGAGTGTCCGAAGGTATGATATTGGCTTTTATGTGTATTTGAAGCGGTTACACAGCCTATATCAAGTATCCACGATCTAGCTTAAAAGATTTGACGCCCCTGCCCTCGATAGACAGATGCCTACGCAGTTGCGAAGCGTTGTCGAGTAAGCCGACGGTATGTTTTTTTGGTGTATATCTCTAGATAAAAACATCGCAGAAGTACATTACTTGCTGGAGGACTCTAGATGTGGGAGAGACTATTGATGAGTTGCAGAATCCTGTATCTACTTAGAGGACCAACGCAATATCACTCATGGTGAACATGATTCGATGTTGTAGTGAGCCTTATGTTGACAACACAAGATTCACTGAATGTCCATAACATTGACTCGACCGAGAGATCACAATTCACTATCTAGGTTGCAGTGGTGTACAATTCAGAAAGAAAAAAAAAACAACTCGGAGCACTCGCTTCCATTTCACAGATTGCTTTCATGGCCTTGTTAAACTGAACACCATGGACCGCCTAACATTTATTGTACCAACATTATTATTGGCATTGAGGCCACCCCAGCTGCCGCCGACTGTCGACAGAAGAGTTGGCAATCACCAACTCCAGCTAACAACGGACGACTAAGCAAACAACGACATGATCAACTTGTAGCCTAGTGCTCAGTTGAAACGCCACCAACGATCAAATGTCAGGACGTCCCTCCAGCTTCGAGTTGCCCACTCAGTCACTTGGACACATCTCGACAAGCATGAAACCAAGTTCCAAAACCAAAGTCAAATGGATATAAATACAGTACTCAACACACCAGTACTAATACAACCAACAACAAGACAACAACTGAAACAGAATCCATACATATATACAGTCTATGTTAAATAGACAACGCCCCCGCCACCCATCACCCATCATAACCATGCACTCTTTAAATCTCCCTCATCATCATTTATCTATGCCAAAACCTCTTGTTCATGTATATACGCAGAACTAACGGAACATCCTATCCAACCCAACGTGTATGAAGACCAACCCAAGAAACGAATACATAACCTGACATCCTCTTGGAGAAGAGGAGTCTTATGTCATGTAGTACTTGGGACCCTCACCACCCTGGGGCACCTGCCAGTTGATATCCTGGTTGGGGGCCTTGATGTCGCAGGTCTTGCAGTGGATGCAGCTGTTTTCGTCGTCTCGTTAGCATCTTTCCCGTAACTCTCAGTTGTCAGAAAAGGGATAATACTCACTTTTGCGCATTAATCTGAAACCTCACGCCCTCCTCCTTCGTCGCGTCCTCCACATACTCATACACACCGGCGGGGCAGAACCTATTCTCCAGTCCCTTGTACTTGGGATACGTCTCCTTGGTATGCTGATCCCAGTCCTTAACCTGGAGATGCACAGGCTGGTCCTCCTCGTGGTTGGTTCCCGTGCGCGAAACAGAAGTCAAGATATCGAAAGTGATCTTGCCGTCCGGCTTGGGATACTCGATCTTCTCGCACTCGTCGGCGGGCTTGGTGGCCTCGTGGTCGCGCACCTTGTGCTTGAACGTCCAGGGCACGCGGCCCTTGAGCAGGAAGGCGTCGATGCCCGAGTACATGATGCCGCCGTAGAGACCAAGGGGCGAGTGGAAGGAGGGGCGCATGTTGCGGACTTCCTTGAGCTCCTTCCAGATGGACGAGTTGCGCAGCGAGTCCTCGTACGAGTAGAGGAAGACGGACCCGGAGTCGTTGGTGTCCTGCAGGGCGTCCCAGGCGGCATTGGCGGCGAGCATGCCGGACTTCATGGCGTTGTGGGTGCCCTTGACCTTGGGCACGTTGACGAAGCCGGCCGAGTCGCCGATGAGGGCGCCACCCGGGAAGGCGACCTTGGGGATGGACTGGAAACCACCCTCGATCAGGGCGCGGGCGCCGTAGGAGATGCACTTGCCGCCTTCGAGGAAGTGGCGGTAGAAGGGATGCTGCTTCATCTTCTGGAACTCGCCGTAGGGGGAGAGCCAGGGGTTGGGGTAGTCGAGGGCGGTGACCAGACCAATGGAGACGAGGTTGTCGCCAAAGTGGTACATCCAGGCGCCGCCGTAGGTGTTGGCGGGCAGCGGGTAGCCCATGGAGTGGAAGATCTCGCCCTTCTTGAACTTCTCGGGCTGGATCTCCCAGACTTCCTTGACGCCGAGGCCGTAGGTCTGCGGCTGGCTGTCGCGGCGCAGGTCGAATTTCTTGATGACCTGCTTGGAGAGGGAGCCGTGGCAGCCCTCGCCGAACATGGTGACGCGGGCGTGGAACTCCATGCCGCGCTCGAACCGGTCCGTGGGCTTGCCGTTGCGGCCGATACCAAGATCGTTGGTGGCGACGCCCTTGACGGAGCCATCGGGCTTGTAGAGAACCTCAGAGGCAGCGAAGCCGGGATAGACCTCGACGCCGACCTCCTCAGCGCGCTCGCCCAACCACTTTGTGAACTCGGAGAGGGAAACGATGTAGTTGCCCTTGTTGTGCATCTGCGGCGGGGTGGGGACCCAGAAGGCACGCTTCTCGGTCAGGAAGCGCATGGTGTCGCCGCCAGCGGGGGTGGCGCCGGTGAAGCGGTTGGGGTTCTCCTCGTCGAGCCAGTCGGGGATGAGCTCCTTGATGCCGGAGGGTTCGATAACGGCACCGGAGAGGGTGTGCGCGCCGATCTCGCCGGCCTTCTCGAGAAGCAGAACGCGGAACTCGTCGTTGCCGGCCTCGTTGGCGAGCTGCTTCAAGCGAATGGCAGCGGCGAGACCGGCGGGACCACCACCAACAATGCACACGTCGACCTCATCGCTCTCGCGTTCGATGCTGTTGGGGTCGAAGGCGTCGTCGGCGACATCGGCGAAACGGCGTTGGGTTGTCGTCGAGAGGGCGGCGGCTTGTCGTGTCCTTAGGAGAGGGTTGTAAGACTGGCGGGCGACGTTGGGTCTCCGTGTGGATCGCGAAGCGGGGGAGATGTTGTTGAGGGTGGGTGTCGAGAGGGTCCTCAGGCCGCGGGTGGTCTGTACCGAGGTGGTGCCGGCGGAACCAGCCCGCCGGTAGAGGCACGACGTGATGCGTGCGGAGGTCGACATTGTGTATTATGGGCGTCGGGTCCGTGTGTCGTTTGCCCGGCCGGTTGGTTGGTTGCTCGGTCGCTGGGACTGATATATCGGGGGAACAGGCGGAGGAGTAAGTTAGAGAGAGAGGGGAGAGTGTGACTGTATGAGTCCGAGGGTGGAGGGTGAGGAGTGTGTGGAGTAAACAAATCTAGTACAACGGCGACATATGATTGTAAGTCACATTATGTTGTTCCCAAGACAGAAGTCATCGATAACGAGAAAAATGAAGGGATCGGATGCGTACCTGACTGACTATATGTCAAAGTCAGAAGAATGGGTATAGAAGAGAGAAATCAATTTCTTCACAACAAAGCTGCTCACTCCGAAATACCTGAACCAGACAGGAACCAAGACAAAATACCAAGACTTCTCAAAAAATAAAACACGAGCGGGAGCGATCAAAATCCCGTCTTGGACCGAGACCTTGGCGACGACACCGGCGATGCTGAGGTAGTAACAGCCTCAGCAGATCCGACTTCGTAGCGTCAAAGTTGGCCTGGATTTTGGTTATAAAGAGTCCACTGTAGTCCACTGTAACAAGTCACTTCTTTCTCCTGCGAGAGCTGCGACGTTCCCCGCAGAGTCGTGAATTTCTGCGTCTGCGATTCGGATCTCCAAGATCCACGGGTCCATTGGACAGGATCGTGACAAGAAGCGATCCAGGACCGGGCGAACTCGCAATGACGTCCCTCCCTTGTCCCGTCCAATGAGCATGCAACAATTTGAAAATGCGGTCTGTGCGGCTCCGGCACAAGGATTGATGTCCCTTTGCCGGTTCCTGTGATGAACCCCACCATTTGACTCTTTCCTTTTTGGTAGGGGACTTCAATACCCGACCTCCCGACGCGCCGAGGGTAGCCGAACAAGCTTGTGTCCGTTGTTGTAGGGGTGCTGTTAACAGATTTTGGTGGGTAGAATGTGGGCATGTGTTAGTGAGCTGCTGAGTATAGAGGCGTGTAGCACAAGAGCCGGAGGCTCTGGTGGTTGAGCATAACAGGTTGCCAATGAGAAGAAATGAGAAGACGACATGTTACACATACGGGATGGCTGAGTTGACGGGAGCATGTAAGTAAAGTGAAGAGAAATACTGAAAGACTGCAGGTTGGATGTTGTCTAATGTATGCTCATGGTTGACAAAGTCATTGGGCCTATTTCTCAGCTAAGCACAGTGATTTCTTAGTTGATATATACGACTTCTTATTATCTAGGTCTATGGTATCCAAACTATAAACACTTTCTAAAAAAATATATCCAAGAAACATACAAACAGCGCTGTTCAACTTTTGTCTCATCATGTCTCGTCATCTCAAGTCCAGTCATGTCGTATCATGTCATAGACATCATTACCGTCACCATCACCATCTTTCCTCTTCATCCATCCCCCTTCCACTTCTCCTCAGCCTCCTCATTATCAATGGTATATCCTCCACTCCCACGCCCTCTCCATCCCTCTTTACCTCCTCTCTCATCTTCCCCTTCCCCTTCCCCTTTTCCCTTTCACCCAGGGGCACCTGCGCCTGCGCCTGCCTCCTTTCCCTCTCACTCCCACCCTTCCCATCCTCCCCCTCAGCCACCACCACTTGCCTTCCCCTCACAAACCTCCACCCCTCCTCCGCTAGTCAATAATCATGCTTATTAACATCCGGAATCTGATGCCTCTCATGCCTCGCATTCATCACATCCGCCCAAAAATCATAACTCAGCTCCTTCTGCCTGCGTGCCCTCTCCTCCTCCCTCGCGCGTTTCCTCATCACCTTCTTCCTCTCCTTGCGCATCTTATTTCTCTCGGGCTCAATTTTCCTTGCCTCCACTCTCATAGCTCTATACCCCACTTTAATCTTGCCCGTAGCCGCCTTGAAGATTTTCTTACAGATGCCCTGGACTCGTGACGAAAAAGCGGCGATTAAAGAGGTGAAGATTAAAAAGAAGGAGACGGGCAGGGCGATGGCGCCTATGTACCCTAGCGTGGGGATTGTGGACTTTCCGTCGGGGTCGTTGGGGTCGGAGCCGGCGTCGTGCCATTCGCGCGTGTTCATGCCGAAGATACCGGTGAAGAAGGATAAGGGGAGGAAGATGACGGTGAAGGTGGTGAAGATCATTACTGAGAGGTTTTGCGAGGCGGCGAGCTCGGTTTGGAGGCGCGACCACCGGACTTCGTCGACTTGGGCTTGGCGTTGGGCCATTTCGAGCATTTTTTCGTACTGTTGACGGGATGTCAGTTTCTGAGGAGAGCAAATGGGGGAAGGAAAGGGGGTGAAAGTGAAACTTACATCCTTCTTGGTAGTTTCCACCCTCTTCACCATTTCGCCTGTCAACTGCTTATATTCCGTCAAATACTCCATCGCCTTGTCGAGGTAGCCCTGGCCGTTCTTGGTGATCTCCTTTAGGCTCGGGTTGTTGTAGATCTCCTTGAGCTGGTTGACCACTCCCTCCTGGGTCTCAAACAGCCGGAGAAGCGTCGACAGCTCATCTTCCATGTCTCTTAGCTCCAGCAACGCCGATGTGTTCTCTCTGTTCTCCCTCTCAGCCTTCTCCAGTTCGCGCTTATGTCGCTCCTTGATCGACAGCGTCCTGCCGCTGCCAAAGTCGTCATCATCCAGATCGTCGGTTGAAGTGCTGATAAAGTTCTGAGTGCGGAAGCGGCGCATGTTTTGCGTCATTCTCTCGGCCTGTTGTCCCCGTTAGCATCTCCCTTTTTTTCTCTCCCACAAACCCAGCGACACCTACCAGTAAACCAATAGCCTCCTCAAAAATCCTAAAGATATCCAAATCCTTATGCGTCGACAGCTCCACAAACGCCATCACCGCATGCAACACAATAAACGCCGCCAGATCCAGCGCGTTGTCCGTCCTGCCCGTCAAATCACCATTGAGCTCATTGTACACAATATTCCTCAGATCCGCCTGCTGGAACAACGTCCCCTCCTTCGGGCTCGACTCCCTCCTCGGGAAGAAAGTAGCCAGCGTGTCGTTATCGATCGCCCACAACCACAGCTGGTCGACCATCAGCAGCTTGCCGTCTTTAACGTCACATTCAAAATCGAACTCGGACTCGTCCTCGGAGCAAGTGTCGTCGTATTCTTCTCTATCGTGCTCGCTTCCCTTGGCGGTGCACACCGAAGTCACGGCGGACCGCCGGCTGGGCGGATCAACAGCGAACTTGTTCGCCGAGTGCGACTTCTCGTTGTGCGCGGATTGGTCATGCTTCGTCAGCTTGTAGAGCATCTGGTCATCATCACGGGCGTGCGTGTCCTTGAGGGACGGGTAAGCGAACTGGTCGAGCGTGCGGCGGCAGTTGAGCGGCGGGTCGAAGCCGATGTACTCCCAGATCACTTTCAGCTCGAGCGAATCGAGGTCTTCGACGTATTCGGGCACGGGCTTGGCGCGGCCGTGGTCGAGACGCTTCTCGATCAGCTTGCGCCGCCGGATGATGTTGCAGTAGGTGTCGAAGTGCAGGTAAGGGAGGTAGATATAGACGCAGCGCGGGCTGGGGAGGAGGCTGATTCGTCGGTCGACCAAGGGGTTGGTGAAGGGGGAGGCAGGAAGGCCGGCGTCTGCTGGGACGAGGCACGCGAAGGGCTTGAAGTACGAGGGCTGGGATTGCGCTTGGAGACCTTGTACTTGTTTGGTCTGCCAGTGTTCGCGGCTCATGAGCTTTTGGAGGTTCTGGCCGCGAGTTTCCTCGATTCTCTTGATTACTTCCTATTTTGGGGTTAGCAACAGGCGGGGGGGAAATTAGGAATCGGGACAACTGACCTTTGCCCATATGGGATTGTTGAACGGGACATGGATCCAGGTAATCTTCTTCTTTGCGTGATGTGCGGCACTGTGTCGACCAAAGTTTGCTGGGTGCATAAAGTCCGGCCCAGTACTACTAACATGGTCGACGATCAAGGACGGAGCAGAGAAGCTGCCGATACTGCTGGCATCGCTGTCCACCTCCGAGGACGGCCCAGTGCCATCGTCATCGTCTGTTTCCGTTACCGTTGTTGACTTGAGCGTAAAGGCCCGCGTGAGCAAATGGCGTTTGTGTTGGACCTTGCTCAGCCGCTCTTGCAAGAATGGCTCAGCTCCCTTTTGAAGGTACTGGCCAAGTTGAGTTTTGGTTGCGTAAAGCCGAGTGCTTGAGTCCGATTCCGGGTCAGGGTCCTCATAAAACCCGACTATTTCCACCTTGACATGGTCCTTCAGCCTCAGCGGGTGATGGATATGCTTGCTAAGGCTCTTAGCCTTCAGCACAGCCATGTGCAGATCCTCGAGGAAATCATTCATGGTAGAAGTGTTGTTGGGTCCAAACGATGCAATGTTGGCGTGGCTATTGTCGATAGCAAAGACATCTTCTCTGGCCAGCTCGAGCAACGCAGACTTGACTGACACCAAGGGAGCCGTGAACTTGACCTCACCGGCAAAGTCGGCACCCGTGTTTGAGAGTTCACTGTCAATGGTCTCGTAGAAGGACCAGATGCGGAGTTCACTTGCAATGTCCACAAACTGCTCGTGCATTTTGTCCAGCCAAGAATTGTTGTTGGTATTGACCTTGATCTGGTTTATCAGCGAGTTTGGTAGAGCCCGTTGCAACTGAAGTAACTCGCGGACGCTTTCCCTCAGGTTCCTCATGGACATGTAACTTGAACCCCGGTGAGGGGTGGCTGAGTTTTGTTAACTTTTTGACATGCTTGAAAGTGCGGTGGGAAGGGTCCATACCAAAGAAGCCAACGCCATGGCAATTGTTCTTGATATCCTTGTATCGACTGTCTTCATGGGCCTTGAGCAAAGCCCGCTTGACTACCAAGCCACCAATGCTATGGGCAATGAAGAAGAGAGGACGAGACGGGCGCTAGGTCGATCAGTCTTGGAACTTCCAAAGAAGCAACAGAAACACGTGGTTCCTGTTCTTGGGTTTAGAAGGTAGGTAAGGGAGTCTCACCACGCCTTGGCGGATTTGTAATACTTGGTCCAGCAAGTCGACTGCCAGCATGTCGATGTTTATGCCTTCTCTCAATCCTCGATGCTTGTACACCAGCACCCGTATCGTGGGGTCCTTGTTGCGGATACCCTGTTGAATCCATACATAAGGGGGTCTCATGGATTTTGGCGTGCCAGGTTTCTCCGAAGAACCCAAATCACTGTCGGCTACCGGGTCGCATGTCCATGGATGAAGCGGTTCCGCGCCCGGACACGGCACGGCGATGATGTCGACCTTGGTCTCATTGTAGCCGTGACCGCCGACATCACCGTCAATGACAGCCCAGCCGGGCTCGGTGTCGGCCAAAGTGACGGCGCTGCCCACGGTGGGTTTGGAGATGTTCCGTAAGTTGGTCATGATGGGATGACCTTGCAAGACCTTCCTGGCTTCATCACGAGCCCTTTCTTGTGAAGATCGGCCGGCATAGGGGTCTTGGCCGGAAGGTTGTTGTTGGTGAGGCGGAAGGCCGACCGCCGCCGTGACCGCTGCCGTTACCGCTGCCGCATTCTCGAACTCGCCGGTGGCCGTCCCGCTGCCACTCCCCACCGTAGGCGGTCGAGTGGGCGGCCGTAGCGGTTCTAGCTCTACAGCCTTGTCAGTGGAGCCGCTAGAGCCATTGCCGTCCATAATAGCACCCAACTGTGCTGAGCAGATCGGATCCTGTATGCCGGGAAGAGTCTTGATTTTACAGGTGAAGAGCAACACAAAGTTAGGAATAGGTCGAGAGATGTTGCGGTGGCCAAGACCAGCATAGTTGTGGAAGCAGACTTGGGACTATTTAGTAGGGGAAGAGACCCCAAAAAACACCACGGATGGGCCAGCCAGCAGCGGTAAAGTGCTGCCAAGATAGCTGCCAAGAACAGCTTGGGTAGCCCGTATCAAGCGCGGTTCTTCTTGGTGGCCATTTGACCACACCTGAGCACACCAACCGCTCACAACCAGTCCAGGAGAGGCAACCGTCCAGGGGGTGTTTCTGACAGTAGGTGGGATTGGTCCGTAGGGGGAAACTGAATGGATCAGTGGGTCGCGAGGGACCGGCAAAGCAAGGAGACGACGGAGACAAAGGCATATGTCGCAGACCGAGAGGTTCTGGAAGGTGATGAGTCGTGTCTGTGAACATCGCTGGAATATCTTTGGCAGAGTCCCCTCTCTAGCTGTGGAGGGCTGCTGAGAAGAGAGCTGTCACTGGACGTTTGTCTGTGGGCACATGGAAAGGGTTTAGGTTGGTCGATCCGATCTCGAATCCATCCAGGGCTTGGTCTTTACCGCCTTCCATGCCGCCCTCTCGCACCCGGTGTTGGGGACGCCCGGGACGGAAAGGTGGACAGCTGATGGACACTGATGAACACCGATGAGCACACCTCGAAGTGTGTGGGCGAACTTGGTCATGACCTTTGAGTGCTCGGTAACGCACCTGTTGCTGCCAACTGTCGGGTGGTTGCTTTTGTTGCTTACTTGTTTGCTTTCTCTCCTATGAAAGATCAGAATATCTCGTGAGATAACGTCAACGGATGCCAAGTACAAGAAACGCTTCAGTCATAGAGACCTTTCTACCTGTAAGTTGCATTGGTCATGTGAAATGTGTGATATGAGCTAGCTGGTGTCATTCGGTTGGATTGCGTGAGATGTGATGAATGATCAGAAGAATCCCGTCGTCAGTCAGCTTGTTTGTTGTCTGTATGTTCCAGAGATAGTCTTGGCTCGACTATAGGGCTCTCGACAAGTAGTTGTAGCGCCTTATATACACTGCGCGGTTTCTTTGACAGGCCTATCCCAGATCGGATCGAACTGCCCCGAATGGGACGATGTCGACATGTGCCTGGATGCGGGCTTCCTGATGGTCTGGTAAAGAATTCATTATGACCTGAAGTTATCAGTTTGCCCAGAGCGCCTGGAAGGCCAAATACTGCAAATGTCAACTTGTGAAAGACAGACAATGTACTTGAAGAGTCTCTGGTCTGTTGCCCTGTTAGTCCTCTTATAGTACTCTTTGTTATCAGTCGTAAGAGCCCAAAACACAGAATGTATGTTGCCGAACCATAAAGTGCTGATGCCGGCATTGTTGCTGTTGTTGGCTTTAAATCAATACTTTCTCTCATTGTCACTCGCTGGAACGACTCTTGACAGTCGTTTGCTATTCCTCTTCAGCCAAGACCAACTCAGCTCAAAGAGATAGTGACTGGACTCAGGCTCTGACTGATCCAAGAGAGACATTGATCAAGGGGCCATAGGGATGATGCCTGTGAAAAGGAAGGGTTTGTGGATGAATTACGGACGGGTGGAAGTTCCTCTTTGAATTATTGGGTTGACTTGAGGTTGCTGTGGTGAACATTGAGGTGGAAAATGGAAAGAGTTCAAGCTCCTCTGCGAGAAGCCGTGAGAGCGACAACGGCGGCTTCCATTCCGATCCAATGCCAAGGGAAGTACTGCCCGCCTTGGCCGCCTTGGCCGCCCAGGGGCAGCCAGGGCAGGCACTCCTCACCCGAGAGGGCCACTGTCAATGCCCTCTACCGCCCCGTACCGCACTGACACCGGGCTGCTGCTGCACTGGCAGTTGGAGGAGGGACACCTGGAGCGGGACACGGGACGGGACTGCTGCGTGCTGAATGAATGCACCAGCGTTGTTCTTTCTGAGGGAGTGGACCCCAATCCGAACCGTTGCCTTGCGCTGTGAAGGGTGGAAGTGGAAGTGGAATGCGCCAACCTCACACGTCGGAAAAAGCACAACCTGAACGACGGGACCACTCCGGCTTGGAGCCAACCAGACTCCAATCCAATCCATCGTCCGTCTTTCTCCCCCTTGACTTGTGATCACAACTCCGCAGTCCAGCCCCGACCAACACCCAAAACATAACCGTCGACGCCGCGCCCGGCAGCCCGCTACGTCCGCACGCACTTTGCCTAGTCCTTAGTGTCGAGCCAGCCGATACCCCGACCGCCGTCGAGACACAAGACAGAGAGCCCCTCGCGCCGCCGCCGACTAACTGACGACGCCTCGCACACCCGAACCCTACAAAGTGAACCTCGAGGCTGAGAGATACCGTGCTAGACCAAGTCTCGTTTTCACGGTCAACATCACCACCACTACCACCACACACACAAATACCGACTTGTATTACATACCAGACAGATCTACCACCACCACCGAAGTGAGCATATACCTACATATTCAATTATCTGGCCTGGTCTCCCTCCTTTGCGCGTCCCCCTCCACAACCTCCCCCTCCTCTTCATCTTGCTCCTTGTTGGCATCCACGAGCACCGGCCCCGGGACCACCACCACCGACGTCCACGTCTACAACTCCGTGTCAGAACAAGCGAGGACGGGACGCGGTCAGTCGGGTAGTGAGGTGTACCTTGAAGTAGTTACTCGTGGATCCTCCCGTCTCTGCGGCTGTCAGGTATACCTACTCTCTGTGCCTGCCGGCGTTCATCCCGGAGCACAGGTACCACGTCTAGCCACGCAAGGCTACCTACCTCGTGTCTACCTACTCGATGGTGGTTCCACGACGCAGAACTTCTTCATGCTACCCCCAAGCAATCCCTCTCCCACCTCACCTCCATTCCCATCTGCATCCACATCGTCATCACCACCTTCGCAAGCTTCTACTACCTTTAGGCCGAGTGGCGCCAGTCACAGCAATCGCCCCAATCCAAAAGTAGCCCCACCAGCACAAGTGGAAGCTCCCTGACCAACATCCCAGATATCCAGATTTAGTTGCTCTTGAGCAATCCATCACCGAGGACAAACACATCGACCCCTCGCAAGTGGGACCCCGAAACCGAGTTGTTGAAAAAAGGTACGCTTGCTGTTGTCACTCCCGCATCCACGTCCGCGCCATCATCTCGTCACCGCGAACCGCGCCGCGACCGCTTCCATCGTCCGTCTCCCTGCTGCCACAGCCTGCGATCGCGGCCAGCCTCGTGACTACTACCCTCTGCCTCGAGTCACCGTATTGCCCCAGCATTATCCACCCGGCTCGAGCAACCTGTCCACAACCAGACCTACCCGCAACAACAGCTGCGCCGAATCGTCCTCCGTACCCCCCTCACTCCGTTATTACCACGCTCCCCGCCTTCGACCGTGCTGTCTAGACACGTGCTCCGAGCTTCGCTGACCTGGTCCTGTTCTCCTTCCCAGATAGTTAATGAGGACGGCATGGAAGGGTTTCGGTCTTACTTTCAGCGGTTAGTGGTCGGCAATGCCGGCCAAATCTTTCCGAACCAAAAATGGCAGGGCGTCAACTCGTCCACCTACCACCAGCTCGTCACAGAGGTGAAGAAGCTATCACAAGACTTCGAGCAGTCTAGGAGGATTGCCGAGGCGATTGAGACAGGCACAGAAGACCTCTTCCGCGACTTTGACCTCTCCACCTTCATGGAACACTTCAAGCTCGATGCTTTTGAAAAGACTGTTCTAGCGCTTGCCTTCAAGCTTGGGAGCAAGCCCGATCTCAAGACCAAGGGTAGGCCTTCCCATTGTCTCTCCCCGGCTTCTTTCGTGGCCTCGGCCCGTTGTTTGCTGACCCCAGATCCCTCAATCTAGCCGATGCCATCTTATCAACAAACTTCCCCATGTTTGGCAACATTCTCAGCAAATCATCCGGCACCCATACCATGCTTGGACCCGATTTCATTGCTGGGTTGCTCGATCGCTTCATCCAAGTCCATCCGCCCAATTTCAACGCGGCAGCAAAGAAGGAGCTGGAGCATAATGTGCAGTCTCGATACATCCAAGGAAATCCCGATTCGAACCCGCTGCCTCCCTCTCAAGTGCTGTCTGCACTTGATCTAATGCGACTATTGGCAGACCGACCCCCGAATGCCTTGACCCTCTACATCCACAAGACCGGGCGAGACTTCACCGAGAATGAAGATACATGCTACAACTACCTCCGGAATCGTCCGGCGAACTGCCAGCTGAGTGAGGAGCAGGTATCCCACGCGCTCATGTATACGACCATCAGCCAAACCCCCCCGCACAACCCTTCGGTTCTTGTCGCGGCTCTCAGGCGTGTTCTGCCTGGTGCCTTCAGATGGCAGGATGTGGTCTCGTACTTTGATCACAGTGGTGCCCGAATTACTGCGCCCCAGTTTCTTCGTCTCTACAATGCTCTCCTGCCGATAGCGCAAGACGACAGCCAGGGTTTTGATATTCAGCGGCTATGGGGTGGCGAGTGGGAAAATCCAGAGACTCAGATGTCCTTTGTCTGCGCATACACCTCACTGCTGCCCGAACAGCTGGACGCCACCACCATCCCGGGGCTCAAGCCAACCTTCACCTTGGACGACTATGCACAGGCACCCCAGATGATCCGGGAAACGGCCGCATATGCAGTCAGGCATCCCTTGGTCTCCGAAGCGGCCATGTCCGCCATCTTCAACGTCGCCCTCCATTCCACACACGCCTCCAAGTGTACCGAAGCCAAGCGTCTTTTCCAGGATGTCGTCGTTCCCCAAGTGGCCATCTTTGTAGTCTCGGCCTTCAGGGTGCCCAAGCCTTGGCCCAAGCTAGCTGAAGACGCTCTGGTTGACCTGTTCATAGAGTCGTTATGGGCAGCCAAATCACCCGAGACCGATTTTGTGATGAACAGCCTGTGGAGGTGGGACAAAGACTGGGTCAAAATGAGGTTGATAGATGCCCACGCGCACAGGCCTATATGCCTGCCACAAATCTTCGAGCATTCCATGCGGCAAGGATGGCTCGAGGAGCTTGTCTATCTGATCAATGGCTTTGGGTTCGATCTCACTGCTTTAGCCCACGCGGAGGGCTACCTCGACTTGCAGGACTGGGCACAGAAGAACGCGGAGCGGAGTACCGAGATGGCCTCGGCCCTTCTTCAGTTCCTGATGATCAAGGCGAATCTCGAACTGCAGTACCAGCGTTCTGGCCCCGGTGCTCCTAAGCAGAGCACCACCCTGCAGGTTCGGACGGTGTCTGCCATGCTTCAGATCCTGGAGGAGTTTCTGCCCAAGTCGCCGATCCCGGAGCTTATTGTGGTCCAACGGCAATGTATTACCGCGTACCCAAGGCTTATCAATTACGGGGAAGGGTTCGATGACATCATTGACGCCAACGGTCGTGATGGAAATTCTTTACCCCAAGCTGCTAATGTTCGAATGGAGGAACATTACAAGAAGATGTACAGCGACGAAGTCGCGGTGCGAACCATCGTTGAGGTTCTCGACCAATACAAGCACTCGCGAGATCCTCTCGAACAAGACACCTTTGCTTGCATGATTCACGGCTTGTTCGATGAATACGCGCATTATGAGAACTACCCTCTGGAGGCGCTCGCCACCACGGCTGTGCTCTTCGGCGGCATCATCTCTCACAAGCTCGTTTCGGAGTTGCCCCTCAAGATCGGACTTGGCATGATCCTCGAGGCTGTCCGGGACCATCAACCCCAGGAGCCCATGTACAAGTTTGGCTTGCAAGCTCTTCTTCAGCTCCTACCTCGCTTGCGCGAATGGCCAGGGTTTTGCACGCAGCTATTGCTCATCCCGGGTCTTCAGAATACGGAGGCCCGCAAGAAGGCCGAGGAAGTTCTCCGTGAGCACGAAGAGGAGACGTTGCGCGCCCGTGGAGGCGCCTTGCCGCTTGGCCCGACCATGGGTAACGATAACATGACAAACGGTAACCTTGACGAGGCTCACGGCTCGGAGCAGCACCCGCCGCCATTCGCGTCGGTCAACGTTGATCCGCCTCCACCGGGGGTGGTCTACGAAGACCCAACCGCCGAGGCCCAGGGCAAGATTCAGTTCTTCCTCAACAACCTTACTGAAACTACGCTGCAGACCATGTACAAGGATCTTCGCGACATGTTGGAGGCCAAGCATCAGCAGTGGTTCGCCAGCCACCTGGTTGAGGAACGTGCCAAGATGCAGCCGAACTACCACCAAGTATACCTTGACCTGGTAAAGATGTTTGAGGATAAGTCACTATGGGCCGAGGTTCTGAGGGAGACATATGTCAGCGTCCAGAGAATGCTCAATTCCGAGGTTACGCTGCAGAACTCGACTGAAAGGACGCACTTGAAGAACTTGGGCGGCTGGCTCGGTCTTCTGACGCTCGCGAGAAACAAGCCCATCAAGCACAGGAACATCGCCTTCAAACAGTTGCTTATGGAAGCGCATGATACCAAGCGTCTCCTAATTGTTATCCCTTTCGTCTGTAAGGTCCTCGCTCAAGGAGCTTCATCAGAGGTCTTCCAGCCACCTAATCCCTGGCTGATGGATATTATCCATCTCCTGATCGAGCTGTACCACAACGCCGAGCTGAAGCTGAACTTGAAGTTCGAGATTGAGGTCTTGTGCAAGGGCCTCAAGCTGGACCACAAGAGCATTGAGCCGTCTGGCGAGATCCTCAACCGGGTTCCTGTCGAGGAAGTTCCTGATCTGAATGGGCAAGAGCTCGAGCCCTACGACAACACCTCTATTAACGGTATGGGTAGTGTCGCGGGTGGCCTCCCCGCTCATGCCTCTCTTCCGATCCCCGACCTTTCCGCCAGCCTCTCGATCCCGCCAACAGAAGTCATTGATCAAGCCAAACTGCACAGCATTACCTCTCAAGCAGTTACGCGTGCCCTGCAAGAGATCATCCAGCCAGTGGTTGACAGGTCCGTGACCATTGCGGCGATAGCCACGCAGCAGATGATCCATAAGGACTTTGCGACCGAGCCTGATGAGAACCGGGTGCGGGATGCGGCGATCAACATGGTCAAGTCAACTGCGGGCAGTCTTGCCTTGGTTACGTCCAAGGAACCCCTTCGCTCCAACATGGCCAACTACCTTCGTGCCCTCTCGGCTGAGATGGGTCTAGTGCTGCCCGAGGGTATTATCATGCTCTGCATCAACTCGAATTTGGACCTCGCTTCCAGCGTAATCGAGAAGTCGGCTGAAGATCGTGCGGTTCCAGAGATCGAGGAGATGATTCAACCTGAAATTGAAGCCAGACGCCGGCATCGTGCGCAGCGTCCGAATGAGCCATATATGGATCCTGGACTCACCCGCTGGGCCTGGACCATTCCTCATCCCTTCAAGTTGAACCCGAGCATGACTGGTCTTAATGCGGAGCAAATGGCCATCTACGATGACTTTGCCCGGCAGCCGAGGGCAGTCGCTTCGACAACAGGACCGTCCCACGCAGCCTCTACATCGGACGCCAGGTCTCTCGCAAATGAAGTCCTCGGGGATCAGTTCAACGCTATTCCGGCCCTTCCTACACCTGCCGAGACACCTTCGCTTCCTCACCTCGGTGGCCAGCTTCAGCACTACCCCCAGGGCAGTGGCGCGTTGGCAAATGGACGTCAAGCCGGGCTTAACCAGGTGGATGCCAGGACCATTGCTGACAGAGTCAACAAGCTTTTGGAGTCATTGACCGCCGCCGCCACTGGTGCCACCGAGGAACACTTCAACGAACTGCCCCGCGCTCACCAAGTTCTGGACATCATTGACGCACTTGTGCAACTTATTATCAAGACTCAGCAGACGTCTGAAGAGTTTGCAGCATATGCCGCAACCCAGATCGCCCAGTTGATCTTCAGACAGCCAGGCGATACCCTCTTGCTTGAAAGTCTCGTTCATGTCCTCGAAACCCTCCGCAAGATTGCCGGCCCGGCCACGAGCCAGCAGATCAGGAGCCTCTTCCACCAACAACCAGCTGAATACTTCCTCAACCTTTCGCTCATTGCAGCACTGCTCGGCACGGACCTGCTCGACTGGAGGAGCATTGATGCAGCCATGTCTATGGCCCTCCAGCAACGCAAAGAGGGATCCGTTGAATTCCTCGAGCAGCTTGTGGATCTTACGCTTCTTAGTGAGAGCCCTCTTGCGCTCTATGCTGACTTTGTCCGCAGTCTGGAGGAAGCATGGACCTGGATCAGTGAGAATCCGGATGTTCAAGGAGGCCAGAGTCTCAAGTCCAAGATCCTTGCACCTCCTCCGGACTTGCCTGATGGCCTTACTCCGGAAGAGATCCTTGCCATCCGTCAGGAACAAATGGAATATGTCTTTGAAGAATGGGTTCACCTCTGCAACAACCCCGCCGCCTCCTCCTCCAAGTCGTCGACGATCTTTGTACAGCAGATGCGCTCTAGGGGAGTCATCGCCAACACTGATGATCTCTTGATGTTTGCACGCCTAGCCATCGACAAGTCTGTGGACCGCTTCGAGCAGGTTGTTCACCTCAATGGAACGATAACGGAGGCGTATCAGGCAATTGATGCTTTGGGCAAGATGATCCTTATCTTCTTCCAGTCCCACGAAGACAATGCCGACGGACAAGCGGCACGTGCTGCTTTCATCGATTCCATCTTTGCTCTTGGTGTGTTGGTGTTGAATAGCCACCACGTCAAGCGTGGCGACGGTTTCAACTCACGGGTGTTTGTTCGGTTCTTTTCGTATCTCCTTCACGGCATTCACTCTCTGGAGGAGCTGCCAGAAAGTGAGCGCGATCGCATCATGCTTACCTTTGCCGACCGTCTTTTCGACTTGCGGCCGAGCCTCTACCCAGGCTTCGTCTTTGGCTGGCTCACACTTGTCACCCACCGTGTCTTCCAGCCAGCCATGCTTCAAATGGCTAACAACGCAGGCTGGGAGGCGTACACCAAGATCCTTCGGGATTTGCTCTCTTACCAGGGCGAGCTTCTGAAGCCGTTGGAGCTCTCCATATTCGCCAAGGAGATGTACCAGGCCGTCCTGAAGCTCCTCATCATCCTGGGGCATGATTTCCCCGATTACGTGTCTGCCAACCATGTGCTGCTGTGCCAGAGTTTGCCGCCTCATGCAACCCAATTGAGGAACATGATCTTGCTGGCTACTCCTGCTTCCGCCGCGAAGCCGACCGATGCCTTCCAGCCCGGCTTGAAACTGGATCAGATCGCAGACATCAAAGAAGCAGCGATCAGTGTCTACGATCCTGCCGAACAGCTACGCCAACTGGGTCTGCTCGACATTCTGGACCAGGCTTTGCAGAACGGCCCATCCGAAGATGCCATTGCGCAGATTACACACGCTATCACTAGGTCTGGTAGTGGAACGACTGACTACGGATTTGTCCCTCTCGACGTAAACCGCCAAGTCATCGATGCCGTGATTTCGCACATTGGCAACTTTGCCGTCAACCGCGCCGCCACAAGAAACGACGCTTCTGTGTTCGTCCCCGGCGCACCAGACCTCAAGACACTGCAAATGCTCATCACGGAACTCTCTCCCGACACGAGGTACTTCGTTTTGAACAGCATGGCGAACTGGCTGCGCTTCACCAGTGCCCATACGCACTATTTCATTCAGGTTTTCCTCGACTTCTTTAGCCGTGACGTCGCCTCCACGGATCCCGAGGAGATGGACATCAGGCAGCAGATTGTTCGGATCCTCCTTGAACGGTTAATCGGCTACTGGCCGTACCCGTGGGGTCTGATCATCACCACCATGGAGCTGGTCAAGAACGAGAAGTTCAACTTCTTTGAGCTGCCCTTCATCAAGTCTACCCCCGAGGTGCGGAGAGTGTTTGAGGATAAGGTTCGCCAGCACTAGAACCGCTCGATAACCGATGGGGAGAAGACGGACGAGGAGACGAGACAGAGGCTCGGCGGTCTCCCGATTCAGGGCTCGCTGGGGAGATTATTGCTGGGTTGTATATGCCGAAGTGGTTATGACAGAGACCCAAGGTCTGATCCCGAAGACATAGCCATACTACTGGGTCTGTGGAGCAGGAACCAATTAGTTCAGCTAGGGTGGATGTATATACCGCATCCAAAGGTCTCTTGGCCACAGTGGTCTTGGAAACCTCCCTCAGAAACAGAGCCAGAGCCGAGGCCGGGGCCTGAAAGAGCAGCAGACAATCAAGGAAGGTGGCGAGGGTGGGCACAGAGGGGAGCTCGAAGTATGGGATGGTGATGATGTTGTGTGTAATATAATATGGATATAATCTCCCACCAACAAAGCGGAAATAACAGGGTTTTGGAACGAAGCGGTTTTGGGGAGTTGTGTTTTGCGTTTGGGAGAGTAAGACAAAATTAAGACGGAACGGATCAGATCAGAACAGGTTAGGTCAGGGGCAGATGATGTTCAAAAGCGAATAGAGATATAATGCTATGCTCGGTGTGTTCCGGTTTCGTTTTACTGGCTGTGAGGAAGAGGGAAGAGAGAGGGCATGGAATGGCGTTGGGGTTGGTGTGATTCATGGTCAAGGAAAGCGGATGGGGATGTAGAAGTATTGTAAGGATTCAAAGTAGGAAAACGTTTCTATTCTGTAGAACATCAAAACTCTTTTACCCATTGTCGTGTGTATTATTCTCCTGCTCAGGTTTCCCTTTCTACCTCTACGTATATTCTCTAACCGAAAATCTCAAACCTCTTTCTATGTTGATAAACTATGTATAGTACTCAAGTTGATCCAGATCCCATCATCGTAAACCTACCTAATGAGAGGAATGGATATGTAACCACAAGCCCAGCCTCAATTATAATAACTTCCATGAGAAAACCGACATGATGAAATAGGAGAGGTAGCTTTGAATCAAAACGGAACCAATCACAGAAGCATCGTGTATATATATATATATATATTTTTACTGTCCTGCCATTCCAGCGATGTTTACCTTTTCTTTCCCTTTTCATTTTAGTCTATCCGACTCATGTCAGGAAAGCACAAACAAGCAAGGTAACTAGATATTCAGTTCACTCATCGCGATATCTCGTACATACTATACTGTACATGAGGCTTTTTTGCCCCCTTTAGATAAGACCGTTAAATGATTAATTAGCAACACAGTTCCCGACAACCTACCATCAGCAGTCTACGAACTGGAAGTCTGTTACAACAGTTGTTGTGTTTTCATAGACACCTGATGTTAATTCCCTTTGTATTCAACCCGACCTCAGTGATTTCAGTGATTTCCATCCATCCAAGAAGGAAACGGGACTGGCGACTTTGCGTTAAGAGGTTGATTGGATTGGTCTCTCTCCACCGAAGACTTCACGGGAATCTGCAGATTCAGGGACTACGGTATCTCGCACTGCATCAATGAAGTGTTACACGAAGAGCAAGGTCCCGACATCTGCCCATGAAGTATGTAAGGGTCCATTGCTCGTTTGACGACCGTCCAAACATGAGAAGGACAGGTTTGGTAGAGGTTGTTGGCAACATATTCATCATGTGTAAACATCGGGCATTCATTCACAGTCACCGTGGTAATGAACGAAATGTGGCAGCAAAATAGGAAGCGCCTGTCTTCTTTCTAGATATAGGAATGAGTCGAGCTTTCTAGCAGTAGTATATAAAAACTCCAAATCTGTTTTTTTTTCCAACCACCTTTTTTCCTCTTCTCTCTTTCAAATGTTTTTCCTTCTTGTCCTTTTGTCTATCTTGAACACGACATTTTTTTCTTCTCTGATCTCATCCTCTCTGGCTTTTCCCTTTTGTGTATCACCACATCTGCCCGCTCTCTGTATCTCAAGAAAGGGGCAGGAAATCCGGAAAGTACTAGTGACTTTCCATCTTCTTTCGTTCCTTTCATACGCTTGACTGGCCTTGCTGCGCCTCTTTGCAACCGTGGAATAATAACCAAAAACCCAGTTGTTGTTTGTTGCAAAGAGACTCGAAAAAGAAGTGGGTTGGGTCGCAATGTTCGACGACATGCTGCGCCCAGGGTATTCGCTTGACAACGCAATCTCCGTCCTCCTAATGTATGAAAATCCATCCCTAGGTATCCAGGCCATTCGTGTTTCTCTCTCCTCATCACGGCACCATTTCCAGGTGCGCGCGGCATCCTTCCGTCTCCCATTACTGGTAAGGATGACTGACCAAAAAAAAAGCAAAAATAATCCAAAGGGTGTTGTAAACCAAATAAGTGCAATGAGGGAGATTTCCATCGATCCCGTGAAAGCAAAAAGAAATGATCAAAAAAAGCCAACCGTCCGACACCTTCCTTGACATGCCCACATCAGCTGAAAGTCATAAACGCCATTTCATGACCCAGCCTCGTCTATGGGATGAACCGATCCGTAAATGCCCCTGTAAGCCCCCCTTTGAACTCCTGTAAAAAAAAAAACCCTCAAAATGATCTGTTGGTAGCACACACACTTGCTTCAAATCGTACACACATTGCGCCGTTGCGCCACATGGCTTGACTTCCGAAACTTGGAAGTTGCCCAGAAACCCCGACTTCTGTCGTAAGAAATAGTCATGAGAAAAATGATGTGGAAAAGGGGCATCAGAAATCATCCAAGAGGCAATCAAGCTCATCGAGCTCAATGTTCTCTGGGTTGCGATCCCACTCGAGCATCGCATCGAGCTTGCGCCAGCTCTCGGACTCACTGGCACCGCCGAACTCCTTCCGGCCGTAGTTCAAGGACATCATGGTCGAGGATGGCTTCATCGCAGGACTCGTAAGATACGACGTCCGCTCACCGAACAACACATTATCATCCTTGGAGCAATAGTCAATGTCCATAGCGGTGTTCACGGGGGAAGACGCAGACAGTTCACCGTTGAGTTTCCGTTTTTGGAGGCCAGTGGCGGTCTGTGTGAACTCCTTTTCGTCCTTCTCAAGTGGAGGAGAGACACCGCGGTGATTGCGGCCGTTCTGACTGCTGTTTGAGGAGTGGACCCCAGACAGACAGTAGCGTGTGGAGAATGAGCCAATTGGTGTGCTGGGCATAGGGACGTCGTCCTCCATGTCGTCGAATTCAGGGCTCGAAAGGTCCACCTCGGGGCTGGGGCTAAGGTCACGTCGCCGGTCAAGGTCGGACTCATCGGTCCCCGATGCGGCGCTTGAGATGCTAGGCGAGATAATAGCGCGCGAGGCAAGATTTAGCGCAGCCGCCTGAGCCGGGTCGGGAAGCGGCTGGTGGGGGCATGTGGTGAGATAAAAGTATGTGCGGCGCGGGTGAACAGACTCGAGCTCCTTGGCAATCGGGCACGGAGACGAGACGTTCCAGCACGTCCTCTTGAGGTATGTAGACAAGCGAGACGAAACAATGGCGCATGGGTTGGCAGATCTGACAGAAGCGGGACAAGTTAGCGAATTATGATCTTGCAATGGCAATTGGCAGAAGGTGAACTCACTGTTGAACAATCTTCAACTGCTGCATCAAGACGGCGGCAAGCTCCTTGACCAAATGCGGCCGGTTGCCAGTATTTTGGAGCTGGACGATAACCGCCTCAACGATATCATCATTGATAGCCTCGAAGTCAATTGGCCTGGGAGGATCGTCGCACTCGACAGACTGGTGCGCTCCGCCCGGGGAAGGAGGGGGTGTGTTTTGAAACCTGACAGTCTCACGCTCCTCGCGCTTCTTCTGTTGGGGTTCGGACGGATGCGCGCGGCCTTCAGTCTCGACAGCGCTGTGGGTGCGCTTAAGCTTCTTGGAGGAGGTAGACTCCGCTTTCGAGCTGCTTGTATTTGAGGGAGTAGGCGAGGCCATATTTGCTGCTGTGTTTGATCGTGTGTGGGAGCTGGTGTGGGAAGAGTCCTTTTGTTCTTTGGAGGCTCTGCTTGCGGCAGCGGCGGCTCTTGAGTCTTTGGAGGTAGGGACGTGAATGCCGAGCGAAGGCAGGGAGAGGGATTTGCGTCGGGTATTGTACGGCCGCATGGTTGCTGTAGTCTAGAAACGAAGTAGACAAGGAGTGCGTGGTCGTGGGTTGACGGCTTTGGGGTGAGACTGATTATGTTACAGGCTAATAGTAACGTATGCTGCCGGTAACTGTATGCGTGCGTCTCGCTAACGTCAACAACTGCTTGACACCTGCTTCACAGTCGTGTTGGAGGTGTTGGAGGAGGAGGAGGCTCGTGGAGGCTTGCTCGTTTGGGGGAGGGCGTGGGAGGCTTGTTTTTGTCGAGATGGGATGATGTGAACCACGCCAACAAGGGAACGTGCACGAATAGCAGACAAGATAGTGAAGAGGAGGATGAGTCTCTTTTTTTCTTGCCTCGAGTCGCCAACAACTCTTTGTAGAAGTAATAGATAACAAGAATAATGTTTGATGATGACCCTTTTCTCTCCCGAAGACGATAGCTATCCAAACCACGATTCAGAATGATGAGCGTTTTTAAAACAAGTCGAGATATGAGAAGAGGAGAAGAGGGAGGGAGAGAGAGAAGAGAGAAGAGACGATGGTGGCGGATGATGGAGGGGGAGTCTATCTGTTTTGGGGGGAGGAAGGAACAACAGCAAAGAGAGGGGACGAGACAAGAGACAGACAGTGCAGGAAAATGATGGAGGATGGAAGCTTGCGAATGGCAGTGGAATGGCAGAACAGTGGATGGGCGAGTGGCCCGGGTGGTGGGTGAGAGAGAGGTGGGTGTACCGTGTACGTAGATGCGCTGGTGTGGATGGAGCGCGCAATGGGGAAAAGCGTCGCCCGTAACTTTTTTTTTTTTTTTTTCCGTTCCTCTGCACTGCCGTTTGGCGAAGGGAGGGGGGTGCAAGGTGGGATTGTGCGGGAGTGCATTTTGCGATGATGGAAGGGGGCGACCGGCTAGCGACGCAAGACAGCAGCCAAGACTCACCAAGACTGGACAGAGGGGCACACTCGACAGGGGGGTCTGTTGGCGTCGAAGCCAAGAACGACCATGGCCGGGAAGCTTGAACAGGGTTAATCGCATCAGATCGGCCAATGACAGTATACCATTTTCGTTCAAAAAGGCGGTAAGAATCCACAGACGGGCAATATGTGGATTCCTGGACTTGAGCAGTGTGGGGTCAAGCTGCCGATTTTGGTGGAGGGTTACACGCGCACGCAACTGGTAACTGGCAGCAGCTGGTGAGAGCAGAGCAGCACTGCAGCATTGAGAGGTTGCAGCAGAAAAGTGGAAGGTTCGAAAGGCACGCGGGAGAAAGAGGAGCAACAGCAGTTCTGCCTTTGAAAGCGCTGTAACCGAAGCAACGCGACTTCTACCGAAGGAGGAAAAAGAAGATGTCAATCGCCCACCAAAATCTTACCCGCACTCGGTGACAGTTTCTGGGTGTAAGCGCGATTGCCTGTTCCGTCAACGGGATATCATGGCAAGCCAAAACAACCGAGCCGATTAGGGCGACTGTGTGCTCGCATATGGCGACTGTGTGGGCCTGCCCAGACTTCCAGCCAGCCAGTTAAATCAATGTGAACACATGTTCGTCGCATGTTACTTTGGTGAGATTTTGGCGGGCAGCGACATCGTTACATTATTTGCACTAACAACACACACGAAAGTCAGCAATTATCTTATCGCCGTCGCCGTCGCCAAAGTAAGTTATGGTGTTGAGGGGTAATGAAGCCTTTACTAACCGTAGTAAATGCCTGAAATTATCGACCTCACCCTCTCCCAGCCCGCCCGCACCCCTAGCCCTGCCCCCTCACTTGAATGGGTCAAGACCATCAAAACTAAGCCGCTCAATATTAACGACTTCGATTTCGATATTAATAAGCTTATTAAGACAGAGCCCATCGAACCCGCTAGCCTCCCCGCTAATAAGTCCGACCTTCTCGCTATCGTAGAAATAGAATTACGCGAGTCTCTCGCCGCTATTACCACACCCCTACCAATATAAGATGACGACGACGACGAAGAGGATAGCCCGGCGGAAAGAGCGCTCCATCGTCTTTCGCGTCTTACGGCTAAAAATTGGGAGATAATCGACGAGCTTATCGTAGAAGTAAAAGAAGCCGCTCTATACGTAGGGTTCTTAATTATTAAAAGGAAGCCGAATAACTATATCGATAGTAAACTAATACAATATAATCTCGAGTACGCTAAGGGATCGGCCTATACCGGGTTATATTCGATTATTATTAATATAAAGCCTCGCCCGGGAACTACGATAAGTAAGAGAAACTATAGATAGAAAGTAAAGGCCGTCTATTTTAAAAAATAGTACAATTAGTATTTCTTTATTTCGATAAAGGACTATACCTATCCTATAAAGCTAGATACTATCGGTTATATAGCTATAAACCGCCGTTTCTAGAGGACCGAGGAGGTTACTACTTCGATTATCCGCTAAAGTAAGTAGGTTAGAGCTACGGCCAACGATATCGCCGCTACGATTAGAGAGGAGTTCCCTAGTATTATTATTACGAAGATAGACGTTATTAATACTCTTATCGCCTATTGAAAAAAAGAAGCTAGAGCTCTTATATTAACCTAGCAATTTCTCAATAATTTATTTAATACCCCGGGCATCGAAAGTCGAATATTTCGAGAGGATAGTTCAAAGGATAAGAATTCGCTTACTCGCGTGGAGAGAGTCTTTTGGACATACTTATAGTATATCGAATAATTAAGGTAGAATCCTAATATATAGAGTTTCGATTGTACGTACAAAATTAATAAGTTTAATATACTTCTCTTATAGATTTGCGGCATTACTTCTATACATATTACCTTTAATATTGGGTATTATATATTGAGCGGTGAGAGAGAGGGGTATTTTAAATAGGTATTTCGCTAATTAGAAAAGCTCCTAATAAAAGAAAAGATCCTTCGACCGTCTATAATTATTACGGACTACGACAAAGTATATAAGAAGGCTATACGTACCGTCTTTAGCGATGTTCAATACTAAATTTATTTTTAGTACGTAATGAAGAACGTTGCCTTTAATACAAAGAAGAAGTAGATGGGCTCTCTCGAGGGTATAGCGTTGGGGAACCGCGGTAGTAACGGTAATTATTTTAAAGAAGATTACTAAATAGATATTAACCCCGCCAATAAAGACTATTTTGCCCGCCAAATTGCTTCTCGTCTACTTAATAACGAAGACCGCGTTTAATATTTCAACGAAGGCATTAAGAACGCCTATCTTAAAGACGTTGAGGGTCTCGTAAAGGGTTAAGGTAGAAGGGGGCAACGCAAGTGGATTAATACCGCTAATGGTATTCTCGCCGCCTAGAACGCGGTAGTATATGCGCTAACCGAGGAGGATTTTAATAGAGAGTAGCTTATTCTCAAAGCTAACTTTGGCACTAAATAGCATAGTTAGTTATCTCTCTTATCTATTATTACCCTTATTATTACTAATTCTACTCTTTCTACTCAGATTTGGTTAGTTACTTCGAGAATACCTACCTCCCTTTACGTTGGGAGTTTGCCTATTTCGCTATTAATATATATTGTAACTTCGGTATACGTGTGATCTCTCGTACTAAGGGGGCATACGGCATATTAAAGTCCCAGCTCGTAAACCGTTACATTAATTTCGACGGGTTACTTAAAGCCATCGAGACTACCCTTAGCCGCCTCAAGTACAACTTTCAATAGAAGTACGCCTACTAGATTTCGAGATTAATATACTAGTATAATTATAAGATCTTATAGACATTAAAGTTCGTAGTGAATTTCGTGGCTCTTAATAAATTGGCTATAAATAAAATAGTCTCGGACACCGGTACGATGCTGGATCCCTAGTTCAAGCAACGCCCGCTATATAAGTAAAGCGTGGGCATCTATATCTTTTGCAACGTTCTTTATTCGGACGGCTGTAGCCGTCCTCACCTAATTACTCCCTCTTGCTTTTTCTTTAACCTTCTTTTCTATCCTCGTTCCTGTCCTCGTTCCTATCCTCGTTTTTTATCCTCGTTCCTATAACGATAACCTTATCGATAGGCAATATCGAGAGATATAGTAAAGGATTTCAGAAACGGAAGGACCCAGTGCATTCTGGCTCGGACTATCGTTAACACTATTCGCGAAGTAGCCAATCAGAAATGGGCTTGGCAAACGCCCTAACCAGTTGTAGGGCCGTGCACTCGAGTTGACCAATGAGAGGCCTGAGAACTTTGCTAGAAAACCCGGCTATAGACGAACCGTCCTTCAACTCCGCTTCGGTGGATGTAGGTCCCTAAAGTGACACTCCAGACTGTGAAAGTCATCCACCTCTACATAGTTGAAGCACGCTTCAATTAGAACTGCGGAGTAGAAAATAAAGGATAAGAAAGAGGGTGAGGGTATTTGCTCTGGTAATTTTAGGAGGTAGTACGGCTTACCTTGCTAGCACGAGATGGTTACTCTATTGAAGACTAACGGGTAGTTGGAGCATGCTGCCGTCGACCCTCACTGGTTCTTGTATGCAGATAAACCTTTGATAGCTGCCGCCCTCGCTATACGACGTGAGCAAGACCCTAAGCTAGTTGTCAACAAGCGGTGGCAGACGCTTAACGGCCTGTAGGAATTGCCGTATGCTTTGCGCTAGTAGGTAGTACTAGAGGAGGCTTAAGAAGGGAGTAGTGTAAGATGTGCCCTAGCCTACGATGCCCCGCCTTCTTCTAAATAACCCCCTAAGAAGAAGGCGAGAATTACGGCCACTCAGCAGTTGAGCTAGTATAAGGGTATGATCGACTCTAGTATCACGGCTCTATAATAGACTTAAGCTACTTAAGCGGAGATAGTACGAGAGAACCAGCAGTTTCGTATGCGGATTGCTGCTATAGAGTGTGAGCGAGCTATGGCCTCGATGACTGCGACGACGACGATGACGATAGGGATACCCTCAACTCAACCGAACCCATATGGGCACTAGTAGTATGGGTACTAGTAGTTATAGTAATTACAGTAGTTATAGTAGTATAGGTACTAATAGTATGGGCACTAGTAGTATGGGTATGGCTAACCTCCTCCTTCTAGTTAGAACATACTACCCCCTAGTAACCAGTACTAGTAGTACCGCTGGTAGTAGAGAGAGCCTTATTTTAGCGATTTCAGTAGTAAAATTCATATATCCAGCGATTAATTATATATCTTTGAATGCCCTCAGCGATTGTTCTTTGTGTAAATCCGATGCACATGTTGGTGCTATGTCACTTTGGTGGGGATTTGGCGGGCGGCAACATTTCCCCGACATCCGAAGGGTGCTCCACACAGTCGCCATATGCGAGCACACAGTCGCCCTAATCGGCTCGAAAACAACTGAACAACACATACAGCTATCTAGCTACAAACATGATAGCACCGAATAATACCGGGCCCGTTAAAACGACTGTATCCCTTAGTTAAACGACTATAACCCATACATCTATACCTAAGCGAGCTAATAATATACTATGTTCGTGCCCGCCAAATTTGTATACTGGTAATATCGTTATACACTTTAATACCTTTATACTAACGGCTATCGCAATTGAACACTATTGAATATATTATCGTCGCCGTCGTTATTGCTAAAGTAAATTATAGTATTGAGGGGTTAGTAGGGAGGGGTAGTAACTAACCGCTATATAAATACTTAAAGTTATCGACCTTACTAACTCCTAACTAGAGCCTACCGCGTATACTCCCAGCCTAGCGCCCTCATTCGAATACCTCTATATATAGAAGGCTAAACTTACTTCTAATTAAGTCGATTAGGATAATTACCCTAATATCGACGACTTCGTTAAATAAGAGCGCCTATTTCTTACGCCTACCGCCTTCCAGTACGCAACTCTTATACTATTTCCTAAGAAGAAGGCTATATAAATATAGTCGAATCGGGCTCGCTCTCCTTCTTTATTACTATCCTAATTTTCTTCGTCCTCCTCTTCGATAAGCGAGTCCGACGGCGAGAAGGTAGGCAAGGAGGGGAAGAGCGTATTACCCTCTCCTCTCCCGGCCGCGCTCAAATTACTATAGTTGCGTAACTTCGAAATAATTGACCTCTTAATAGTAGAATTAAATACTATTACTAAAGAGCTAAGATTTAGTATTATTAAATAACGCCCTAATAATTATCTTAAAGGTATACTAACGTAATATAACTTCGAGTATACGTAGGGCCCGTCTTACAAAATAACTAGAAAGCCAACTACCGGGGGAAAGTCGAAACCTATAACTACTAGCTCTAAAATAGACTATTAATGGAAAGTAATAGCCGTTTTCCCCGCCAAAATATAGCGATAGTAATTCGTTATACGGCATTCTAACTATAATTATACCTTTAACCCCGAAATAACGGTTTATTTCTTTATTTATCGCCGTTAATAACGGACAGAGGATATTAATACTAATATTTTATACTTTACTAAATAACCGAAGACGTTTACTAACGATATCGCCGTAGTAATAAGGCTAGAATTCCCCGGTATTAAAATTATATTACAGGACGTATAGAACGTATTAACCGTAGAGAAGGAGATGATAGTTAGCCCCCTTATACCTACCTAATAGTTCTTTAACTAATTAAAATCGTTACCCGGGGTTATTTCGAAGATTTATCGCTATAGTAATATAGAGAAGGATACCTATATAGAGAGAGTCTTCTAAATTTATTTATAGTATTTCGAGTAATTGAAGGCGAACTTAGAGGTATAGAGTCTTAACTATATTTATAAAATTAATAAGTACGATATACCTCTACTATAGATTTGCGGTGTAAATACTATATATATTACCTTTAATATAAGGTACTACCTTCTTAGCGGTAAAAGAGAGGAGTGCTTTCTATAAGTATTTGAGTAATTACGTAACCTCTTAACGACCTATAAAATCCCCCAACCTTTGGTTATTATTACGGATTACAATAAAACATATAAGAAGGCATATAGACAAATATTTAGGGATAATACTTAATACTAAATTTGCCTGTAGTATATTATAAAGAACGTAGCTTTCAATACTAAAAAGAAGTAGTATAGTTCGCTAGAGGGAATTATACTAGGCAACCGAAGTAGTAATAGGAGTTATCTACGTAAGGATTATAAACCCTAAGTAAGAGGAGGGGATTTTACTTAGATAGACGTACTTCCCGCTATATAAGACCGTTTCTCTTATTACGTTGCCGCCGTACTTCTTAATAAAAAAGACCGCGCCCATTACTTCGAATTAAGGATAAAGAACCCTACTATCTTTAATATCTTAAACTATAGTCGCTTGCCCTTAATGAGTTAATGAAAGTAGGTAGATAATACTAACGGTATTCTAACCGCTTAGAATATTATTATTTATTTTAAGAGTTAAGGGAATTTCTAGAAGGAGTAGGGGATTTTAATAAGAGAGTTTGGCGGTAAGTAGTAAGGTACGTCTCCTATCCCTTTATATCTCCCCTCTCTTTATACCTCCCCTCCCTTTATATTATCTCGTCCCTTTATTTACTATATTTTATTATAGATATCGTTGATTATTTGAAGGATACGTACGTCCCTATACGTTATAAATTCGCCTACTTTACTATAAGGATATATTGTAACTTTAATGTATAAGTAATGTTACGAATAGAGGGTTCGTATAAAGTATTAAAAGCCCTCCTTAAGAACCGCCGTATCGATTTTAATACTTTGTTTGTCGCTATTGAAATAACCCTTACCCGCCTATAAGAGAACTTCTCTACTAAATTTACTATATAAACTTCGAAGTTTATTAATACCTTTAAATATTCTATATTAAAAGGGTTAAAGTATATTGTTAACTTTATAGTATTAGAGTATGTACAATAGTAAATTAATATTACCGATAAATCTATTAAGAGGAGGGGAGTAAGGGATATAATTTGTAAAGGCCACTTCAAAAAGCAATTTAGTATACCTTATTAGTATACCCTTAAACGTATAATTATTAAGGGGGGATAGTTAATACCTTAAGAGATCGATCGTTATTAGTAGTTAAAGATAGATAAAGTTAATTATATAGTATCCCCCTTACTAAATACTTTTACTAATTTATATTTATATATAACTTCTACCCGTAGACTTCCTTGAACTTCGCCGTAAGTAAAACCCCCTCCTTATTATTACTCGCTATTATTAGATTAAGAATAGCGCCCAGCCTATACTTTTCGTAGTATAATAATAATTGGCCTGCGCTAACAACGCTAATAATAGTGTACGATATAATCTATTTTACGATACCCCGCCGCCGCCGCCATTATAAAAGAGGAAGAGGGTGACGGCCATATAGTTAGCTCAATAGAGAGAGTAAGAGGCTAGATTTAAAGCCGCTTAGCTAAGGCGGTATATAAAACTATTAGAGGATAATATTCGCCAACGGGAAGTACGTAAATTTGCTATAGCCTAGTTAGTATTATAGTAATAAGTATAGCGTTAATAATAGGTATAGCGTTAATACTATTAATAATTATATTATACTTAAGCTTACTAAGGAATTTAACTTATAGCGATACCTTTATCCTCTCTACCCGGTAATATAAGACTGCTAACGATAGGGATAGGGAATAGTATACTATTTGCCTTATAAGCTCCCCAAGTAAGATAACCACCTCACCAATACTCCTAATACCCCTAGTACTAGTAATAGTACTATTAGCAGCCCCCTTAATAATCCTTCTATATATATACGTAATAATAGATCTATTAATAAATTGTTTTATTTACTATAATTAGCGCCCAGAATAATGTTTGTATGCGATATTTGTATAGAAATGTTGGACTATGTCGCTTACAGCGAAATTTGGCGGGCACAGATATGGTCCAACATAGTTATCCCATTGGCTCGCTTAGGTGTAGATGTGTAGGTTACAGTCGTTTAACTAAGGGATATAGTCGTTTTAACGGGCCCGAATAACACCACCATGGCATGACCACACGCGTAATCTCAAACCACATCAATCCATGGGTGAGAGCCGAAAACAGGCAGATCGCAGGACCGCACGCCAACGTTGAACCTTGACCCAAGAAGAACTAGGTCGGATCTAGAATTCAAGGGTCCACGATTGGCTGGCGGCACGCTCTCTACCAATGGCATTGCACCAACTTAAAAGCCAATCCGAAGGATCCGCGAGGACGGCGAACGCAACCAAGGGAAGAAAGTGAGAAGAGAGAAGAGAGAAGCCGAAGCGAAGAGACTCTGGCAGACTTGACGAGAACTGACGACATTCGCAAAGACTTTGGGAATAGTGTCTTCAGTTAACTCCTCAGAAGTGATGCTTTCTAGTGGCTCCCCGTCGTAATAATACAGCAACACTATCAAAAGATCGGCCACCACTTGCATCATTACAGTGATCCGGGTAAATACCGTACTGAAAATGTTGATCAGTGACGACAAACCCCCCACTCATGACAGCCAACAGTGACATTTTGAGGGTTGGTTGATGTAGTGATTTACAAAGTCTTTTACGAGTTGAGACTGACCGAGGTGAAGACAAAGAATCGAGCCATTCGGTCTTTGCACCTTCTGCTTTCGTCCCTTCTCATTTCTCTTCCCTCTTTTTTTTCCTTCAGGGTCTTCGGGCTCCTCTCTGGCTCCTTCCTGGACGGAGATGGACAAATGCAGGTGGGTTTCGAAAATGGATCTCTGCGAAGCTGGCTAGACTCGAATTGGTCGAATAGAAGTGCACAGTTCAGCGAAAAACCTAATTCCCGAGGTTGCTCCACCTCTTCGGAACCGTTCTCAATTCCAAAACATGGAAAGAGGCCCCACTGAACAGAGAAGAAAAAAAAAGCATGCCGGTGCCTGGAAGAAAAAGGCATTTCTCCGCTCCGTCTTTCCGAAAACCGCACTGGCAGTTCCTCAGCAGCCAACAGAGAGAAGAAGTTGGATATCCACCTGCTAATAATACCGCAGTTCACGAGAGAGTCATTGTGGTTCACAATGCCAAAGTTCAACAATTCCACGCTTTGTCATCGCTATCAGCTGAGAGCTGCAGCACATTGAGGAGGCTGATTCGGCTGATTCGCAGTGATGTCGGTGATCTGGGTTCTGGACAGCGGAACAGAGGTTGCTGACAATCATCGTGTGACTCGTCGATCATTCCGAGTCCCGTCGCCACAGTCCCAGTTCCCTCAGCCCCAAGAGCCCCACGATGCCCTTGCCGTTTGCGACAATTGCCGTTGAGCCTCCAGGGGCACATTGCTACTGTTACGTCGTCTGGTTGTGCCTCATTTGCCTCACCAACGATCTGGCCTCGCTTCAGCCTCGGCGTATCGCTTCTTGTTTTCTCTTCATCATCGCCGGGACTGTCCGGACACGCGCGGCAAGGTTGATGATGCCACCGATGAACAACGTTATCGAGGGCCTATCAAACTGATAAACCCAAAATAACAGAAGGATCCCATCATTGCTTTCCACGTGCTCTTTGCGAACCACGAACCAGGCATCTCACGGTTGGAAGAAGTTGACGATGCATCCAGTAAGCTTTCACACTCGGCGCACTGTCTAAACGGATCCAAAGCGGAGAAGGACAGTCTGCGAGTGAAAACTCATACTTACCAATCAGAAGCCTCCAAGCACACGCTGAGTTGCTTCTTTTGGTCGGACCCCTCTTTTCGTCCTGTCGTCGTTTGCAGTCTGTGCGGCCGAAGCCAGCAAACGAGCACTTCAGAGTTCAGACATCTCGATCCCGTCCCGAATCTGCGGTCATCTGTGGATGAGGAACAGAACCAAAAAAGAAACATTGACGACACATGGCTACCGAGAAAAGAAAGTTGAAGCTAGTAATCGACGGCGGCTCTGTTGGCAGGTCCCCTACTTTTTTTTTGCCCTGCTTTTCCACAATCACACCTCATTGCGCTTGGCCTCTTTTCGTACCCCTTCTTCTTGCCCTTGCATCAAAAAACCGGTTGCACTGACTCGAGGCCCGAGTGTGAGAGGAGGGGGGGTCTGGATTTACCGCCATGTCTGGGTCATTGGTTTACGGAGACAGGACCGAAATTTTACAGCACCAGTCTGCAAGAGGAGCCGAGAAAGAAAGAAAACTGCCGCGCTCCACGACTGCAAGAAACAACCACAATCAGCCATTTCTTTCAGTCCTTCAGTTCAACAGGAACTAAAAGTATCCGCTATCGATACACCCGACCCCTTTTTTTTTATCGCCTCCCCTTCTGCCAGCAAAGTGCATCACATGCGCGCTGTGGATTGCGAGGTGTTCAATGCGTTATCAATCAGCCATCTCACAAGTGGAGAGTTTGGTGAAGAGACAACCAGAGACACGAGTTGTTACAACACCACCAAATCCACATGTCACAATACTCAGCTCCCGTTGTCTTGTCTCTCTTCACTGTTCGGTCACGACCAGCAAAGTAATTCGTTTGCGGGACAGCTTGTTTCGAGGTTCTACAAGAAAATCTCACCTTAAGATGAAAAAGCCGGCGTACTTAAAGCCTATCAAACAACCGTGTTCAGCTCAACTAGGCAATGACATCGACACTCACCTATCTCCGATGCGTTTACCGGTTGCTTTCTTCCTCTGCCTGTTTCTTGTGTTACCGTTAAAGTATCACTGTGTGTAACAATGTCATATGTTTCCAGAGACACGGGCTGACGGGACAAACGCTGAACGTGGGCGGGCGAGATACATGCATCAAGCAGCAGGCAGCAGAAGTCCCTACATATGTATGTACTTGTAGCTATTTAAGTTCCCATGTTTTTGAGTCGCATGTCTTGAATGTCTGAGGACCCTTCTGCATATTGGAAGTTCGCTTCGACTTTCTCTATCATCTCGATAATGACACCGATGTCTGAAGTCGACATATACTATACTTTAACCTCAAATAAGCTTCAAGCTTCTTTTCAGCTGTTATTGTTCCGTCTGACTGATACCCCCAAAGACGCAACGACAACCAACGTCACCAACAAACGAGCAGCCTCAAGCCCTCAAGCCACCAACACACACCCCTCCTTGCTTTCTCACAAGCCTCTTTCCTTCTTACACTCTACCTACCCCTCCTTCAACCTACCTCACCCTCCTTCGCGGAAAGCTCAAACAACCAACCACCATCATTCCAGAAATTCCAGGGTTAAAAGCTCCCGGTACCAGTGTCGGTACCAGTACCAGAAATCATAATGATTCACCCCTCCATGTTTACATAACCCATCGCCCCTAACTGAGCTTGCCGTCCCATCCATCACCAATCAACCAGTCAGAGTGGAAGCTCTCGTTTGTTCGGACCTTTCGAGAAAATGTCACCGTCATACAAGTGCTTACAATCCCATTCGACACCATCCTCATGGGCCGTCTCAGCCCGTGCGTCGTCCCAGTGAGCTAGCCATCCAGCCGTGCGTGTGTGGCTTTGTCCATCCATCTTCCCATGCTTCGCGTATCCCATCCCAGAGTTCCCGTCCCCCTGATTCACAGCTTAGACTGTTACTCTGTTGGCTGTGGGTGGCTCAGTGCTACCCCTCCATTAACGTCTGATGGTGGGAAGGAAAACAGCACATGGAAACATGGGGAGCAAAGAGAAAAATCACACCGCCTTTGATGTGCTTCCCTGGTACATCTGCGTAACCAGTGAAAGGGTTCCGATTCGATGGGCTGTTTAGCCATGCCAATCTTATCACTTACACGGCTCGCATGGGAGAAAGGTTATCGTGGGAAGCGTGGAAGCTTGACGATGGTGTGGGTGGACGAATCTGACATGCATGCTTTTAGAATTTGGGGAATGCGGCTTGGTGGATGAATGGTAGATATGAAGCTTGATGCTTGATGACTGGCATATGATGGGATTTAGAGTTTCACAGGCACGACAGGTAAACAGTATGTAGCATCCCAAACAAATGCTAGTTGGAAGTTGTGAGTACGAACATCGCATATGAAGATACTATAGGTACCTTACCTTGGGGAACAAGGCTGAGTGAGATTCCCGACATGATTCCTGTCAGGAGGCAAGAGAAGGAAGAATCATAACATACCTGATACTATCATCATTCTTCCCCTATGATGCTAGCACATGTGGTTTGTAGTTCGAGTTATATCTGCTACTACACTATGGATATTGAGCAAGCTCAGCTACGCAGCAATGAATGTTTTCACGTAAGAAAATGATAAACTTACAGCGACTACCTCTTATCACATGTGAATCTGCCAAACTGTGCTACCAGGTCTATAGACCAAACCAAATCAAACCTAAACATTCATGATCCAATTCCCATCCATTGAGAACTGCAGCTGTACTACCGACCTTACCTATTCACAAAGAAAACAGAATCACACAATCATCATCACCTTTGCCAGCCACTGAACCACCAGTCAGTCACCCAGTGTCTGCTTTTTCCGCTGGTAAGACACGACAGATGAAAATCAGTCACTGCCTGGTTTTTTCTACCCCTATCCTATCTATACACCTCGACCTCGGAGGGTCTTCACTTGGTCTAAACCCAAGGTTGCAGACGGGATGCGTGTCCCAACATGATAGAGAATAACAAAAGGGGGGATGTCGCCAACTATAGGTATACGGATGTCGTTGTAACTGTGTGGCTGCGCTGAACTGAATGAAGTCGATGTATTATCTCTTGATCAGAGAGAATAAACTGGGTTGATACAAGATCAGGAAGATACTTGGTTCTGCTTGAGTGTTTGGTATTGATATTGGTTGGGAGAGCGGTGCATACTGAAAGCAAGATCGCGATAGGTATCTGCTTATAAAGTCTTTGGTGGAGAGAGACCAGATGGGCTTTAGGACAGTTCAAAATTTAGGTACATTTTCGAGAAGTATATTATATTTGCCATTATAATAAGGGGATTTATATACGTGTCCGATGTGGATTTTGATCGTTTTACGTTAGATACGGAAGCTCGGAATGCGAATTGGGGAATTGTTGCTTTTCTATATCTTGCTTTCTGAAAGTTCGGATGGGCGGAAAGAGCCAATGTTGATTGTCATTACCCCGGCCCGGAATGCTCTCTCACGGAAAGCTCGTCCGAACCGGATACAATACTACAAGTAAATACGCAGGTACACCAGGGAGGGGGCAATATAATCAGCAAAGAGAGGGTTATCAGCGAGAAACAGCAATCATACGAATCCGAGTCGATGGACGACACGTTACGACACAACGAGAGCAACATTAACTCTGCTCCGTCCGTCTCAAGTCCAAGATACTCTTCAACCTCAATGTCCCCTTCGCTCCCCACCCCGCCGGCCCGGCCTCAACATCCGGTCTAACGGCAACGTACCACGCCCACGCCCTCTTATCCAGCTCAGCAGGCGTAAGATGGTCCGCCCAGCTATCAAACAACAACCTTAGAGCCCCCAGTAACAGCCCCAGATTATCCTCCCTCTCCACCTCCAACTGCTTCTGCGTCTTCCTGGTCTGTGTCTTCTTCTTGCCCGTCCCTCCTTCCTCTGGCTCCTCACCAGCATGAGCAGCCGAAGCAGTATGGAAGCTCCTAAAAAGGTAGTTACGAGCTACCTCCGGTTTATGAATCTGCATCCCCACCACTCCAGTCCCATAGCTAGCCTTCTTATTACCACCCGTAGACATAGTCGTAGTCGAAGCCCCCTTCTGCATCCCCTCGATATCCAACCCCCAAACCGCCTCCCCTCCCACACTCAGCACCTCCCCACCCGCCTTCCTCCCTCTCTCATTCAGCGCAGCAGTCACCACATTCCTCATCAACCGCCACCGGTCGGGGCCGAGCATCGTCCCGCCGAACCAGCGCGTCATCACCACCAGCGAGTCCTCGATGTCCAGCTCGCGCAGGATGCGCAGCATCAGGTCGCCGGCGCCTTGCTCGCCGTCATCGAAGGATTTCTCGAGGATGCGGTCCGGCATCCTGGCGTCGCGGAGCCGGTAGGCCCAGGCGTTGTGGGTGGCTGATTCGAGGTTGGGGTGCTTGCGCATCAGGTTGTTGAGGAGGACTTTTTCTTGGGCTTGCTTGGTGATCTTGGTCGAGTGGGCGAGGAATTTGGAGTCTTTGGAGGTGAGGAGGGGGCTGGAGGACCAGTGGATGTCGTCTGGTTGGAAGAAGGGGTGGACGGTTTTCGGCGGCGGCGGTGGTGGTTTGATTTCTTCTTCCGGCTGATTTGTTGATGGCTGCGCCGTGGTAGTCTGTTGATTTTCTTCGGCGGTACTTCTCTTTTCCTCGTCCTTCCACTCATAGCCTCCTCTCTTCAGCACGGGAACCTCCCTACCCATCACTTTCACTCGTGGTTGACCTGAACCGATCAACCCTTCTTCTTCGGCACTGGGCCCTTTAGCGGCCAGACCGATGCTCACTGCCTTCGAGCGGGAGTTGGCGCTAACTACTGCTTGTCCCAAACTCAATCGAGAGGAAAGCGGTTGCTCGGGCCTTGTGTGCCGCAATAGTTCGACGGCAAAGGCGAGAACCAGAGGGGCGCGGTTGGTCTCCAGGACGGTTTGGGAGATGAGCTCTTCGTCTAAACAAATGGGAAGTTCGAGTGAGGCCTCAAGTTCCTGAGGTGTGAGTTCTTCGCCGGGAGTACGTGAAGGCATGAGTGGGTTGTCGTCATGTCTCAGGCGCTTGGAAGGTGAGTTGGTTGATAAAGGGGCGCCTCGCTTGGTGCCCGCTGAGACGCCTCCCGTGCTGGTCCGCTTCATGGCTGCTTTGCAGGCATTTTGAAGAGACTTTGCTGTCTTTTCGTCGTTAAGGGCGGATTTGATGGTGTCGAGGGGGGCTTCGGCTATTTGTTGGATGCTAGTGACTTGTAAGTGAATATGTCCCGAAGAAGTGATGATATCATCAAGTGATGCTGGTATGGTGGTGTGAGCGGAGGAATAAGAATATGAAATGTTTGACTAACTTACCTCCTGATCTCAACTGCTTGTAGAGACTTGATTTGGGCCATAGCTTGAAGCATGGGAGTCTTGCGGCCAACGGTCAGGAGCCGCAAGAGCTCTTGGAGGTCTTGTTGTGCTGACATGGCAGCTGGTCTTTGTCCTTGTACTGGTGCTTGCGGTTGCTCCTCAATTGGAAATGTTGAAGTCTGATACCAGAGTTGAAAGAGGAGAGAGAGGGTTCAGCTGATGATATGAAGTGTAAGTGATTTCAAGTTGTTTGTCAAGATGATGAGTGACGAAGGTGGTGACGATCCGGGGATCTGGGACGAGATCGGAACACCCCCTGTCCCAATAGCGTCGCTGCAGGGCGCACTGGACTTTAGCGCACCTGCAGATGCTTGGCAGCCGAAAATTGTGGGGCCTCTCATCGACACCAGAACGACTTTCGAAGCTTCGGAATCTGAGCTTCTTCAACTCTAAATCTCTTGGGCTTTGAGTTCGGGAGCTAGCCTTTTGGGGGATAAGGATTCTTGAAGCTTGTGACTGAGACATGCAATAACGAAAAGGAATACACTTTACCACCATCCTCACCAGCCCGAAGAGGAAACTTTAACCTCTCAAGCTCCGATCCTCAACCGAAGCTCCTCCCTCTCAACTCACTCACACCATCACCACCACCACCATGGCAACAAGGATACCACTCTCCCTTAGGGGAGCTTCCCAACGCCCATCCCACCTCTTCCTTACAGCCAACCGCCTCACCCTCACCCGAGCCTTCACAACTACGTCCCTCCTTGCCAAGTCCAGGCTCCCGCCGCAGTCCAAGGCGTCCAAACTGTCGAGGCCATCCACCACCGCCCAACCGATCCCAGAAGTAACCCCCGAAGTAACCCCCGAACCAACCCCCGAACCAAAATCAGAGGAACCTCCCAAATCAAATTCCGAACCCCAAGACCTCGGCACTCTCCTCCAGCAACGCAGATGGCCCCTCCTCTTCTCCGGCCTTACGGCCCTGATCATGGGCGCCTACATCTCCATGCTCATCGCCTCTCTATCTCGCGGTCCCGATGCTTGCTCTCACGTCGACCCCGCGACCGGCCAACTCCCCGTCACCGGCCGTCCGCGCGAGCTGGACTCTCTAACCAGCAACCCCGTCGTCAACGACCGAATCCTGCGCGAGAAGGCCATGGCGTTCGACAACGGGCTCAACATGCCCGAGCGCGTGATGGGCATCCGGCTACTAAGGAAATGGCTGGGCACCAGGGTGAAGGGCCACGTGCTGGAGGTGGCGGTTGGCACGGGCAGGAACCTGCAGTTTTACGACTGGACGGAGGTGGTCAAGGGGCCGGTTACTGGGCGGGAGTTGACGAAGGAGGAGGAGAAGGAGGAGAAGGAGAAGGCCAAGGAGAGGATCAGGAGTGTTTTGGATAAGGGAGGGAAGGATGAGGAGAAAAGGGATAAGGATTGGGTGGAGAAGATGAAGCTGCCTGGCTCGCTGGAGGGCGAGATGCTTACTTTTACGGGGGTAGATATTAGCGAGGGCATGATGGGCGTTGCGAGGCAGCGGTTGAGGGAGAACGTTCCCGGGGGAAAGAATTTGGTGCCTAAGGGCGCCTTTTTGACGTCGAGGGAGGGAGGTGATAGGATTGGAGAGGGCAAGAGGGGTGAAGGACAGGAGGTGCTGCTCACTACGCTGGAGGATAGGATCAGACTGGTGAGGGCGGATGCCGAGGCTAAGCTGCCTGAGGCGCCTGCTTATCCCGCGAGGTTTGGGGACAAGGAGGAGGGCAAGTATGATACTGTCGTTCAGACCTTCGGCCTCTGCTCGGTTTCTAACCCGCTTGCCCTGCTGCAAAACATGGCGGGTGTGGTCAAGCCGGACACTGGACGGATCATTTTGCTGGAGCACGGAAAGGGTTGGTCGGATTGGATCAACGAGAAGTTGGATGCTTGGGCACCTCAACACTTCAGCCGGTACGGGTGCTGGTGGAACAGGGACATTGAGAAGTTGGTGAAGGAGGCCGAGCAGAAGGTGCCTGGATTGGAGGTGGTGAGAATCGAGAGACCTGGGTTCTTCCAGGCTGGTACTACGGTGCTGGTGCAGTTGAAGGTCAAAAGCCAAGGGAACTGAAAGATGAGACTATGCGTCTCATAATCTCTTTGTATCATAACTGTGCCTTTTCATGTATATATATGTGTATAGTGCTCTGCAGGTGTATGGAATGAGTCGCGGTTGTTGCTGATATCGACACAGATACGGACGGCTCTAACTGTCCGGGCCCCGGCTCTGCCCCGGCGATTCTATTGTACAGACCGGAGTCTAGGGCGGCGTTTCATGTCAACATCAAGGGTCATTTCTTTTTCATGTTCAGGTACGACGGCGCATTGCCCCTTCCGAGAGTTCGGACAGTATCCACACATGGAAACTGCGAACAAAAGCAATGACTTCAAGATTCGCTCTTTCCCATCCGAACTTCCAGAAAGCAAGATATGGAAAAGCAAGAATTCCCCATTTCCTATTCCGAGTTTCCGTACCGGACGTAAAACGATTAAGATTTATTATCGGACACGTGTGTGAATCCCCTCATGGCAACGGCAGAAATAACCTACTTCTAGAAAACGCACCCATAATTTGAACCATCCAAAGCCCAACTGCACGCGGCATTGGACGACGACGACGACGACGACGACGACATGGCGCCGTCTCCGCACGGAGGTAAAGACGGGATGAAGAGGCCGGGGAGCCGGGGGAGGGGCTGTTCCTTCAGTGAGCATCAACCCCTGACGATGGAACCCAAACACTTCCAGGAAGCGTGGGGCCGCCCAACCAGAGCGTCCTGTTGCCCCCCGCAACCAGTACAGAGTCAACAATTGTCGACCCAATTGGTGCTTGGCAGGAACCTGAAGCGGGCAATCAGTCACCTGAAAGCTGAAGGAAGACGACGGGGGATCTGAACTTGGTTCTGAAATGGTAAGGTGTCGAAGTGCCCTGCTTTTCTGCTTTTGCTTTTTGGCAATACAACCCCTTCTTTTTTTCAGCAACGCGACTTTGGTTGGGGACTTTTCATCATCATTCATTCTCCTTCTTTCAAGAACTACGCTGTCAAAGGCAACTTGCATGGTTCAACTGCGACTGGAGCTGACATTGAATTGGTGGAGTGCAGCATTTGAATGTAGCGTGGTTGTGCGACATCGATAGCGGGCGAGCGAGCATCCGACAGCGACGATAAACCAGGGCCAGGGGCATTTCAGGTTCCAACAAACAACCTCTCTGGGCTGCTTGCTACTTGGACTTGGACTTGGCCGACAACGTGGACGGGAAACAACAACGACGTCACAACGAATCGCACCGAACGAGACGAAAAGACACGGATTCGAAGAAACGAGCACACGATTATACGAAGAGGTTGGGATTTCTCGACACCGACCGACGTCCCACTGTGGAATCTCCGGGTGTGTACCTGATCTACGACTGCCTTGACGACCCACGATCGACAATTCGGAATTGCGCGAGACGCAGGTACCAGACCAAAGACGCAGGAACGGACTCTTCACCGCCAAAAGAAGCAGACCGATAAAGCATAGTTTCGTGCGATAAGGAGACGGGAAAGAAAACAAACAACACCAGAAACAAAGAGACTCGCAAGCTGCGCCCTTACTTTGTGAACTAAAGGCGCGATGCCCGCTGCCACGAGCGAAGCGCCGGCTGTGGCCTTATCCTGTGAGCTTCCACGGACAACACCTGGAGAATGGCCATGGGAGGGAACTAACACTGGGATACAGTCGCCAACAACTTCTGGGGCAAGGAAGATGCCGGTGTTCAACCTCTCCTCGAGCGGATGTCCGCTGCTAAAACGACTTGCGATGAACTTAAGAGCTTCTACACAGGTGTGCTCCAAGAGGATAACATGTTTACCTTGGGAAAGAACTGGGCACTAACATATTGTGTACACAACAGCGCGGGCAAAGATCGAAGAGGAGTACTCCCGACAGCTTCTCAACCTCAGTCGCAAATCCCTCGGATCGCAAGAGTCTGGAACCCTAAAGGTCTCCCTTGATACCGTCCGACAAGAGGTGGAATCCATGGGAAAGCAACACCAGGCAATCGCCGCGCAAATGAGAAGCGAACTCGAAGAACCATTAGTCGCCTTCGCAGGCGGCATGAAGGAGCGCCGCAAGATCATCCAGAACACAGTCGAAAAGCTGCTGAAAGTCAAGGTACAGCAGACCCAGGCTGTGAACAAAACAAGAGACCGCTATGAGCAGGAATCTCTCAAGATCAAGGGATATCTCGCCCAGGGACACATGGTCATGGGCCAGGAGGAACGCAAGAACAAGGCTAAACTCGAAAAGACACAGATTAGCCTGGCTAGCTCCAATGCCGACTATGAGGCCGCCGTCAAGGCACTCGAGAAGACTACCGCTCGCTGGAACCAGGAGTGGAAGGGTGCTGCTGACAAGTTCCAGGACCTAGAGGAGGAGAGACTGGATTTCACCAAGAGCAGTCTCTGGACGTTTGCTAACATTTCCTCTACGGTTTGCGTTAGCGATGACGCCTCGTGCGAGAAGATCCGGTTGTCGTTGGAGAAGATGGAGGTTGAGAAGGATATTGCAACTTTCATCAAGGAGAAGGGTACTGGCCAGGAAATTCCGGACCCTCCCAAGTACATCAACTTTTGCCGGGGTGATGTCGATGCGCAATCCGAGGCCTCAGTCGAACCAGATTCCGACGCCTTCTCGGTAGCCCAGTTCCCAAGGAGCATCAACCCAGCATTCCGCTCGTCATCGCCACAGCCGAGCACGTACGAGTCGCATCACGATCCCAATAACGCATTGGTGAAGACGCTAGGCCATGATATCTCTGTGGGTGTTAACGGCAGTCGCGAGACCACGGCCACACCGTCCAAACTTCCAACCATTCCGGCAACGGCACTGACGATGCCACCTCAGCAACAACAGATTGAAGCCCCTCCTCCCCAACAGCAACCGGTGCCGCCGCAGCAGCAACAATTAGTACAACAGAGACCCCAGTTACAGCAGAGGAGGACTACGCAGCACAGCCTTCACGAGGAACAGCGGAGGCAACAACAGCAGGTGGCAAGGGTTCAGCAGAATCCACGTGCCGCCAACAACGTTGAGTACGATTCAACTGATTTTACTCCTATTCCTCATAGCCCGCACCCGCTGGACGGCATGGCATTGCTCAGCCGTCCCCCGGGTCCAGTTTCTTCTGATCTTGATCTCCACGCAGCGCCATCAACTAACACTATTTCCCGTTCCTCTAGCAGAGGAGATAAGAGTAGCGAACCGACGTTGGAAGAGCTGCAACAACAGCTGCAGCAGCAGTCTGGTCCTGTCTCGCCTGTTAAGCAGATACAACAGCAGCAACCGCAAACGCCACAAACCCCGCTCGATTTGGTTCCCGCTAATGGTGCACAGTCTGGCTCGGCCTCACCCGAGAAGAAGGAGTTGCCCAAGAGGAAGAGTGGCTTCTTTGCTAACAATAGCCCGTTCAGGAGGAAGAGTACCAAGGAGCTTCAGCAGCAGGCCACTGGGAGCAGTGGAAGCAGGCAGACTTGGTATGGAGGGCAGAGTGGACAGAGTGGACAGAGTAGCAGTATGGGCAACAGGACGCCCAGGGCTAATGCCAGTCCAACCAAGGAGAACAACACACCTCTCGGCATTGAACGGTCCGTCAGCCCTGATCCCATTGCTGCTAATGCCAGCTTGGCTCTGAATATTGGCGGAAACGTGTTTGCTGTCGATGCGCTTGACAAGCGGAAGGGTCAGCAGCAGCAACAGCCGCAACCGGCACCCGATGATGATCCCATTGCCTTGGCTTTGGCCGAGTTGAAGGGCGTCACCAGCAACAGTGGCAACCAGAGCAGCACGAGCCGGACTGAGATGAACAAGCAAATGTCTGTCCGCATGTCAGCCGACCACTACCACGGCATCACCACTCCTGCTCCTCCTGGTGCTGGCGGTCCCCAGCAATCCGGCAACATCTCCCCCGGTGGCCGCAACGCCAGCTCTCACAGCATGCACAACAGCCGAAGCAACAGTGACTTGGCCTTGCCACCCGTTATCCCCGGCGCCAGCAACGGCACGCGTGCCACTCCTCCGCCATCCTACGACGGCATGCAAGGCGCCATGGTACCCGTCTCGCGTCTCGGTGTGCCGCCTCCCGCTGTCACCAGCAGAGCCATGAAGGAATCCAGCCAAAAGTTCCAAGCCCAAACGCGGAGTCTGTTCTCTAACGGAGGCAGCTCCAGCGCGGCAGACCAGCGTCCCGGTTCCGGTTCCGCCAATTACCAAAGCCGTTCCCGCGGCGGCAGCACCGAGATCCCTCGCGCAGCCAGCCCCCGCCCCGGCTCTCGCGCCGCCTCCCCTCGACCCGGCAGTCACGCCGCTTATGGCAGCAGCTGGTCCGGTAACAACGCCTCCGAGGATCGTGGCTACCGCTCCGCCTCTCCCAACCCCTACGGCGGCTCCTCCAACCCGGGTAGCATGAACAGCCGCCATGCGCACTCCCAATCCATGGGTCCCATGAACATCCCCGCCCAAGGCCAGCAACCCCGTCGCTCCGACACGCAGTACACCCGCCACGGAAGCATGGACTACCGCGGCTCTTCATCCAACATGTACCAAGCTGCCGGAGGCAGCGGCGCCGTGTCACCGGTGGACATGGCCCGGTCTGTTTCTCCTTCGCCCTTTACCAGCGGAGTCAACCGCCCGGGATCTAGTCTCGACCATACTCAGAACCACATGCAGCTCGCTCACTATGGACCTGGTGGCCAAGGGCAGCCGGATGATGGATACACGAGCGGTAGCTCAATGAGAGGACGGTATGGCACGCAATCTGGAAGGCCAGATTCGAGTAGAGAGGCGACGACGGGGACGAGGATGAGTTTCTACGGCGATGGACAGATGGTGCCGGCTTCGATGATGGCGGGCGGTGGAGGAACGGTGCATGGACGCGGGAGGAGTAAGAGTGTGGTGGATGTGGGACGAGGGGGTGCGCCGGCGGGAGGTGGACAGGGGGCGGATGGAAGGCAGTATACGAGGGATGGGAGGGTTATTATTCATTTTGGTGAGTCTTCTTCTTTCTCCCTGCTGCTGCTACTATTATATGACTTGTGGGTGGAGGGAAAGCTAATGAGTGATAACCGAACAGCGAAAGCGATGTACATGTACCAAGCGGCCATTGCCGAGGAGCTGGGCTTTGCCAAGGGCGATATTTTGGCGGTGTTGAGACATCAGGATGATGGATGGTGGGAGGCGACGGTGCATGGTGGGAATGGACAGGTTGGGTTGGTGCCGAGCAATTATTTGCAGGCATTGTAGGCTGGGGCGTAGAAGTGTGTTGAGGAAGAAGATGCGATGCATAGCCAGCCAGCCAGCCAGCGCTTGTTGATGTTGGATTCTTTCTTGTTGAAAGTTGGTTCGTTTATAGCAGGATACCTGGGGCGTTTTTGCGTTTTGTAAATACCATGAGAGAATGGAATTTGTAGCTACGAAAGCATGGAGAGTGAATGTGAGAACTCGAACACATCATGTCTTTCATTGGAGACAGTCATGCTCTCTATAGAAAGGTATCTTTTACACATATGCTGACGATGACCCCTTTCGCGATAGTAAACAAACGATGCATCACAATTACCCTAACCCTTTAACCGTTATTTGCCAAGCAGGTACGTACCCGCCTGGGCTGGTGACATCAGCGGCCAGCCCAACTGCAATTGGGAACATTTGGGTGCTTCGCTTAAACTTGGGAGAGCAAGAGCTCCCCGCGACATGTGAAACTGAGCAGACGATAATGAGGTGGGATTTAATCTTCTCATCATAAGTCATCCCACCCATCCCTTGTTCTTTTCCCCGAGTCCACCCTCTTTCCTCTCCTATGACTTTCTAGAGATCAACCAAAACCGGCGATATCGACCACCGGGAAACACCATTCGCCATGTCGGCCCACGGCGATACTCAGCTCGAGAAGTTCGAGCTGGGGACTGTTTCTGTAAGTCGCTGGTGATAATTGAATAACAGGAGTGGTACATTGCTAATATGGTCGCGAATTGCAGGAAAGCTACGCTCAAATCAAGCAACAGTTGCTCGACATCTACGATGCCCTATGCGAACTCGCCTACGAAATCATCACCTCCAAGACCACCCAGAAGACAGTCATCTACTCGATCCTAGGCACCACCGCGTCAGTCATCTTTTACGGCATTGCGATCATCGTCTACCTCTTTTGCTACCACAGATACCTGCCCGACCAGGTCACTACTGTGCCTTTACATCTTCAATATGGGTGCGTCGTCCATCTCCGTCCCTTACCACGCATCCTCATTGCTAACAAACAGGTCCTCAACAGCTACGGCCCAAACCCCTACGGCATCTCCCCCCTAACCACCTACAACCTCAAACCCTCCCAGCCCTACGACATCTCCGTCACCCTCAACCTCCCCCGCTCTCCAACCAACATCTACCGCGAAACAGGCAACTTCATGGTCGCCCTGCACCTCCTCAACGGCTCGCCCGAAATCCAACGCGTCATCCAACCGCCCGTCCCGCCCCTCAACATCGACAACCCTCTAACCGGCAAGCCCGGCGGCCCGGACATCGCCTCCTTCATCGCGCCCATCCCGCTCGCCGTGCCCGACCCCATCTCCCACCTGACGCACAACAAGATTTTGTTTAGTTCCACCCGCGCAGCGGTGATTCCCTATATCGACCCTTTGGTAGCCCAAGCGAAGCGCGTCATGTTTCTGGGGTATCACGTCCTTTTTCCCGAGCACGCGGAGATGGTTACTTTGCAGATGCCGCTGGCTGAGAAGGTGCAGTTTCCTAGGCGCAAGGGGTTGGTGGGGGATGGGACGCCGACTAGTTTACTAGTGGAGGTGCAGGCGGGGCAGAAGTTGCAGGTGTATGAGGCGAAAGTGACGATTACGGCCAAGTTAAGCGGGTTGAGATGGTTTATGTATCATCATCGGGTTGTGAGCTTTTTGATGGGGACCGGGGCGTTTTGGGCGGCGGAGGTGGTGTTGATGGTTGTTGGGTGGGGGGTTGGGGGGTATTTGCTGGGGGGGTTGTTGGAGTCTTCTAATGATGCGGACAACAAAAAGGATGGGGAGAAGAACAGTGGTGCTAAGGGGAAGAGAAAGGCGAGACTGCAAGAGGGAAGTGGCACCGGAGATGGGTATGACCCCGAGCATGAGACGGATGAAGAAGAGGGGGGGAGTACCATGTCGGATACGGAACGGACGTTCCCTAGCAGGTCGGGGGCGCCGCCGCTTAAGTATGAGCCGGGGACTATCAAGCAGGAGACGGAGGAAGAGAAGGAGAAGAGTGCGGCAGCGATCAAGGAAGAGGAGGACGAGGAGGATGACGAGTTGTATGATTTGCCGGTGCACTTACCCAGTGTCAAGGAGGCTGGACACGAGTTTAGGGATTCGGGTATTGGCACGAGTGGGTATAGTGATGTGTCGAGCACGGCGGTGGGTAGTGGAAGTGGAAGTACGGCTAGGAGGAGGAGAAAGGAGTAGAACTCGGATGGTTCTTTGATTCCTGTTGCTCGGAAGGCACGTAATTGTTGGGCTTGTTAGACTGGCTTGGGACTTTGGGAGGATGGAAAGTATGGCTATGGTTATTGGCGTTTTTCTTGTCGGTGGATTTTTTTTGTTTTGGGAGGATACCTAGCTTAGATGGCTTGGAGCTTTTGACAGCACAGAATGACAAACTGATTGGTTTACCGTGCTGTTGTTCTTCACCTTCTCCCGTTGAGTACCTGCAGGGTATCACAACTGGTATTGTTACATATGTTGACTACATATCTAGGGACCAGAACTGTCTGAGGAGGGCCGTCACGGGGATCCTTTCTTGACATATCATCAAACCGGAGACTCTCTCGGTTCTGCCTACATACTTCTGGACATGAAGAAGCATGAAAAGTGTGACAAACCCCATTTTCTCCAGCAACAATTCCAGGCAACGTAGAAGTGGAAGCACAGCTTCACGACGCGAATTATTGTGTACACCACAACAGATTGCTCCGTCATATACGTACGCCGTGGTCAACGTAAGGATTTACCATCAAGTGATTTCCAACTGAATGCTCAGAACACATACATGAGAATAGTCCGTCTCGGGCAGGTACTTTCAGCCCTCCATCTTCCAAGTCGGGTCATGAGTTGGCCCATTCTCGAACCCGTGTTCTCAACTGCTTGTGGGTTTCTTGTGTCAGGAAGTCGTAAGGTAGTGCTTGGCAAACGTGTTCCCAGACACTTTAAGATATGTAGGTATACTTTTTCTCTCTCGGAATTCCGTACCCTGCCAGGCCTGCTCATCTTTCTTCATGTTTTCTCCAGATGGGCTTCACGTTAAGACTGTTCTTTAGCTGTACGATTTCCGGGCTCAGTTGATGTGATGATCCGCCGTAATATCATCTAGGCCTTTCTCGGATGATGGATGCTCCAAGTGAAGAATTTCGTAGCTTGTTATATGTATAATATCGAGTTATGCGAGCTGTCAACCTCTCTTCAGTTTCCCCGTCATTCGGCTTTGAGTTCCCTTAAAGTCGTCTCTACGCTGGAAGGATATCCTCCACCTCGTGGCAGGAGACACTTACGATACTCGCTTCTTGTGCTTGGAAGACACTCCTTTCCAGGTCTTGATTCAGTGCTCGACGTTAGAGAGAGCAGTAGCTTGTATTCCTTTAGCATCTTCTCCAACCTCCACATCAACTCCGTTTAGCTTCATAGAGACTAAGAATCCAGACTTGACGCAGACAAGAGTGCTGGACCGGCTTGGGCGTCCTATGTAGTGTTTCACGTTATGGTCCTGATGGCATCGTCAAGCGAACAGTTGTCACTGAAGCGGCACTGTCGGTACTTTCACTTTCTTCAACTCCGTTGTTAACCCTCAGCATGGCTGACGGTGTGTTTCTCTGGTCAGTGACCTCTTCTCTGGCTGTTGCTCCCATGACTCTTGTCTTGAATGAATTAAGGTGTTTTCTAGGCGATTTAAAGCAAGTCCACCCATGTAAGATCAATCCACTTACTTCTCGAAGCCCGGCCACATGGTAAGGGAGTTGGTTTTGGCTTCTCGGCTCTGCTAAGCGATGTCTCGAGTTGTGTTCTCCACGGGCGTAGCGACTTGAGGTTGACATGTGATATCTGCCGATATCGTTGATGACATCTGTCAGAATATCAAGTTGGCCTCTGACACACAATTTGGCTGGTTGGCGTAGCGCTGCCAATTTTGATATTTTCTTCCCTTGCTGAAATTGGGCAGATACACAGTACTATCAGCCTAAGACGCCAACACACATTTGCCTTGTTGGCGATATCTGATACCTGTCGTCGAGTGTCGACAGCCTTGAAAGCCGCAAGGGAGAAGCCCAAAGCGGGGAGCTCGACAATCCAACAGGACAAGAGTTACAGATTCGCCAGGCACCGTGCCAGGCCATTGGCAGTTGCAACCGGAGTGTCCGGACATGCAGGTGCTTCGTCGCCGACGGCAAGCCGGTTGGCCGGTCAAGAACTGAATGAGAACGAAGCGAGGAACAATGAAGAGTCCGTGCACTCTCAACCTCAATTGTTTCTTCCCCGCCTGATGAGGAAGGGAAAACAGAAAGAAGGGATTGGCGAGGCATTGTTGGCCCGTGCTTCCAGGTCCTGAGATCAACGATGAGGTGGGATCTCCACTTTTTTCGGAATCATTCCCCTCCCCTCCACACCTCAGCAACGGAACGATCAATGACAATCACCGACCGACCGACCGTGACACTGACCCCTCGTCCCCTCCCAATTCCCAGCCCAGATTGAACCTCACTTGTCAGAGGGCATTCCTTCAGCCTCATATTAAAATCGTCACTCTGTAATCTCCGTCTGGCTGCGAATGACCGGCAACGTTGGCTTTCTCGCTGAATAATTAGGCTACCAATGGTTTGATACGAACAAAAAGAACATGGGATTATTCGTTGTGCTTCTCAATCTCTCAACTTTGGGTCAATCCGGCAGTCACTGTGTGAGCTCTGTACTGTGTAGTGAGGTGTAGCTAGGCGCTCGGGGCAGGTTCGTGTTGCAGCACATCGGTCACTTTTCTCTGGTAAGGAGCGTTTCGTTGATCTGGCAATTCAAAACAAAAAAAACAAAAAAAGGCAAGGCCACACGCATCGAGGTGCCTTTCGAAATTGCCAAGGTGTGCAACTGAACCTGCCCGTGCAAGTGAAGTGCCGTAGCACCTTATTGTTTTCAAGGCAGGTAAAAAGGTGAGCAACTAACCGCCTCGTTTTGGTCGGTGGCCGTGTCAACCGCGAACCGTGGCCCAACCCCTCTCCACCTGCTAATCGAACCCGCTGTAGCTGTAATTGGGTTTGCCCACTTTCACCGTGGGACCAACACCACTGCATCCCGTCTTCGGTCTTCCGTCCACAGTACCTACCTACCTTACTCCCGAACCTGAACAAGAGAGAAGGACGCAGAACTGCATCTGCAACTCGAGACTCGCACCCTTCCATTCCTTCAACAACCTTCGCTCCCAGGCACTGCGCCCACTTGCTATATCCTGTCGCAGATACCCAAGTAGACCAAGACAAGCGCGCCCACAAGACCCGTCTCGTGCCTTCTTGTCACGGACGCCCCATTCCATTATCCAGCAGCATATCTAGCAGGCAATCGACCAGCGATACCCATCCATCCTATCCCACCCTTACCGATACACCTGTTTCTGTCGTCACTTTGCCTGCAACAAGCGACCAGCAAGCAACACGGCCAACGCCCCTCCTTTTACCCAACATAACCATACTCCTACCAGCTTGGCTCTTTTCTCGTTTACCAGCTATACCAGTAGAACGCGAATAGATTCTCTTACCACAACATCGTACCACCGCCGACGTGCGTCCTGTCTCCCCCGCTTTCCCTTCGAGAGACCGGCCGTGCCATTACAACCCACAACATCAACCGCTGGTCTAACGTAGAACCTAGGCCCTTGGCCGAGGCACGACAACCGACAAAATGCCCTGCTTCAAGGGCATCGCCGTGAGCATTCACGCGAACGGAGCGCCCCTACCCGAATATGGCATCCAGAAACAGTCCCGCGTCTCGCGAATCAACACCTACATCCCCGTACCTCAGCCCCAGATAAGCCCCGAGTCTGGCAAGCCCGAGGCCGCCAAGTTCGCCATCTCCATCACCCTGCTCACCCCTGGTCTGGCGATACCCTACTCGACACCCAAGGCCACTGAGAACAATCCCTATCCGAAGCCGGCCTTTGTCGGCACCATGCCCACCAGCACGGGCGAGCGCGGAAAGTACCACGGCGTTGTCGCCCCTTACATTCCCATGACGAACAGTGAGAACGAGACAATCGCTGCGTACATTTACTTTGACGGCAGGGCCAAGGAAGAAGTGGCTACTCTGTTGCGCCCCGGCGAAGAGACGTGGGTCAACAGTAGATGGGTTCAGGTGCCCCAATCTGAGGGCGGAGGTCTAGCCGAGCGCGAGTTCCTCTTCCGCGAAGTCGGTCTCGAGAGATGGCTTAATGGCCTGGATCTTCAAGGCCACGACGCCGCCGAGAAGCTCGAACGTCGCCGGCAAAAGTTCGAGAAGCGCCGTAGGAGGCAAAAGGCCATTTCCGAGGGCAACGCAGCTTCCGGCCGTCTACAGGGTACCCTTAGGTATGGATCCGAAGACAGGCCGGTCGAGGCCGTAGACGAGGACGCCTCGCTTTCCTCCTCGGATGACGACGAGCCCCCCGAGGCCACCGGGCAGATTAAGGTGGCTATGTTCCGCGTTATTGCGTCTGGCGAAATCAAGAAGGGCGAATACAGTCCGCAGTTCGACGCCCATGATGACGATGACGAGGAAGGCGGCTCCAAGAGCAGCAACAACGGGATCGATGCCGATGTTGAGCACACCACTAGCTTTGCAAAGCCGAAGACGCTTGATCCGAAGACTATTAGCACTCAGACAGTGACCGGCATTGACGGGCCAGAGAAGCCTTACGCGGTGTTTACCTTCTTCTACCGCGGCGAGCGTAAGTTGTCGGGTACCATAACCGAAGCTCATGGACAATACGCTAACCTACATTGTTGCAGGCCAACTACAGAAGATGGGCGTCCTTGCCTCCGAGAAGCAGCAAGTTACCAGCCCTACTGCGGCCAAGCGACGATCCGCTCAGCTCGACTTCTCCAGCCTAGGACCCTTGAAGAAGCATGGTACCGTAGGCTTCTCGACATTCCGGGATCGCGACGCACAGCCAAGGCCGAAGAAGTCACGCAAGAACACCAATGGCAAGGCCGGCGCCATGGACGAAGATAGCGATGACGAAGATGATGATGACGATATCAGCGACAAGATGCTTGCTGATGACGAAGATAATGTCGACACTTCCAAGCTGGGTCCGGAGGACGTCAAGTTTACTGGAGAGTTGGCGGATGGAGTAAATCGCATAAAGGTATGTGTCCGCTGTCTTCATACGTATTCAGCCTTGCAGCAGAAAACTAACACCCTCACAGCTCAAGCGTGCTCACGACGCGGGCCAAAGTAGCACCACGGGCCCGCAAGCAGGAGATGCCCCCCCAGAGAACGGAGGCGCGCCAGGAACGACCACTGGTCTCTCATCACTATTCCCCAAGAGCCTTACGGACGAGGCGGCCGCTGTGGGTAGCCCCATGAAGAAGGCTCGCGCGAGCGTAGACGACGTGGGCAGTGATGTAAAGCCACTCGGCGGCAGCTCTTTTGTGCCTTCCGTGCCCTCAAGTCTCAGTGGGATACTCGCTCAAGCCGCGGAGACGCCTCTACCGCAGACGATGGGTGGTGATATGGACGAGGAGGAGCTATAGGACACTCTCGAAACTCGCTATGACAACCGCTGGCTTTCCAAGAGCGCTAGATGTACCAGGAAGCTGCGGCGGCTGAGTGACAGGCGGGGTAAGATGAGATCTTCTTCATGCCAATGATATCATTGAGGGTGATGTCAAGTTGAGAGGTCACTCGTGTGAGGAGCGAGTCAATACCATACCCGCCAAAATCGACCAAGTGCCCGGAAAGAAAGAAGACCACGGAAAATGATACAGCGAAAGATACCACGCCCGAAACAGACAAATCAACTTCATCAAACCAACCAAGTCTCCTTTCTCTACTCTGTCTTATTCGGAAATTCGAAACACAAAGCTTCTCGTTTGTCTCCATTAGAGCGATCACGAACGAAAATGAGTCAGACCTACAGCCATTACCGATCAATGGCCAGCGCTTTCTTATGTAACTCCTTGCATTGTGCATAGAGTCAGAGTGGGAATGGAAAATGTCGGGCTACCTCAGGTGCCCCTGGGATTACGAAGAGGCGGGGAAGGATACGGTACGGGCTCACGCAGAAGGGGAAGAGCACCAGAAGCGGAACTGTTTGCTGTGTCGTCAAGTTTTGATCTGGAACCTCTTCTTGGGGCATAGAAGACTTAGCCTGACATGGACAGAGGCAGGTACACACATACAGACATACATGGCATATGTACGTTGCATGGTTTTTTTTGCTGAAGTATAGGATAGGTGAGCTGAACTAGATGGTCAGCTGGTGTATGGATATGGGAACGACTTTCGGAATCTGGAGACTTTGAGGAGTTGCGGACTGAAAAAGGTAGTTAAAGGTACCTTGATAGCTAAGCTAGGAATACAGCGGATGTTCAAATTCAATCCTTCAACAAGCTTGACGTGACTCGTGATAGCTCGTGGTAGCTCGTGATAGCTTGCGATAGCTTGCGATAGCTTGCGATAGCTTGCGATAGCTCGTGATAGCTCACGATAGCTCGTGATACTTGACAGTGACATGAACACACTAGGTACCATGAAGGAGAGTACTACTTACGTACCTTAAGACCTTTGAAAACAGGTGAGAAGTAACTATGAAAGTGAGAAGGGAGTGAAGGGTGATATAAAAGATGGTCGTGACGAATGACGCCGATTCTACAACTTAAGCTTATCAAAAACTGAAACGTCTCTCTGATATTTGGTTGATTAAGGGATTCTGAAGAGCTTGAAGAGCATCATCGGCTATGTATGACATAGCCTCTCGAAACACACACACTTCAGCTGATATTTAATAGCACACAATTGTTCGAGTCTGGAGCATGTCGAATAATCAGCCCAGAAAGCCTAAAGAGTTTTCTCATTACACTAGCAAGCATGTGATTATGAAGCAATGCGATCGGATCTCTAATGAGCAAAACAAACAACATGGTAAAGCTTCACAGATTTAAGCCAGCGAAGCCCCTGTCCTATAAAGCATAAGAACCAGTCTTGATATTGGTATCCTCTCTCACAGAAACACAACACAACACGATAACGAACATGGAAGCCTCCTTTTGAAGTGGATAATAATCATTCAGCCCAACACAGGCGTACCCGTTTGGTATCTCTCATTCTTTGAAACTCCTTTTCCCGTCTACCCTCAGCTTCTTCTTCCGCCCGTTGTACACATTACTTTCCTCCTTTTTGTCAGTAGTTATACTCCCACACCATACCACTTTATCCCCCCCTTTAGCCCAAAACTTCGAATTCCCTGTTTTCCCTACCACTCACTTCCATCTCGTAATTATACTCTTCCAGTTAGTTCCCCCCTTCTCATCCCCATCCCCCCTTTTGTCCTCGCGAAGGCTTGACTTATACAATCATCTGCGCCACACCCGCTCCACCMAGCGTCTTRCTTCCCACAAACGCCTGRCCCTTGAGCGCCGCCAGAGCGTAGCAGATACCCGTGAACGACAAGAAGATRCCGGGAACMAGGAGGGACGTGGTGCGATCGATGCAGGACAAAAAGACGACGACGGCCATGACGCCGTAGGCGGCGGCGCGCATGTAGTTTGTCGAGATCTTGCGGATGGCCTGGTCGAAGGAGGACGAGGTCGGGCAGATGCGCAGGAGGAGAGGGACTTCGACGAAGAGGATCACGAAGGAGAAGCACCTGTGGGATGTGTTAGTGGTTGCAGGCTCAAGGGGAAGGTAGAGGGTAGAAACGGGGAGGAGGAAGAGGGGCAGTAATTGCATTGGGGAGGGGGGCTGAGGAAGAACGAAGGGCAGGGGAAGACGACTTACAGAGTGATGACAGAGAAGACAATGATGATGACTCTAAAGGTGAAGATGTTGGCAATGCCAAGGGCAAAGCAGAGAATCATGGAAAGGATGCCGAGCCTGTGGGGGTGGTTGGTTAGCTCTCCTGTTTCTTGGCTTCATGTGATGATAATGTCTGTTTCTGCTGTCTTTCGATGTCTGTTCGGTTTGCCTTCAACAGCTGGAGAGCTGTCGAGCGAACAGCTCCAGCTGCTTCAAGCTTGCTCTAGAGGAGCATCGACAGAGAAGGTACGCAAGACGTAGCTAACTTGCGCCGGCTACGCAAGGGAAGGGACTGTGTGTGCTCACCATTGTCCATAGATACCTGTAGGAAAACATCAGAGTCAGCAAGGTGCTCATTGAGTCATGAGAGGTAGATCCCCGTTACACATCCCATCAGCGTCGGCGCAAGCTTCACCGACGCCGAGCGGGATCAGCGCCGGCGAGGGGCGGAGGGGAAGCAGAGTGACGGAAATAACGTACTGAAGTTGCGCGTCGCGAATTCCTCCTTGAGCGTCATCTTGGCTGATTTATTGAAGCTATTCGTTTACTCCTTTTTATTCTGTGGTTGGTAGTTTGGTCGTTCCCGCCGATTTGTATCTTGCTACTTGCGCAAGATGTTTCGTAACTCGTGGTTCAACGTTCGTTTCGTTTCGTTTCGTGAAAGTCGTCGTTACTAGCTCGCTCGCGAGTAGTTGTAGTTGTTGGTTGGTTTGTTGTTTGGAGGTAGGTAGAGGAGGAAAGTCGATTTATTGAAGGACCTATCCGGCGGTCTTTGTTGCTGTTGCTCCCACTCGCTTGTTGTAGGAAATAGGTGGTTGGTTGTTGGTTGTTTCGTTCGTTTCGGCAACAATGGGAATTGACAGTGGTACGACCTGGGTTCCCCCTTGTTGTCCTTTCGATCAAGAGGCTTTATGCTGGGTTCTGTAGGCCGTTTACTGTTTTGTCGTGTCCTGCCGAATGGCCTTGTGGAGAGGAAGAGAGAGCGGGAGAGAGAAATAGGTGGACAAAGTATGAGGCTGGGCGGTAAAGAGAAGATCCCCAGTCGGTCGGGTCGGGTCTCCGTCCGTCGACAGAGTCGGTATGGATAAGATGCCGATGCTGGATCTGGATGGGGTCTGGGTTGGGGTCGTCGACCTAGTCGCGGGTTACTCCGGAAACGGGTGGGTTTCTGTTCTGTTTGTTGAGAGAATCTTGAGGTTTATACGGAGAAACCACCAATGCTCTTTTCCACGATTGTTGAAGAGCTCAAGAGGGTAGAACAGCAATCGACGTAATGTGTAAGTGTAGTGAGGTGTGTAGTTGAAGGAGGTTCCGGCAAGGGTAACGTCTGTAAGCTTCAACTGATTGGAGGTCGACGGATGGCGTTCGTAGCGGTTCGACGCCCTGCAACGGAAGGTGTAACGGGTGTGCCAAGGGCCCAAGGTGAGCGCCAAGTAGGAGTGTGGCCGGTGCTTTCAAGTGCCTGACAGTGGCGGTGCTTGCTGTGTCTGCTTGTGTCACGCTTGGTCTGGCGTGTAAACGGATGCGCTGAGCCGATGATTGGACCCCTTGTTCTTTTTGTTCACGGTGTTGGAACTTGAGTGCTCCCTTGATGAAACCGAAAGGGAGATTCGATGAAGCACTTTTAGTTCAACAAGCGAGGGGATAAAGAATCTGAGCGTATTTAACGGTTTCAGGGTCGAGGGTTTTCTTCGTATATCCCCCTGTCATAGCTCAGATTTTGGTATGAATGCTTATCACTCATATGTTGCTCTCATCATTCATCAACATCGTCAAGTTGCCAGGCAGCACCTTAAAGTCTTTGTTGCAAGCCCCGCCCGCTGACGACGACGTTACGCAGCAATCTGACAGATGAGGCCTCTCTCGGTAGCAAGTGAGCGTTCATCATCATGGAATGTTCCAACAAGTGACAGGCAACAAGCCAAAGGCATGGGCACAAAGCCAAGCCTTCTTCCGAGATCGCCAACTGAACATCTCAATGCCAAGCCTGGGATGATCTGATGACAGTAAACTTCGTTTATCATCGTAGACCTCTATGCCTCTGTTTCCATACACGATGGATCGAGAAAGCCCTACCCCTCAGCATCAACAGTCGAAAACCGGACTCGGCTTCCTCCATCTTCTTCCCTTCGTTACACACGAAGCAAGCAGCAACACATACACCAGAAAGACAGGCGCGCAGAAAAGATATTCTCGTTCACTCATGCACGCAAACTCAACAGTCCCATCTTTTGGATATTTGTTTGATTTGGTTGGTATTCTTCCACCTCTTCAGATAATCATAACATCTTTTCACACACATCCACCAGCTACTCGCTTAGAGAAGGACAAGCTTGAAGATGTCATTGAAGACGAACCACTGGCCTTGGGCGTCCTGGGTGAGCTGGAAGGCCTGGGAGTAGCCAAGAGGGCGCTGCTCGTCATCGACCTGTCCGGGATGTTAGATGACAACAGTCTTGTGCTTCAGCTTCACCGATGTCACTTACAATAAGCTGGCCGGTGACAAGGATGATGATACCACCGGTAGCGGTGGGCTGGGCATCGGGCGGGCCGTACTCGTGCTTGACCTTCTGGAATGGCAGAGACTGTTTGGTTGCTCTGTCAGTTTCCCTGACCCTCATGTTCCTACGGCTTTTGTTTCGGCAGGCGCAGACTTACAGTAAGCTTCTCAGTAATACCCTGGGCACCGAGAGACTGGGAACCCTCGAAGGTGAGCATAGAGTTCTCGCGCTGTGTGGTGGTGTGATTATGTCAGCATACATGTCCTTCTCCTGTGCCCTTGACGACATGCGCGTGTACGTCACGAAAGAGCGCATCGTCGTCGGCTTTGGTGAAAGGTCTGGGAGAGGGAATCGTACGTAGAGACCAGCGAGGTTCTTGCGGTCGGAATCGAAGGTAGTGTAGTAGTGGGCAACGAATTGCGCTGTCAGGCGAGAAAAGCGTGGTGTTAGGTTCAGCTCAGTCGATCGCGGTAGCAATAGTCATCATCGTGGGAGCGCTGTTCTGGTCTGCCGCCTCTTGCCCTCGTCCTGCTCAGGCCCTCCTCTTTCTAGGGACTTGATCCCATATCGTCTTCGAGGTTACGGGGGAGCGGCTCGAGCTCGTGCATGGTCGGATTCTACTCACTGGCGATAGCGGTGAAGTCTGTCATGGAGGTCAAGAGGTTAGCAATCCTGATACTCTCTGTTGTTTATTGACTGCCATCGCGGCGATAAATGGCAAAGCTGGATTGGGCTGGACCGAGAGCTTCGACCGAGAGCCTGTCTGGCTGTCTGCCTGCCCGTGCGGCCTCCCCAGCTCATTGCTGGCCATGCGCACTTACCGAGAGACATTTTGGCGGTTGTTTTGCTGGAAACTTTTATAAAGGTTTCGAGATGGGTATAATGCAAGAGTATGGCTAGCGCAAGACGTCGGGCAGAAGAAGAGGAAAAGAGAGTTGGTGGATGGCGGGTGGTGTTGATATTATATTGGCCTCTTTCGTAGTTCGAAGTTTGTCAGTACCCAATGATGGGGGCTGGTGGGGGGGGATATGAGGTGCCCACTCACTACTGCTGGGGAGGGACGACAGGCTGTGCTTGTTGCCCGCAGCCCAGGCGCTATTGCGACTGCGCGCCGCCTGCCTTGTGTGCCTGTGGCCTGTGACTGACCGATCGCGATACCGTTCGCAAAGTGAAGGTTCGTGGTGGGGTTAAATTTCGGCCTCAGCTAAAAGCGGGGTACTGTCACGCCCGGCAGGCGGCTGGTTGTGCGATCGCGCTGTGAGTGGTCCAAGCTTTCCTTCCATTTGCTTCTCGCCAGCATAAAATTCGCGGCACGGGTTTTGGAGCTTTTCCTCTTCAACTTTTTTTTTCGTCCCAACTTCTTGCGCCTCTGTTTGGGCTGCGATGCCATCACAACAGAGGTAATGGCGCACTGGCGCCGTCGTTGACTAACTTCAAACAGGTAAGATACAATCGCATTTGCTGTTTACCAATTCCCCTCGGATGATGACTTATTCTTCTTCAAACAACTGAATCCTTATGTTGAACACTTAATATATCAAGCTCAACAGTCTGACACACCTTGCAACTCTTTGCTTTCTTTACTCTACAACCAATGCGTCTGTCCAACGTTCCAGAAGGCTAACAATTGGTTCAGATCTCTTGTAGACAAACGCCGACAGTTTTGCTGCTCCGGACGGCGTGGACGGCACGCTACCCTAGGCTGCCTGGCTGCCTGCCTGGCGAGGTCCAGTCGACGACGATCTGTTGCGATCTTGACGGAAGTTAAAACACCGCGAAGACGGACCTTGTCGTGGCTAGCCACCAGGAGCTACAGGAAGCTGCGAGATTGCATGACGACCAATTGTTTTCGCACCAAGTGGTGGCCGTGGTCGAAGCAGATGTGGTATGGTCAGAGACGGCGCATTCGCCGCATCCAAGTCACGATTGGGCACCAGAGGCATCTGGGATAAGACGGTGGTCGTGGACTCTCGATGGCATACCTGGTGTATCAGAGTTTTAGTGTCGGTTGGGAAGGTCCTTCTGGGCAGCTTCATCACGACCATGCTAGTGTTGAATATGATGTTGTCGTAACGTACGTTATCATACCATAAAAAAGGTACGACTCATCCTCCAAGACTCCCCCTCCCTCCCTTCCTCCTACCCTTTCACACCCCGCTCCCCTTCCCCCGCTGCTGTACATGATGATAAAAGGGATTCCTATGCCTTCGGGTGATGAGGTATTGATACAGCCATACGTGGACTGTACCAATTGTTCCTTCTGAGATTACAGCTTGCATTCACTTCCTGTTCTGCCCAAAACACACCCATTGAAACACATCAGCAAGCAAGAGAGACATAGCTAACATGCTCTCTTCAGTGGAAACTTGCTTCATCTAGAACAATGAAGGACACAGGCATGGAGAGGAGGCATGGAGAGTTGACCACAGGATAGTGGGCATTGGCTCGTCTCTCCTCTGACCGCCTCCGGCTTTATATTAAAATCAACCATGTTTCGACCATACTTCTTCCGTTTTCTCCCATGCATCATATGTGATCACGTCCCAGGTTGTCCCAATACAGGGAAGTGGCAGAAAGTTCGTCCTGGACAAGGTGGACAGCGCCTATACTGGTCTTCTCATAGCTGGACGTGTTCAGCAATTTGTTATTGAACGAGTAAAGCACCGTCACTTGAGGATCGAGACTTTGGAGATGCTGAACCAACGCTGGAGGGACTGATACAAGCTTACTTTATCATCCTGGAGAGTCATTGACAGTCCCCATTATTAACTTCCCCGTTGTGATGGCACATGCCAGCACATGTTAAAGCCTTCGGTTTCCATCTGATCTTTGGTCTTCCATCCCATCTGTCATCGCATAAGAACCCCTACCTAGTGATATAACAGAAGACTTATGACACTACCAAGTAACAATCAGGTATACCGTGCTCAAAAGTGCTGTTTCCTACTATTAAACATCAATCTCACAACCCGTTTCGTCCGTGTAACTCGACCAGAGAACATCTTCATGGCCATGGGATATAAACGCCAAGGGCCGTCCTCTCTCGATGAACAAACTCAACCAATCACCAGTTGCCAATTACACACATTCTATAATTGTGTGATGTCTCTGGGGTTAACTTCCCCGCGATTTCGCAGGCCTCGGACGGAACCCTTGCGGCGGACACATCGCATTTGGTTGGAATGGAAAAGAAAAGCACAATGGTCTTGTGATCGCTCAAAATTGGAAACGACGGCTTGTGGTAAAACTGGGGTTGAGCTGTTATGGATTAGAGGTAACTACTGAGGGAGTTCGTGGTTGACCGCCTTTCGGATAGTATCGATGTCTTGCATGAAACGGATAGTTATCAGCAGTTTTTGTTAAGTTTTTCTCGGTTATGTTTTGCCTGGTAGGATCGGTTGTGTTGAGATTGTGGGCAGATAGTGCTGTCGATGAAAGAATTCGTGGAAACGGAACCAGGGAATGACATAATACCTGGCTTGTATCATGCAGGTTTGCAGCTTTTCTTGTGCCACGATCACGTACGGTAGGTATGTATGTCCCAAAAAGACTTTTAACGGGCTCCCCCGCGTTTTTGGCTTTTCGGGATGACTGTTTGGATTTGTAGTTGTTTGAGTTTCTGTCAAGTAAAAAACCGACGTTGTTGCCACGGGAGGGCTTGCTCGACAAAAGGTCAAAGGGTCCTCCCCGTTGTGGGCGTGGGATGATATGATGTTATGTAGTTCTGGAACTTGACGATCGAATGGGGATTGCGTCATGCTTTGTGGTTATTGTTTTCTTCAGGGTTCTGTTTGCCGGAAAAGTGAACTTTTTGCTGGAGAATCACGATCGAGAGATCATGATTCCTTCGCTTGAATTCGACTATACCGCATTTTCTCATTCAACTGGGTTTTATCCCCACGCTTTAAAGCCAATGATATCCTGAGAAGGGCGTGCATGCCGACGCCGCAACGTTGCTAGTGGACCTAACAGACCACCTCATTGGCCAGTAAAGCGTGGGGATAAAACCCAGTTGAATGAGAAAATGCGGTATGCAGCACTTGGACACGAGAAAGAAGACGTACCTTTTTTTATTTTATTTCTGAAACTCTGCTATTATAGTGGCCAGAGCTACAATACGTGTTCGGCTGGCAAGGAGCCAACACGCTCAGCCCCAGACTGGCGAGATAAAGACCGGTACCTGTCCTATACTTGACGATGTCCATAGCTCGTGAATAAGTCTTTCTCTGATATGCAAGAGGTGCGTCAAATCGCACAGAAGCTTGCCCTGGCGTAAAGAAGCGGTCACCGTTAAGTTTAGGCACAACGTTGTGTTGCGGTTGTGATTGGCCTGGAGCTTTGCGAATTGTGTCTCTGTTGGGGCTTGTTGCATTCCCAACATCTCTTGGGACCGAGAGGGGAGGAGGAGAAGCTGGGAAGATGAGTGAGGGGAACGGCCCGGAGTCTTGGACAATTTTCACCGGAGCTGCCGTCTCGCTAGAGTAGGTAGCCTCAGTAGGTAACCATCACGGCAACACCGTGTGCTCTTGTTCACTGCAGTGGTGTTGTTTCCGAGTCTCATCCAGAACAACATCGAAACTCATGTCATGAAGTGGAAAGAAGGGCAGATCAGTAGGCCCCACCTATTTAAGGTGTATCCGCTCTCCATCTCAGGGCCTGATCCTCGACAGAACAACAAAGTGCTCGAGCTGGCTGTTGACAGGACATAAAGGAGGAGCGGGAAGAAAGCAGGAAAAAGAAAGGGGAAAAGTCAGATGTCCAATGTTCTAGAAAGGTTAGAAGGACAACTGTGGTAAAAACTCTTCACGTCACTTGGGCCTCGATTGCAGAAGTCCAGAGCTGTTTGGAAGTCTTCAATGTCAGCTTTTGCAGGACTTGGTTGTGGTCGAGGAAGCTGCAGCCCGTTGCATCTCAAAGAGGTGGGGCAATGGTGGGGTAGAGATATGACGGGGCTTCCAAGCGGGTGCCAGGGGGCAGGGGGTGTCCTGAAAGGGGTTTAACGCTGGAAAACCTGAAATGTTCTTGAGGCGCTGCCAGGGGGAGCTTTGAGTGCGGGCACCTTGATGAGCACTTCAGGTCTTCTTCAGTTGACTCTGCTCAAGGTGTCTGTCTGTCTTAAACCACAACATTGGGTTTAAACTGGAGAAGAATAGGACTATCTCAAGATGACAGTTAATAAAAGCTCACAAGTACGGGATCAACTCGGCTGGACGGCAGAGTTTGACGGTCAGATGGCTACATCGTGAATACTAGGACTCGATCAGGAACCGGTCGATTAGTACCGTGTAGCAGTACAATAACACTGTATGCGCCCCATGACGGCTTTGGCGGTACCTTTGCGGTACGATGGCGGTTGGAGTCGTAAATGACGGCGAGGGGCATTGGGGCACTTTGTCCTAAACCTAATGAGGCCATTGACGATGCACATGCCGTGAGAGTCTGGAGAAAGTATGCAGATGAATGCCCCAATTGGTCATGGAAGCAGACAATTCATTGTGCGGATAGACAGTCGGGACAGTAGTGTATATAAGTGCGGCATGAATGATGAGTGACGGACACTCGGAGGAAGTCTTGTTGTTTGTACATACCCTAATAAAGACGATATAAGTGGCCAGCGCGCCGCCCCCGAGTTTCCATCGCAAACCCGTTTCCATTATTGCTTCGACTCGCAACTTACTCGATCGACCTGACCTGAGCTTCTTCAAAGAACGAAACGAAGCAAGAGAGGCCACTTTACTCTTTCAGTTTCCAATTGACCCCGACTTAACCCTTCCTATGAACCTAATCGCCCGATATCACCACCATTATACTTGCATTGTCAACACGGAACCTTATCTCTAGGTGAGTGAGTGCAGTGACACACGCCGTCCCATCTGATTTCCCCAGCTTGTCAAGGTCGTATGCGGATTTCCACGGGCTTGAGCAAGCGCCGGCCTGTCTGCTGAAGGCACTTTGACACATTCCGTCCCCAACCATCTTCCCGATCCTGCCCCAGCATCTGCCCAGCCAAGATATCGACGCAATCTTCAAGCCCCTCCATCAACACCACCTTCCATGAATCCGGGCCAACCTCTCTGAACTGGATCACTGTGCGCAAAATCCGGAATCTCCGCGACTCTGGGTTGGCAGAGGAGGTGCGGATGATACTGAGCAATGGACGGAGTTGGGAAGCTGGGAAAGGAGGGAAGACATCAACTTGAAGCTTGTGTGCACAAGCGGATGGGCATTGGTGATCTCCCTCCTTCCCGTGATAGCTATATCCAGACCTGAAGAAGCTCAAGTTACACGCGGAAGCACATCTTCCAGCTACATGTACTGCTATTGCAAAGAGAAGTACCCAGTATCTTCTTATCAGACGGGACCGGGCTTCTCGGTACAAGTTTCCATGGCAGTGACAAGACTTCTTATCTTGCGGCGGAAGGCTGCGTTAGCAAAGTCTTGGAATACCTTCCACGATTCCATTCCTCCCAACAGAAAAGGGCCGCGCCAACCGAACAACCGAGACACACTGGATCCCAAGCGAATGGACGCAAGCGCGGTGTTTCCAGATTATTGCGACCCGTCCAAAACCACAAGCGGTGTCCAAGGGGAACGGCGATCCGGAAGCCCTGGCTTTGCCCCGGGTTGCCCCTTTCTGTGCTGGACACTGCCGTATCACCACCCATCATTATCACGAAAGATCACGAAGCACACACCCACTTCCCTCACCTTCAACACACCCTTGTTGCAGGATCAACTTGATTACCACCGCCTCGCCTGCATTGTTCTGTTCTGCCGGGCCAGGTGCACTTATCTTGCATCCCATTGTTCCTTTTACATCTGTTACCATTGACTTGTTCCTGTGTCTTTGCAACGCTGAATAAGAAACCTGGGCTAACCTGACATTCCTGCTAGTCACTTTAGTACCAGGCCACTTACACGAGTGACTTTGACGAAACTACACGACCCATCATACCCGCCACTGCCACTTACACGTGCATCACACCTCGACATCCATATCCAGAGATCCGAGACATTGGTCACTGAGCCACACTTACCCCGGCTGATAACGAACGGAAACATTCCTGCCATTATACACATCGTACATACATAGCTTCGACTCGTCCCGAGCCCAGATATCACCATGTCTACCACAGCATCTCAGCCTCCCATCCCCCCTAGACCCTCTAGGAGTACGGAGAAACAGCCAGCCCCAATGATCCCTCCACGCCCGCTTAAGAACCGCATCGAGCGCTCCATGAGCCCGAACCCGAACCGTTTTGCGCCCTCGCCTCTTAACGAGGGGCCTATTCAGCACAAGTCAGCGCATCCCCTGCGCAACGGCCACAATGGCGAGGATATCAAGAGATCCACGTCTGTCGACCTGCCGTCCCTCGGTCAAGAGGGCATGGAATATGCCAACATCACCGAGAACACCCCTTCCAGCGAGCAGAGTACTGCCCCCGAGCAGACTAGGACTATCGGCCACGATCTCAAGCTTCATGCGCCCAAGCCGTCCCTGCCTCCTGCTAACGCCAAGCAGCGCATCATGGCCGTCACACGCACTGATAGTGACAGAGCCGCGACTTTCGGAATTGGCCGTCCCAGCAGTAACGACGAGTCGACGCACGTTCTTCCGTCCAACAGGAGTCTTAAGAAGAAGGCTAGCACTACTAGCCAGCTGTCGGTCGACTTTGAGGACGAGCATGGCATTCCCGAGATTGGCCAGCAAGTGCCTATGTACAAGAACGCTGGTGATGTCCAGGCCCCATCGCCTGCTCCCGGCGCAGGCCCCGACAAGGTCAAGCATCACAGTCGTAGGACTTCAGCCCGCGGCAGCCTTCCTCCCGGTAGCTATGGCCTTCACGGCCATGGTGTGTTTGCTGTTGACAAGCTTGAAAAAGCATATTACGAGAAGCACCCCGAGGCTCTCAAGAAGGAGCACACGCCTTATCAGTACGATCGTGCCAACAACTTCTCGATGAGCAGCGAGAATCTGAACAAGATTGTTCGCGAGACCGCCAGTCGTGGCTCTGGTCTTGGTAAGCATCACTCGTACGCATGATCTACTATGCTTGCTCTTGGCTAATAAGTTCTGCCCACAGGTGTCCAAAACTACCCCGGTACCCCCAGCGAACAGGTTGGATGGCAAGCCATTGAGGAGTCTACCTCTCGCGTCGCGTCTCCCCGCCCTCATTCCTCCGGCCGCAAGTCTCCTGTCAAGCCGACCTTTGCTGTGCAAGATGACAATGGCGAGTCCCGCGCTCTAGAGGAGGACGAAGAACCCAAGAACGTGATTCACGTGGATGAGCCCAACCGTCGCAGCTCAAGAGGCAAGTCCATGGATGGCTCAGCACCGGCGGCTGAAGAGGAGGAAGAGTACACTGCGCCCATTCTTGCCGAGGATGAGGTCGCAAAGAACCCATCTCCCTATGCCCACGAGCCGGCCGTTGTGCCTGAGCGCCGCGAAAGTGCTGAACCCAAGAGCCGCCCGACTAGCAGACCGGCCAGCATCTACAAGGAGAACTCTTTCGAGATGCGCTCCACCCCTCTCGAGGATGTCGAAGAATACGAGCCCCTCTTCAAGGACGACGAACAACCCGCGAAGAAGCCCGAGGTTCCCCTGAGACCCAAGTCTGAGCACAAGCGCCGCTTCCCCAGTGCTGACGTCTGGGAGGATGCGCCCAACAGTACCATGTACACTGCCGAAGTTTCCACCCCGGAGCCCACCGCTGAGCAGCAAGAGGAAGAGGGTCAGGAGCAGGCCAAGCCCCAGATAGAACCTCGCGAGGGTGAGACCTTTGCTCAGGCGTTTGCTCGTCAGCAAGAGGAGCTTGCTGAAAAGGAGGCTCGAGAAAACGGACCCGATGGTTTCGTCAAGTCGAGTACTCCCAAGCCTTCTTCGCACCAACAGAGACCTTCCTGGGTCCAGGGCCAGCCCCATCTTCTGCAGGAAGTGAAGAAGGAGGCTGCCAAGGCCGCCAGGCCGGCCATGGCTCCGAGGTTCCCTAGCCGCGATGTCTGGGAGGATAGCCCGGAGAGCTTGCAGCTGCAGACCGAGGTTTCTACTCCCCAGCAAGATGAGGAGCAGCCGGAGGAGGCCGCGGCCGAGTCTCCCAAGGTCTCTCCCCGTACAGAGGAGCCTGAGCCCAAGATCGAGGAAAAGCTCGCCGAGAAGCCGGAGGTCAAGGACGAGACACCCGAGCCAAAGGAGCCCGCCCCCACTCCCGCCGCAGCCACAGAACGAAAGCCCTCACCCCCGGCGATTCCCTCCCGCCCATCTCTTCCCTCCCGCCCATCTATCCCCGACCGTCCCAAGCCCAAGCTGGCGGCCAAGCCCGCCATTCCCGCGCGCCCCGTCAAGGCGTCTCCCACGTCCGGCGGTCTCGAACCCGCCGAGGCCGCCGCTCCCCCTCGTCAGAAGCCCGCCATCCCCGCTCGTCCGATGGGCTCTAAGATCGCCGCTCTGCAGGCCGGTTTCATGAGCGACCTTAACAACCGCTTGCGTCTCGGCCCGCAGGTGCCGGTTAAGAAGGAGGAGGCGTCGGCCGAGGAGCAGGAGAAGGCGGAGGAGAAGAAGGAGAAGGTGCCGCTTAGTGATGCGAGGAAGGGCAGGGCCAGGGGACCCCAGAGGAGGGCGCCTGCTGCTGCTAAGGCTGCTGCTACTGCTGCTGCGGCGGCGCCGGTGGTGGCTGATGAGAAGAAGGAGGTGGCTGGGCCGAAGTTGAGTTTCTCGGTTTCGGTTAGCTACTGGGCTATTGATCCTGAGAGTGAGGAGGGTGGGGTTAGTGTTGGTGTTGCTGAGTTGAAGGGGCTGGAAGAGGAGAAGCCTGTCGAGGAGAAGAAGCAAGTGACTAAGGCCGAGACTGAGGCTGAGAAGCCCAAGGTCGAGGAGGTCAAGGACGAAGCTAAGGCTGTGGTAGAGAAGCTTGTTCCTGAACCTGTCCAGAAGGAGGCTACGGAAGAAGCCCCGAAGGAAGAAACCAAGGAAGGGAAGGCTCCTTCGCCCGAGTCCGAGTCCAGTGCTTCCCCGGAGGCTATCACCTCCGAAGCACCCGGCGCCTTCCCCTCCACTCCCGCCATCGAAGCGGAGGTCAAGGCTGAGGAGGAGGCCGAAGCCGAAACCGAAGCCGAGGCCGAATCTTCCGCTGCCGCTGATACCCCTGCTTCCACCGAAGCTCCCACTCACGAACCCCTCGAACCCCTCGAAGTCGAGCAGGCCGAAACAGAGACCAAGGAGACGGAGACCAAACCCGAAGAACCACCCACCACCACCACCGCTGCTGATTCCGAAACCGAAAAGGTAGAAGATAAGCGCGATGCTACTACTGCTTCGGCAAAGGCTGAGGCAGCTGCTGCGAGCACTGAGGTTACTAATTCTTCTAATACCGCCCCTGTCTCCTCTGGTAGTGGTGCTGCTGAGGAGAAGAAGGAGAAGGAAGAGAAGGAAGAGGTCAAGTCCCTAGTGACTAACACTGCTGGAGAGACTATCGTTCAGGAGCATGTTACTAGGGATGGAAGTGGGGCTGTGAAACCTTTGGAGGCGGAGGATAAGGGGGGTGAGGAGGCTTAGGTGTGATTGGATGATTTGACCGAAACAAACACACAAAACGAGGTGTCGTGGGGAATCTGGGAAGATGAGGTGATACGTGGGGTGCTGGTTTTAGGTGGTTAGGTGGTTAATGGAGGGTGTCCAGCTTTATCTACTTGCTTTAGCCTTCAGCGGAGTCTGCTTTTCAGTTTATTTGGGGTTGAATACAAAGTGATTTACCTTACCACTCGCTCCCCTATACCTCTTCCTCTTTTGTGTGTGTGTGTGTTTGTATACCTGATGATTCTGATTATGATGCTTGGTACCTCTAGTGACTGGTGAATGGGGGCCCCTTGGGGGCCAGGCCGCAGGGCAAGGCCGTAAGTGTAAGGGCGCATAATTCCCCCATGCCCAAGGAAGGCGCAAGAGAGGGGTAGTAAGATGTGCTAGCAGTCTTTTTAACATCCTCATCTGGATGAACTATCTGGATGAACTGTTTGAGCGTTAAGTTAATATCGATCTGTACCCGTTGGGGCTTGGGGAGGTGTATACGAAGTTATACAGGGCAAAGACCAACGTCGGCTAGATGTAAGAGAGGCGAGGTAGGTAGGTAGGTAGGTAGGTAGGTAGGTAGTGGTGGTGGTGGAAAGTGGCCTTTAAAACTAACGTGACGCGGGTAGAAAGAACCTTGATGTGGAATATATGTACACTGAAGTGACAGTCGAAAAAAAACCGTCCCATTCACCTTTCGGTGTCACCTTTCGGTGTCACCTTTTGGCGTGTCGCCCTCCCGGTGCCATCCGGAAGGAAGCGGGATAGTATTTTTTTTTGACTGGCAGTTTATTGTATGTTTATATGATTCGGTAGACGTTGTTTACTTGTTTGGTTGCTGAGGACAGGTTGATAACGTCTGAACGCGTGAACCTGTTGAGAAGATGTTGGTAAGAGTTTCAAAGAGGTGATTGATGTAAACAAGTTGACAAATGGACAACACTTTAACTCTGTCACCTGTCCAAACAAACAAACGACTGACGGATTCTAAGTCTCACTCTTCCACCATTCAATACGCATCCGCAAATGCTTTGACAGCCTCATACACACATTTAGGACATTCAAGACAGCCGAGCACGGTCGAGCACAACCGGGCACCAACCGAATAGTCCTCACTCAAAACCGCCGGTTGGGTATGTATTATAGTTCTAATACGCTCTCGAAATATATAAACAACAACAAGCTTTTATTTCACTTCATCATCCTCTCAGCTACCTTAGCTCCCCTTTTGGCCACTTCCCAGATCTACTCCTCAGATCTCCTGTCCCTCTTCTCTTCACCCTTTCGTGTCTTCACCCCCTTCCTTTCGTTCCGTTGAACTCCCTCATCACAGTAAACTCTCGTACTTATCCAACCCAGATTTGTTCTGTTGCTGCTGTGGTCGCTGCGGTTGCGCTTGCTGCGGCTGCAAAGGCGTCATACTCCCCCATTGTGATCCTGAACTGGGTGATTGTGGTTGGAGGGGTTGCATCATTCCCATCCCCATCCCACTTCCCATACCCCCCATACTTGTCCCCATCCCACCCATCCCGCCAAAGCTATTACCGGTGGTACTCTTAGCAGCCATCATCCCCCCCAAACTATTAGTATTCCCACTGCCCAACCCTCCAAGGTTACCAAACGACCCCGACCCGCTCCCCCAAGTCGTCGTCGTCGGCGTGCCACTACTCTGCGCAGGAGCCTTGGGTGGTGGTGCTAGACTGAACCCACCAGTCCCACTCCCCGATCCAAAGCCCGGTGTAGACACCGCTGACGCTGACGGTGGTGGTTGAAGAGAAAACGAAGAGCTGATTCGGGAGTTACTAGATAACTGGCCTAGATTCATACCACCAAAGGCACCAGTTGGAGGGGCGATAGAGGGAGAAGTAACGGTTGATGTGGGTGTTGATGATGACCAGGGGTTTGATTGTGTTTGCGTTTGTGTGGCCGCGCCCCAGTTTAAACTTGAAGAAGTGGTCGTGGAGGGAGTAGGTTGAAGCGGTTGAGAAAATTGAGTAGATTGGGGGGTTAGAGCTTGGAAGGAGTTGAGGTCTGGAGTGACTGTGCGGAAATTGGAGCCGGTGGTTTGGGGTTTGAGGCTTGTAGAGGGAGCGGCGGCGGTGGTGACGGGCGGAGTGGAGGACCAGGAGAAGGTTGCGGCGGGGGTAGAGCGGCCGGTGCCGGTGCCGGAGCGGATGCCCGGTGATGTGACGGGTTTGGAGGAGCCGGAGGTTAAGGCGTCGTCCCATCCGCCGGAATCGAGCGGGCTGGTGTTATTGTTAGTGTTACCGCCGCCGCCGACTAGAGCCGCGAAATCATTGGCTGATGTCCCGTTCGTATCTAGAGCTGAGGAACCGGATAGCCCGCCTAGGGACATGAAGTCCTCTGCTGGACCAGAGGTGTTACCGCCGTTGAGCTCCTGGAGCTTCTTGGTCTGTTCGTCTTCCACCCGCTTGGACAAGCTCTTGATGAGATCCATGAAAGACCGGAACTGCTTAAGGTCGAGCAAGGGTGTTAGGCTCATTGCCCACAATATGGGCAGAATGTCCATAGCCACAAAGTCGGCGTCAACTACCTTGCCCACAATCCGCAAAACGTTCAGGGCGGCAATCATGACGGCCGGTTCCTTGGTTTTGATGGCCTTGATCAGGGGTACGATCTTCTCCTGCATGGTAAACTTGTCTAGTGCACTAGAGCTAGACGAAGGTTTCCTTTCGGAGGGACCGAGACCGTCGAGGCCGTCATTGTTGGCTGAGGGGTCAGTGGAGCCACCGCAGAGGACAACGAAGGCTTGGAGACCGCGGACTTTGATGGCGAGACTGTTGGTTTTGCTGAAGATCATGGCGACTACGGGGAAGAGCTCGTTCTTGATGGTGCTGAAGTCAAGGACTGGGAGGACGCTTGGGAGGCATTGGAGTGCTGCGCCGACTAGGACGGGGGTTGGGGACTCCAGGGCGGCGAAGATGATGGGGAGGATGTCTGAACTTTGTTAGCCAGTGTGGTTGACACAAGGTGTTGGGAGTACCTACCATCCTTAAATTCCTTCCCAGGACAGGCTCCAACAATAACAGGCAGCTGCTCAATGATGATCATTAACCCAGCATCCCTATTAGGATCCCTTTCCTGTGCCTGCTTTGCATTGGTGACAAAGATCTCTTTGATAACCGGCCGCACTCGGTCTCCAAAAGCTCTCTTGCCAGCCGTGGACGGAAGAAGCTCGACGATCTTGAAGATGTTATGGAGAATCAAGGAAATAAGCTCCTTATCCTTCATCTCCTCTAACAACCCTGGAAGGATCTTCTTCTCCATCACGGAGTTGGGAAAGTCTGGGAGGACCTTGATCAACCCTCTTAAGAACGCCTGCTTCTCATTGGCCGTCTTGCCCGGGAAGGTGTCCAAGAACCGAAGAGTCTTGACCATGATATTGTTAAAGTATTCGCTCTGCTGAAACTCCTTGGCCGTCATCCGGGTGGCCGGCCTTCGCGTGATAAGCCGTGGTAGCACATGGTTGGCGAGTTCTTTGGGTAGCTCTCGAGAACAGAGGTAGTTGTTGGTTGACGACGGCACGCCTTGTGAAGACTGGAAGTGCCTCTTATAGGAAGACAAACTCGAGTTGCACTCGAATGGTGACCGATGGGGCGAGTTGTATAGAGATATACACAGTAAGCCCAACGAGAACATATCGGCGGAGGATGTGAGGTTGTTGTCGAGGACAAAGTCGGGGGAGGTATAGTCGAGGTTCATCTGTACAGTCCGAGGTAACCTGGGCTCATAATGCAGGACCTCTGAGAGACTGATGGGTTGTATCGATGTCGGCTTGTTCGAATCTTGTTGCGGGCTGCAGAAAGCGAGGCCACTGACCTTCCAGTCTGACTGTACGGGGTCAGCGCAAGCCATATCCGAGGACCACAGAGGGGAAACTCACCTTAGCATTAATAAGAATAGCATCTGGGGTCAGGTTGCCGTGAACCAGCCCGGCATTCTCGTGTAGGAACTCCAAAGCTTTGCTAACTTGCAGCAATCCCTTCTGGTACTCCAGCTCGTCTATTTCCACCTCGCGCCGCCTCCGGGTGCCGTCGGGTTCCTCTCTGACATAGCGACTTGATCGACCACCGACACCATTTCTTTCCTGGTCATCCTTCTCTTGTAGTACTGCCGCGAGTGATGTTGTTACTGGTTCCGTGACGAATTGTAGGCCACCACCTCTTGTTTCCTCCACCGGTTCGACGAGCTCCAAAATGGCGGGATGTCGTAGCCTGGCCAGCGAAGAGGCCTCCTTTTTCAACCGTTCAACCACTTCTTCCACCACCTTCTTAAAGCCGGCGGCGCTGGACCGGCTGAGGTCTTTGCTATGCGCATCAAGGATTTTCCTATCGAAGACGAAGACCGAGTACTCCTTTCCGGTTGACTTTTTCTTGGCTGGGTAGATCTTCCATGGTCCGGCTGTCGTCGTGAGGGTGGAGGATATGCTGTAGTTGGAGTTGATATTTGTCGCGCCAAGCGACTTGAAGACGCCGGCGAGGGCCATGGTCTAATCGGTTGGAGAGTTCGAGGTTTCGGTGGATGGTTTGCGTTGGGTGGCTTTCGGGGGTTGGCTGCTGGAGTTGAAGTTCAATTAGAGTCGGAATTCCCCGTCACCGTTTCTTTGGATCCATTGGCGTGCGCAATGGGAAGATGATTAAACAAGATGGGGTAAAAAAGAAAAGTTATGGACGTAAAGTGATCGAAATTGACGATTCTCATTATCTAATTGACTTGGCTTTACGGAGTGATGCGATTCGTACCTATAGCCGTTGATGCTTTCCAGTTAACGATGGTCGACCAGCCAAGGCCCCTCCACTAACAGATGTCAAACAAGCTCCAGCGGACAATGTTGTAATAGTCGACCGCGCAGAATCGCAATAGCATTCGTAGGCGACGCCGGGATGAGAGGATCAAAGGGAGACGACAGCGCAACCAACCGACGTTGGTGCTTCGAAGAACAATGAAGGGTCCCGACGATCACACAAGGCAGTTGTTAGTACGTTTCGGCGCAAGCTTGGCCTCATTACAGCCCAGTGTAACTGCGCGCAAGGCCCAATCGTCAGTCGGTGTCACTTGGTGGTAAGGCTGAAGTTCAAGCTACAGCAATTGATAAGAAAGATAAGATGACCTCAGGGGGAAGACGGCAATGACAGCGATGACAGCGGGGAGCTTGTTCCAGTTCACGGCCTCGCGACTTTGAAACCCGAGGGCGGTGAACTTTGTTAGGGAGCTACACCCCACCTGCTGCAATCAAGGGGGCATTTTGCGGGGCGCCGCAGATGTGTTCTGGAACACGACTAACATGCAATGTCGCCAACACCGAGTCTCGACTTCAATGACTCCGTGGATACGTGGTTAGCTGCGGCATGGGGCGGGCTTGTCGGGAACGGCGATGACAATGGGGAGTCGTGATTGGGTCAATTGGCCAAGTCAAGCTCCGATCGCCCTCCGATGGTCCCTTGTTCCCAACATTGCCGTCGTCCACTTTCGTCCACTTTGCGCCGTGCGCGGGAATCCAGGGCGGTCTGACTGACTCTTTCGTACGAGTAGTAAATAGATATTACTGTCCTCTGTCCTCCTTCTTGTCCTCTTGTCCCGGTTCTGAGCGAAGAGGTCATCATTCATCTTTCTTTTCTTTTTTCCACGATATCCACTTTAGTCCTTTTTATTTTAGAGGAGTTGTTGTTTCCAGCCATTGATACCCAAACCTAAACCAAAACACCAAACACCACACATCACCAAAATGTTCCGCACCTCCCTCCGCAGGGCTGCGGCCTTCCAGCCCTCGCGGCCATGCTTCGGTGCCTTCTCTGCCACCGCTGCCCGCCAGTACAGCGCTGCCGCTGGCACTGCCGACATCGAGCCTTCCAAGCTCAAGGTCGAGACCACCCAGCAACCCAAGGGCCTCAAGAAGCCCGAGGAGCTTGTCTTCGGCCGCAACTTCACTGGTAACGTCCCCTTGCCCCCGAAATAAATGCGCAATCAGCTTTGACTAACAAACCCCCGCCAACAGACCACATGCTCACCATCGAATGGACCAAGGAGAACGGCTGGGACGCCCCCGAGATCAAGCCCTACCAGAACCTCTCTCTCGACCCCGCCACCTGCGTCTTCCACTACGCCTTCGAGTGCTTCGAGGGCATGAAGGCGTACAAGGACAAGGCCGGCAAGATCCGTCTCTTCCGCCCCGACAAGAACATGTCGCGCTTCAACAAGTCTGCCGCCCGCATCGCGTTGCCCACCTTCAACCCGCCCGCCCTGATCGACCTGATCTCCAAGCTGGTCAAGCTCGACAGCCGCTTCATCCCCGAGCAGCGCGGCTACTCGCTGTACCTGCGCCCGACCATGATCGGCACGCAAAAGACTTTGGGCGTCGGCCCCCCCGGTTCGGCCTTGCTCTACGTCATCGCCTCCCCCGTCGGCCCTTACTACCCCACGGGCTTCAAGGCCGTCTCGCTCGAGGCGACCGACTACGCCGTGCGCGCCTGGCCCGGCGGTGTTGGTGATAAGAAGCTCGGCGCCAACTACGCCCCCTGCATCGTGCCCCAGGTCGAGGCTATGAGCCGCGGCTTCCAGCAGAACCTGTGGCTGTTTGGCGAGGAGGAGTTCGTCACCGAGGTCGGCACCATGAACTTCTTTGTGGCCATCAAGGACAAGCAGACCGGCCAGAAGACCCTTGTCACCGCGCCCCTCGACGGCACCATCCTCGAGGGCGTCACGCGTGATTCCGTCCTCGCGCTGGCTCGCGAGAGGCTGGCGCCCGAGGGCTGGAGGATCGAGGAGCGCAAGTATACCATGAAGGAGCTTGCCGAGGCGGCGAACGAGGGCCGTCTTATCGAGGCGTTTGGTGCCGGTACTGCCGCTATTGTGAGCCCCGTTAGGTCGATCAGCTGGAAGGGCCAGCTCGTCAACTGCGGTCTTAAGCCCGAGGAGGAGAGCGGTGAGCTTACGATGAAGATCAAGAACTGGATGGAGGCGAGGCAGTATGGTGATGAGGAGCATGAGTGGAGCTATGTTTGCGAGTAGATTATAGATTAAGATACCTGAGGATCATGAGAAGACAAAAAATGATTTAAGCGAAAGATTTTTATACGCAAAGTTAGATCTGGAGAGTTTTTCCTGTATATACTTATGGGTTATGACATGGGATTTACGGTTGACAGTAGCCAGTTCATGACGAAGCATGTTTTACACTTCACAAGCTAATCGCCCTTGTGTTATGCCTTGCTACGCGTGCCAGTGACACAGAAGTCGAGGCTCACAGCACACTTGGAGGGCCACAAAGAGAAAATTACTCTGTGCTTGTTACGCCTCGGGTGGCCCCATTCGAGAAGGGATCTCGCTTCGCTCGACTGCAATCAGAACAGTAAGTCACTATCACCAGCTCTTGATACTCACTCTCTGATCAGACGAATTGTAGAGTGGAAAGGCGCATTAATATAAACCATACAACCACCGTCTATCAAAAGAATAACCCGCCTCAGTCTATCCCATTCCTTTGACAAAACTCAGAGTTCCTCATCCTCCTTTTAGTAACAGCAGAACCTCCGTCCATACAAACATCTGCAAAACCTACCATCGTATCGTCAAGCAACGCAATACAAGTATGATATACAGTTTGAAAAGGTTAAGTTGGGATGTGGGGGGAGTATATGTTTTTCTCAAAAGATCAATTCCAACGTCTAAGCAGTGCAGTGCAGTCCAATCCAGTGAAGTCACGAAATGAAACTCCCATAGCCCCTCCCTACTCGTCCATCATCTCGCCCCAGGCGCTGATCGCCCTCTTTCCGTCCGCTCTGTCGTTTCCCACCCACCCGTGCTGAGTTTCCCGTGGTCCCGTCTCCAGACTCAAAATCAAAAAGGCCGTCCTGTGTAACCGGTCCCTTTTTTCTTGTGCGTTCGCTCGAAGTTCTTGAATCTTGATCTTTGCCCGCTGACTGTTGCCGAATTGTTCTGTTCTTCCTGGTTTCTCGAGTCCCCCGAAGTCTTGTCGTCGTTGTTGATTTGCGTTGTTCCGCACCCCCTTAAGTATGCATGCAGTATCGGGGATGGTGTTGTTGTGTTGGCTGGTGACAACAGGACGTTTACTTCTCCTCGGGATGGGGATCCTCGAGGATGCCCTCGGCCTCTAGTCGGCGGCGAGCCTCTTCGAGAGCCCATGTTTGGATGCTGTTGGCAAAATGTGTTAGCTGAATCCTGTCATGATCTAGTTTGCTTCTATGTTGCGCCTGGGGATCCCCTCCGTCATCGCACAATCGCACTCTTTGATATCCTCCTCCTTCTTCTCCCCATTCGACATCCCGGGTTGAATATTCCCATTTCCAACCTGTCCCTTTCCCCCTTCCCAGTCTTCCTTCCCAGCGCCTCCCTTCCATGGCCCCCTTCCCCTTCCTTGCGTCCCCAAATCAACGAACTGGAGAAACTTACGAAGTATCAGGCTTAAAAGCATACGCAATCGTAGCAACAGCAAAGCTGCCGCAAAACCCATAAAAGAACGGGATCTCCCACCCTTCCCTCTTGTACTCCTCGCCCGGTCTGACGCCGAACAGCCAGCCGGTGGGGGGGTCGTAGTGCGGGGCACCGCCGCCGCGGACGGCGCGGGTGGTGCTGAATGCGCGCCGGGAAGCGACGAGGGCGCCGGCGCGGAGGATGGGGGCTGGCATTTTTATTTTGTTGTTGTGTTGCGCAGTCGCGAAGTGGTTATATGTGTGGTTGTTGAAGTTGGGAAGGGAAGCGATTCCGTTCGGGGGAGTTCGTTCTGGGAGTTCCAAGTCGAAGTTGGATTGGAGATTGGAGGTTGTTGAATGACACCCCCGATTACTCAATTGACTGGACAGAACGGGGAATCCGGGGCAGGTGGAGTTGCACTTCTTGGGACGGGAGGAGTTGCGAACGGTAGGGGCGGAGGCGAAATCTCCACACTTTTGTGTTCCGCGTGCGTGATGATATGGAGCCGGGCGAGGCGGGCGGAGTTGATGATGATGGAGTTGCAAGGAGTGAGGCAGTTGTGGTGGTGGACTGTTGTCGCAGTTTGCGACTGGGCAGCTGTCGTCGGCGTTTGCGATCGATTGATTGGATGGTGAGTTGTGAATGACTGCATTTGTGAAAGGTTGAAGGTGCGGGCACCGGAATGAGGTCTGTGCGCTGTTAATGCAAGTGTGAGAGTGGGAGTTGTGCAGTCGCTGTCACGTGCGGGGTACTGGCCGATATCTTCCGGTTGAGAGATAAGAGGGGTACGAGGGGTTAGGGTTGGACGTGACTAGCTAACAGAAGTCTACAAGATCATCGCACTTTCCCTCTAGACACTCGATGACATTTCGTCAGAGAAAACTCTTCACACGTTGGCAACCAAGGGATTTGAAGCTTGAAAATGGCTCTTCTCAACCACAAAATGAACAGCGCAACATTTGGCCCGATTTCTGTTGCGGCACAGCACAACACCATGGCCGATTGTTACCACATGAGATGATGGCGGCGGCTACCAGCTAATATGATAGGCTGATTCTGGTCGACTATCTAGCCAAAATGCCGGAGAAAAGCCTCACGCCTGAACTTGTGATTCGACGCCTTAACTGACACTTTACAGTCACTTGCATACGCTCTGTCAGGATGCTGCAGTCACTTGCATACGCTCTGTCAGGATGCTGGCTCGATAGCGCTCAAACGTGAGCTTCAACTCGGGGTCCCGCGCTGAATACAGCAGCCCTTGCTATCCTCCAATCTCACACTATACTCAAACCACAGTCACCCAAAAACCTCGACCTCTTTTGCCAGATACGATCCAGCATACACCGTTCTGACTGTCCAGGCAGTTCGTCACATATGTCTTCACCAATGAACCTGGAAAACACCACGCGAGGGGTTTTCAGCTATGACCGAATTCCTTTGCGCCTCAAGTTGCCTGAAATCCGTCTCCTCGAGTTGTTCCCGGCCCCCAACTTTACCGACGACCTTTGGTGTCGACTATACACCGTCCTCATTGAAGAGCCTCCACAATACTCCGGAGACGGCCTTCCTTGCTCGAGTTGCTCTCGCCAGGATCCGCTCTGGTATATCACGCTTCCGCCCAGATATGGCCGTGGCGCTTGCCAGGGCTGTGGCCTGACGAAGGATTCCAGAAGGACGTTTGAAACTCCATCGTACCATGCTCTTTCATACGCCTGGGGCGATTGTACCAAATCCCATGAGATCTTCACCACCAAGCCAACCGAAACTAGGGATCACGAGCATGGGATCAGCCTAGCCAGTCGACCAACAGATGGTAGTGGTCTTGGCGATAACCACGAACGCGAAAGCCTCAGCATTCCCATAACAGCTTCTCTGGATAGCTGTCTGCGGCAACTACGGAGCTCTTGTGGATCAATGTCCCTTACGATTTGGATCGATCAGATCTGCATTGACCAATCGAATGACCGAGAGAAATCAGCCCAGGTCGAGCTTATGCGCAAAATCTATTCTTTAGCGCAAAAAGTTATCGTTTGGCTAGGTCCCACCGCTGACGGCTCAGACGATGTCATGGATGCACATTCTCGTGTCGCGCAGATCGCTTGGGAATACTATATGAGGAATCAATCAACTATGGCGAACTTCTTGAGCTTCCTAGCGGCTGACGAAACCTGGTCGTTGCCCGATTTCCAGGATATAATAAACGAGGTGGTGATGATATATGCTCCCCTCATCCGAGACCACAAAATACAGAAATGGCTCAGTAGAGAGTGGTTTTCGCGCATCTGGGTCATACAGGAGCTGTCTTTGTCTAGAGACGCAGTCTTTGTGTGCGGAGAAAGGTCATTGAATGCTGCCCGTACGTTTATTTCGTCACGTTTTTTCAAGGAAGTCTTGTGGCGCTGGAGAGATGAGAACTCGTATGACTTACCCAAGATGTCGACTGACATACTACGATCGCTTGCAACGGACCCTTTGAGGCTATCCTACGATTTCTCTGCCATTTTGGTGGCTTTGATGTGGCAACTTCCTCAGTCATGGGGGCACAAACGCTCATCCATGAGTCTATTGCGACTTCTTATACGCCTATACGCAAACACAACCTTCGCAAGGACATCATCGAAATACCGGGATAGAATCTATGGCCTACTTGGCCTCGCGTCGGATGCCGATGATCTTGATCTTCGTCCAGATTATTCATATCAGACAAAGACGACGACGGTCTTGACGCAAATAGCAAGAGCTCTCATTGAAAAGGGGCATGAACACCTCGAAGTCCTTAGTTTGGCGCAGTTTCCCAAGCAGAGAGTCACGGAAATGGAGGACGGTGTGGATGAGCAGTTTCCACTACCTTCATGGGTACCCGACTGGTATAACGGTTTACGACGGCCATATAGAGCTGACCATGGACGGGCATTACGTTCCCTTTCAGCAAGTTTGAATACATCAGTTCGTGTTGTACCTACTGTTCTTCAGAGCACCCTAGGACTCCGAGGTTTCTTGGTCGACACAATCGAGGAGGTGGGGAGTTACAAACAGAACCGAGATTCATCAGCGGCTATCACGATTGATAACTACGACAAAGTGGCGGAATTGCACGGCCTGCTGTGCTCGATAAAACACTTTTGGCATCGGTCTGCAGAGAAGGGACATGGCATTTACAGACATGCCCCAAGACAGAACGAAGCCCTTTGGCGTGTGCCCATCGGTGACCTATGGTGGGTCAATAAGGAGGAAGGGTATACTGTGTCGATTAGACCTCCCTCAGAACTGGGCGCATATTTCGAGCAGGCTCATGAGTATTGTCGGATTCAGATGTCAATCAGACAGCACCGGATACAGCATACGATTCGCGATATTGAATTCGTACCAATTCTTTCCCAGGTGGAGGAAGAGGTCGTCCGAAAGGCTGAGGACAGAAAAGGGGTGTTGTTCGGTTATATATCTCACCTAAAATTCATGCTTGTTCGTATGGAACTGCGTCCCTACCTCACCAAAAAGGGCTACATGGGCTTGGCCCCATCTCATACGCAGCCAGGCGATGTCGTGGTCATCTTCTCCGGGGGTAAAGTCCCGTTTGTGATCAGGCCAGTCACCGCTGACACGGATCGATACCGGTTCAAACCGGACGCTGGGAGTCAGGTCAACTCGGATGATGAGAGCCGTGTCGACTCGGTCACTGAGGTCAAAGAGGCTGTGGAGGATTGCCATGATCCCAACTTCCAACTTCCGGAGTCCCCGTTTTACACAAAAGCGCAGATCCAGGCCATGTATGAGCAATACAAACTTCATCAGTCAAGTCATCCACAACCGGAACCCGTCGTCTCGCCGACAAGGCCGGACGCAAACGATAGCATCTACACTTTTGTCGGCGAGGCGTTTTGCGACGGCATCATGGACGGCGAGTTCATGGAACGGGCAGGAGAGCTCCAGGACTTCTTTCTTGTTTGAGGTTGATGCTCTATGTGTGTAAACGAGGCGAAGAAGGAAAAGTCGGGGGCGAAGTCAGGGGGAAACAGGAATCACGCAAGAGTTGGTTGAAGTCCTTTCCCGGGTAACTCGGCGAGCTCGGATTTCTTCTAGCACCTTCCACATTTCAGGTGACTTGCAATGCCTACATCTTGCTGCAGGTACTTGAGGGCTCATGTCCGAACCGAAGGATGCACGCCCGGCACGCACCTGTCTCTCGGGGTTGACGAGCAGGAATGTAGCGATTGATATATGGAAGGCACGCCCTACTATGAGGAAGGTGGCTGTTGCCGGCACAGAAGGAGGCCATCACGAATGGGAAGGAGGCCATCTCTGTCGAGGAAGGAAGCCATTCCCAAGGTCAAGCGGGTTGGTTGGTTCGTTGGGAGCCTGGCTGGCCGCGAGGAATTGTGTTTACAAATCCAGGCCACCCAATATTTTGGGCCTTCTCTCTTCTTCAGAATCAACTTGAAGCACATCACCAATTTTTTATTTGGCCTCCCCCAGTTTTTATGGAATACAACTTATAAACACTCGATCAGTCGAATATCTTTCCCAGGTCAGTACATTCAACACTTCGGAATCTTGATGCCAACGCAAGTAACGAAGAAAGGGCACTTTTGACACTCTTCTTGTCTCCCAGAACTCAACAATCTTATATGTGTCTGCTTTAAGTTCAACGCATCCACTATTGTCACCGATCTTTTGGTGTATTTCGGTGGGGCCGACTCCCGTTGGATGCAACCTGCACCGGACATGAGCATCCTACAGATGATTACCATACCATTCATGCAGATCGGACTTCGTGAGAAAGGTGTTGTCTCTTGACTCCGCGATTCGGCCGTTTCGGAGACAACTGGAGCAGCTGCTGAGCTGCCGGCTTGATTACAGTGCCTTGGAGGCACCTTTACCTGCAGAACCCGGGCAATTTGCATTGTCGGTTCCACGTTATTCTGGGCAAATGTCTGCAAAACCTGATCACAGAGATTTGGGAAAGGCCACCTGGATATTCCCTCTGATGAAAAGACAGCCCCTCGCCTGGCTTGTCGTCGATTCCTTTTCTTTCTTCAACCTCTATTCCACATCATTCGGTACCTATCCTCCTTCCAGATGTTTAACTATCTACGCTCATGGACCTATCTACTCCCATGGGTGATAGGTCTGATGAGTGGCGGTACTCGAGACAACAGGACGCCAAAGTCATCATCAAGCGCCTGTCAGAAACGTCCCCCCTACATCTACAGCAAGGATTACCACGATATCATCCGATCTCCGTTCTTTCCTGCTGGATCTCCAAGACCTCTTAGCCCCATCAAATCTAAGTCACACACACACCCCACCTCCCGTACATCTCCCAAACGCTCCGCAGCATACTCCGAACCTTCTTTATCCCCCTCCAAACTCCCCGAAACCATGCCAGGCATTCACGCCCCAGATATGGAGCCCGATCTCCAATCCGTCTTCTCCGACTTCGACGGCCGCAGCGATCACCCAACACCCGGCTTCACATACATCATCCTCCACCAGCCTACCAACCGCGCCCTGAGCATAATCAAGGGCGAGCCGACTCTCCACCGCGTCCCCGAACCGATACCCGGTGTATCCCACCCCGCGCTGCTCGAAGGCAAGACCAACTGGCACTGGGAGTGCGTGGAGACGGACAACTGGCTCAGCTTCCGCAACGCCGCCACGAGGAGGTTTCTCGGCCACGACACCGACGAGAACGAAATGGAGGGAAGGAATGCGAGCCCGAGGTGGGGAAATTTCAGGTGCTTAAGCACTCAGCCTGGGCCATCGGAGAAGTTTGCATTTTTGAGCGTGGAATCTGGGGAGATGGCTCCGAGTGTGATGCTATCGGAGGGGGAAGTGGATGGTTTTGAGGCCTTTGGACAAGAAGAAGACGAAGACGAAGACGACGAAGAAAATGAAGAAGACGAAGAGTGTGGGACAGCAGAAGGAGATATTGAGGAACTTGGGGATCGTGAGGAGTGCGAGGTGGAGCCGGAGCCGCAGTTTCAGGCATCCGCGTTGTACTCGCTTCTTGTACAACCGCAGAAGTCGACGTCGTGCGATCTTCATCAGATCGCGAATTGCCCAGATTGTGTGACTGACCTCCGGAAGCTGGTCAAGGTACAGGTGAAGCCTGAGAGCTGGGCGGAGGGATCGGAAGTACAAGTGGTTTGGGATGCTGATGAGGACGCGGGCACGGTTTGGAGGTTTGTGAAGGTCGTTCCGCCGGGGAAGGAATCGGTTGAGTTGAGGAGAGGCTAGGGCTTGAAGGGTAGGCACTGATTGGGGTATTATTGAACAGTACGTCAAGCGTCTTTCTGTTTTCACATGGCTGCGGCATGTTTGCTTTCCTTTACCTAACTAGTCACATCTTCGGGAAGCCCGGCGTACCACTTGGTTAAGGTCGACGAGATGTTTGTGGGTCTCTGTCACGAACCTTTGGCGTTCAGCGAACCGGGGAGAAGTTACAAGCGGTTTTGCTCTTATAGGATATCCGTACCTGTGTTTTCAACCTTCCTTTCTGTTGTTGGGCGTCCTGACTATTTCTTTACGGCGACCCAACATAAAATAAATAAAAAGTAGAAAAGAAAAACTACCCATTATGGTATTCCTTCTCCTTTGTCCCTCCCCGAGAAAGATGGCCAGCGCTGTGAACGAGGTCCAGAAAGGTGCAAAAAGAAACTCGAAAGACATAACAAAAGATAGCTTTGTCGCCAACAGCTAGAATTGAGTTGACGACCTCAGCATTACTAGTCATGCCCTCCAACATCATGACCAGTGTTTTACGAAGTATGGCCGCTCCTTGTGGTGTTTCATATCGATGCTTACTGCGTCCTGTCAACACCTTCCGAGACACTCGCACTTTGTCTCGTGGCGCTTTCCACTCATATTGCCACATGAACCCCATGAAGAGAAGTCACTGCCCAAGCAGAGATCATGTTTAAATTCGGAAAGAGCAGAGCCCACAGTGGAATTTATTACGAGGAAAGAGCCATCAACTAGGTTTCATGAGGACCCTCGAAGTAAGGTAGCGTGTCTCCTTTTCACAAAGTTGGCTTCTCGCGGCGGACCTAGTTGAACTTGACGTCCCAATCCTGGCTGGTAGCCTGTTGTTGTTGGGGAGCCATTGTGGCGTGTGGTGTGTGGTGTGAGGAGGACTCGCTCGGCCTGGGTATCTCGGGATATGTGGGTTGGTGTTTTCAAGGTGGATATAACACAGAGGAGATATGGATGGACTTTTGTTGCTGTCTGCTTTCTAAGCAGCGCCCTGTGAAGCCGACAATAATTCAACCCCTCCCGCGTCCAAACCCCTCTCTCTCTCTCTCTACTGTAGAACACTAACAAAAGATCTCCCCAAAAAATCTTCAAAAAAAGAGAGTAGCCAACAGATAGCACAACCGGTTTTAACCGGCCCAGTAGCCCGGTCAGATACAAATCCCGCGGTGTCATGGATGCACGCTGTCGGCTTTGTTCTTTCCAGTTGTTGAAAAGAACCACACGATTTACTGCCCCGGCCGAGAATCGAACTCGAAACCGGACGGGGCTACGGCGGGAGATGTAGAATTGAGCAGCGGTACTACTGACTGCGCTATCCGACCAGGATCGAACTGGTCGTTGGCTGGAGGTGTTGGAAGGAGGGGTGGGATGGGGGCTTATAAGGTACGGGTTATTAGGCAGTAACGATGGGGGTAATGGGGGGAGGAATGGGGATGAGATGGAAGGAGCGGCTGCCGGCTGAGAGAGGCAGGCAGGCAGACAGACGCAGGCAGCTGCAGTGACCGGGCCTGCGTGCCTTCCTCTCTTAATCTTTCAACTTGTCCATCAAAACACATCGTCCATCATTCGCAAAGAACAGTGCTATGGAAGTAACACGGCACTTCAGCTTCCTTGTTACATCCATCCGACTCGAGGCAACCTAACCTCTCAGATTCACAACCTCCACCCTCGAACGACGGAACTGAACGGACCTGGTATATCTCCTCGCCAAACCTCACTCTTGCTCTGCACACAATGTCATCGGGTACCAGTATATCTCCGAAAGGTTGCCTCCGTTCAAGGGCAGTATGTTCAGCCTCTTAATCCGACCAACATCGAGTATTTCCGCTGCCGTGTTACCAGAACAAAGGGCAGATATAGCTTTCGCCATCCAGGAGAAAGCAGCCTGAATATGAAGATCCGAGTTAAGTACCTGCAGGATTCCCCTGGTAAAAGCCTTGTTCTGTTTCGTACGCCCTGGTTGTTGCACAAGAGGGAGTCTAGACTTCGAGTGTCTCAAACTCGGTCCTGGGAGACTGGTACGACCTGAAGACATCATGGATGGACTTGTCTTCCACTCCGTGTTGTCCCCCTTTTTTCCCCTCCCTATCTCAACCCAAACACTTCAGGTCTACACTGTCTCTGATCATCTAACCTTTTCGACTTGAACTCGGACTCACCTGCCATTTACTCTCCATGTATACAAACATGGAACTGATTTATCGCCCATATCCAATGTGGATTTACTCTTCGATTTCTTCCCGTGGCTTCAGTCTCTTCTTGCTCACCTCGCTTCTTTTCTCGTGCGTTTGGGGACAGGTGCAGCAATTCGTGGATGCCCCACCCGCCAACAGGTTTCTTCGTCCTATACACGAGGTAGGCAGTCAATCTTCATCTACATCTGTACTGATAAAAATATCCCCACGTCAGATTTCGTCACACAGCAACGGTTCTAGGAAACTACGTCTACATTGACGGAGGTGAAATAACCCAACTGGTAGACGATGAGCCACAACCCGGCCACTCGCCCGCGGATCCCATGAACCCGACTCTCTCCATCGACCTATCCAGTTCATGGACCGCATCGACCGTCGAGATCAAGACGACCCCCAAAAAGGGACCAGTAGCGCTTTCCGATCAGGCAATCTGGAACTCACCCAGCGGTGATGCCTTCTACATTTTCGGAGGCGCCGCGCGCCGTACATGATAAACATGGACAAGATCACCAAAGATGGTATCTGGAAGTTCACGGTTGACGGGACAGGGGGCGGTACTTGGGTGTTGGAACGGCCTTCTAACCCCGAAGTCCTCAAGAAGCTCAACCTAACGGACAAGGCAGCGTTTGCGGCCACCCACGATTCTTCCAGCGGCGGCGGCGGTGTAGCCTTTGTGATAGGCGGCATGACATCGATTGAGATAGACCCGGACTCCAACAATACCTCCATCGTCACGGATCCCAATCACTGGTATCGTATCCCCATTCCGGGTATGGTCTCTTACGACATGAAGAGCAGGACCTTCTCGTTGATGGACACCAGCGCGGTGATGCCGCCACTGGGTACGCTGATCGATGGTCGTGCGCATTTTGTCCCTCAGTTTGGCCCCAATGGGTTGGTCTTGGTCTTGGGAGGACAGATCGGCGGACGGATCCTGGACTTCAACAATATCACGTTCTATGATCCCAAAAGTGGACGGTGGGGATGGCAGAAGACGGTGGGTTATGCCCCGACGGAGCGGGAGACATTTTGTATGGTGGGTGTGGCTAGCCCAGCCGGAACCTATGAACTGTAAGTTGAAAAAGCCAAGCATATTCCCATCCCATTCTGCCTATGTAAACCCCAGACTTTCTACTCGGGTTCTCTATCTATCCCTCTGAACTACCTAGCGAGCATAAAACTTACCTACTCTCGTCTCTTCCCCACCTAGTTTCATCTACGGCGGAGCCAATCAGGCCTTCACCGAGTTCTACGACGACATCTACATCTTAAGCCTTCCAGGCTTCGTCTGGCTCAAGACCGATGCACATTCAGTCGAGCCGCGCAACAACCACGACTGCGTCGTGGTCGGGAAGCGCCAGATGCTGGTGGTAAGCGGTCAGAACAAGTACCTCAGTGACCCGGATCCTTTTCCCCAGGGCCTCGGCATCTTTGACCTGACTGATCTCGCCTGGAGCAAAGATGGAAAGTACGATGCCGACGCAGAGGACTACAGGACTCCCAAGTTTGTGGAGGAATGGTATCAGGATAAAAATTTGTCTGCGATGTCGTGGTCGAATGATGAGGTGAAGAGCATGTTTCTCAAGAACCCTGTCTCGTTCAACGCGACTACTTCGGGTTCGGCTTCGGCTTCGAATCCGACTTCAACTGCTACCTCCTCCGCTGGCAAAGACTCGACAGCTTCTGGTGGTAAGCACTCGTCTGTTAGCAAAGCCGGACCAATTGCTGGGGGCGTGGTAGGGGGTGTGGTTATTCTGGGAATACTAGCTGGGTTGGCTTACTACTTTTGGCGGAAGAGATCGAAGCCGTCACCATCCGACGAAGAGCTTGAACCCGGTCAGAGTGGCGTACCGAAGCTTTCCCCTTCCCTCGACCCCAAAGAAGAGCTCCCTACAGAGGCTCAGGCCACAGAGTTGGATGTGCCACCCAAAGAGCTCCCAAGTAACAATGAGACCTGGGAGCTTGACGCTGCGAGCCAACCACGAGAGCTGGATACATCGAACCAGACATATGAACTCAGCTCAGAAAGCCAGAGGGTCTCTCAATAACCATCAAGAGCCCGATGAATAGGATACCATGATCAATTTCACCACCTGTTCTCGCACATACCCAAAACCCCAAAAGGGATCATGTGTAAAAATTAAATCAAATTAAGCTTCCTCTTCCGCTCTGACATCCTCGACCGCATCATTTACTCATCACCCTCAGACCCATTACCATCATCACCAGTAGGAACCCAAACCAAAAACCCACCCTCCTTCGCATCCACCTTCACCCCTTCAGACGCCGGAATCACCCTCAACACCTTCTGGAAATACTTATCTCTCACAGTCAAGCCCGGCTTGATCCAGTAACCCTTTTCACCTGTCTTCTTCTCCTTATCACTCTCACCAATCCCCCCCTCACCCCTGCTCTCTTCCGTCCCGCTTCCACCCGATCCAGGTCCCAACCCCGTAGGCAAAATCCTGTACTCCACCTCCCTCCTACTAACCGGCAACACCGACACCGCCGACAACTTCGGCCCTGAGAAAGCAAATTCTTCCGAGGTGTCCATCGACACGCCGAACGTCAAGAAGTGGTTGGAGGCGTTCTCGATGATGACTCGGAGGAGGATCAAGGGGGTATGTGAGTCGGGAGTGTCGAGGTAGTTGACTTGGGCAAGCACGCGCGGCTCGATGCCGAAGAGGGAGAAGCGCGGACAGGGGAGGGTTGTTGTGTTTATTGTTTCTTCGGAGCCTTCTTCTTCTTCTGTTTCTGAAGAGGAAGGGATGCGTTTCCAGCGAATAACCATGGCCAAATCGAGCGGTGCCGGACCGCGATCGTCTAGACTGATCTTTTGCGCTACGATGTCGAAGGAGGTGGTCTCGATTGTGTGCGGTTTCATTAGTTGCCCTCCCTTTTCGGGGAGGAGGGATTTTTCGCCGTGGCGAGTGATTAGGCAGGTCATTGGTGATGGAGACGTGTTGGTGTTGGGTTTCTGCTGGCTGCTGGGTTGTGGTTGTCGGAGGACTTTGATGTCTACGTCGACGACCTTGAGATCTTCGGAGGCGAAGGAGGCGTAGCGGGTTAGGAGAGACCAGGATTGGTTGAGGCCTTTGTAGGAGACTACTGCGTCGGTGTCCTCCTCTTCTTGAGAAGGGAGGGAGAGAGGCTGGATGCCTTCGGCGTCGAAGAAAGATGGCCAGGGGTCGGGGTGGACGCGTGGTAGGAGCTCGTAGTTGGCTTCGAAGGGGTTGAAGACGTTAAGTTGGAAGACGGCGGTTTGGATGATGGTGGTGCCGGGGTTGGTTGGGAGGTGGTACACCACACGTAGGGTCAGTTCGTAGCGGCTGGGTCGCTCGATGGGTGGAAACTGTAGGCGGACGGTGGTGGTGGTGCTTGGTTGGATATCACCGAGGAAGTAAGAGGAGACCTTGGATTCGCGGCCGGAGGAGCTGCTTGTTGATGATTTCTTGTTGTCTTCTTTTGATTCTTCCGAGACGACTTCCACTGTGAAAGCCGGAGCAGTCAATGACGCTTCATCCTCGTCACAGAATAAGAGCGCATCGAACTTGGAGGGAGCCTCAACGTCTTCGGCGTTGTAGATGTCAAAGTCTAGTGTTATCGCCTCGTTGGTGTAGTACTGCTCCTTGATTTCGCTATTAATCTCCATTTTGGGAGGCCTTGGAAGGATTCGGAGGGACAGCGGGCTGACTGGCCGTGTGATGCGCTTCCTGGTTGAGGGCGTGGGATACCAAATATGGGTCATGTTGGGCATATCCCGGAGTTTGAGAGACTGATGGAGGTCAAAGGACTCCGTCTCTAGCGATGCGGTAAGCGAGAGAGCGGTTACTTCGCCCTGTTCACGAAGGGGTATGTCCAGAACGAAGACGAGAGTCTGACCAGGCGAGAGAGTCAGGTCGGTGGTGCCTTGTAACTCGGTTCCTCTCTCATCTTCTGCCGAGTCTTCTGTTGTCGGCTCTCTATCGCTCGGGGTGACATCCTCAAGGGATACCGGACAGAGAACGATGTTACCGTGCTTTTGCCGCTTGCTGTCTTCTTCGACTTGATGTTTTAGTACGAGAGTGTTGATGCTGCCATTGAACCTGACCTCGATCCTGCTGAATGGTATGGGAGCGGATTCGGCATGAGCGTTGGAACGGAGGCACAGTTGGGCACGGGTGGTCTGGCCGGCTTTCCCTTCCTCGTCTCTGAAAACAAAGGTAGCTGAAATAGGCGAGATGATCTGGCCATCTGCGATGTTGATAAGCGGCTTGGGATCCGGCGTTATTAGTTGTAGTGACTTTGTGATGTCATATTGCCAATTTTTGCGTTTCGTGAAGCCTACTCCATTATCAGCAAACGAAGCCATGTAAAATCCTTATGATCTTACCTCGATCCAGCAACTCCCAGTCAATGGTAACCACATCGCCAAGTTCACCAGTCTTCGAAGCAGCTGCCCTTAAAGCCCAGCTAACTTCCTCGGCCAATGTTGGCCAGCGTTCCTTCCTGAAGGACATGTTTTGCCAGATGGGCCGAAGTAACTCGACAACCTTGGCCCATTCTTGCCTGAGACCCAGCTCTCTGGCCAACTCCAGAGACAACTCAGCAGCCAACCGTGCTTGGTCCCTCTGCAAAAACTCGTGAAGCGCTCGTGACAGGCAGTCGATAATCATGCTGTTATGGTCAACACCCTGATAGGTCATATGCTCCAGCGGAAACTCCTCGTGGGGTTCCGGGCACATGAAAGTGTCATATGTGAAGCCTCTGCTCGCAATGTGAGAGGCCGGAGAAGAGCCTGGTGGTCTCCTATCGTCTTCAGGCATCGCACGAGCTCGGGCTCTCCGAGCATACAAGTGCCTGGACGCCAGACGATACCAATAACCTGTATGGTGGAGAAACTCCCAGGGTTGTAGTCGTTCCCCCATAATATTCTTCTCTGGGTTGAGGTAGAGTCGCATTTCAGCAGGATCAAGCTCTGGGATGCCTGCCTTCTCCATCAAGTTCGCCATGACGATTGCCCAACGCGCTTCCCAGGCCTCCCACCCATAGTTACTGGTGCCTCTTCCAAGGCGCTCGACAAGGTCCGCCATTCTTTCGCGGTGAAATTGCCACCGGCGGACGGCCGCGCTATTCTGAGCGTTCCATAACAAGCAACGAATGGAACGTATCGCTATCACGTCAGCAAGAAGCCGAGCCTCGTTCCAGCGAGGACTCCAGCTTGGTATTAGTTCGACAACCTCGGAGCTTAGTAGGTTTTCGTATGCTTGTTCGTAGGAGCGCAAAGCATTCTCCATTTCCAGACGGTATTCGGCCAGTATAGCTGACTTGAAGTCGTAACGGACATTCCATCCTGCCAGCGAAAGCGTTTGGGAAGTGCCTGTTGTTGGTGGTACGGTTGGCGGCGGAGCAACTCCCCTTCCTCTCTTCTTTCGAGAATGTCTACCCAGTTCTTTGTAATACTCCATTGAAGCGCCGTATAATGTGATCAACATGTTCTCGGCCATGCGGGCAAGATCTTCGTGGGTCTCGTTGGGGGGCATGAGGAAGACCGACTTGGGGTCAAGTGCACAGCCCCTGCGAATAATCTCGATGCGATCTTGAAGGTAGTCGGCGTGATCGCCAGCAGGGTCGGACAGAAGCACGATAGCCAGCTTGGTCTTGTATCCCGATTGGATTAGCAGGTTCCTCAGCTTGTTCACGTCGGACTTGATCTGGTTATCGCTTAGGGTGGACTGGGTTGGATCGGAGACGAGGTTGTAGAAGCAGAGCACGACACTGGGGATCAGTTCCTGGTGCTTCAGCGTCCATTGAGCATCGATCAGACCGTCGGGGTACAGAGGGGATATCGGAGTCAGAGGCGAGAAGGGCGAATGGAGAACGGCACCGGGAGGTGCGTCTATCCCTTCAGGCAAACGGGCGCGGCGGGGAGGCAGCAGGAAGGACTGAAGAGAGAGTGACATAGGTTAGACCATTATCTTCTAATTAACGTATAGATAGCATATGACTAGAGGGTACTCACCCTCTCTGCCGACTTGACCCGGAACCGGTAGCGAAGCTGGTGCTCGTATGCAATGCATGGTAGGTTCGAGGCATCCCTCTCTTGGATGTAGTGTAGTAGAGCTTGAGCGGGAGGAAGGTCGAGAATGGGAAGGTCGGATCGGACTTCGATAGCTTGGTCCTTGATAGACTTGCTAAGTTCGGGGTTGTGGGCTGAGCTGGAGTTGGGAGGGGAAACGCCGAGGGTGAGGAGGAAGGGGATGTTGTGGTCCAGGCTGCCGCGCGGATAGTCGTCCATGGTTGCTACCGGTGTTGATTGCTATACATAAAGCTGAGAGTAGTGGTGATTATAGTCGGCTCATAGTCCTCTCGTCGTCTTCTTTCGTCCGGTCGTGTAGTCTGGTGTGCCCCGCGTGTCAAGTGCCGTAAGTCCGTAGATCGGATCGGCTACCCACGTCTCGCGAATGGTTCGTATAGTATAAAGTCGTTGTTGGACACTCCGTAAAGTTCTTCGGTCCCAGTTCCGTCCCTTGGTTTCGTTTGTCGGAATATAGGTAGACAGATGCCCTCGGCGGTCAAGCTCCCTCGAGGCGGGATGGGACGGGATCGAAGTTGAAGAGTTGAAGAGTTGAAGCTGCCGAAGTGATGGAGTGAAGTTGGACTTTGGAGCTCTGATGCGACGCTGTAGCACAGGTGGCTGAACCGCTAGACGTCAGCGGACCAACCGCCCCCCATGTGCCTACAGGGGTGCCAAAGTATGGGGCTTATCTTATCGTAGCGGTACCTGCCGAGAGCTCCAGGCACCCCCTGCTAACAATTAATACCTTGGAGGGGGGTCCGCGTTGATTGATTGACTGGCAGAACCGTGCCCGTGCAGCAAACGCGACGGTCATCGCGTTCTCTTCGGACTTCTTCCCGTTCACTTCACCTCCCCTCGCCCACCCAACACAGGCTACAGACTCCGGATTCTCAAGCCATGGGCCCGCGATATAACCTTGCTTTCTGATTTGTGCCTTGACCATAAACACTTGCTCCATCTTGGACTTTTTTGGTCATTCAGGAGCGCATCCACCCATTCGGCCCCAGCGCCGTCGCCATTGATTGTTTTTGTTTACTTTATCCTTATTTTGGTCCAAGAGGTGGTCGGCCCCCTCCACGCCTCAACAATGCCTCTCAAAAAGTCATATTCAGACGCCTATGCTCAGCCCCCCAAGGTCCGTCACAAATGGGCATTTCTTCAAGCGAGCTAATTATTCTTTGCTAACATAACAACCGCAGCGCGGAGGATGGCAGAGGACAAGAAGCAATCCCGCCGCCAACAACACCACCAACAAAGGGCCTCTACAATCGCTAGCCCCCGTCTCGGAATCAGCCAAGAATAAGCTCCAGGCCTTTCGATCCGACAACACATCTTCCAAACCATCAAAGTCTGCAAAGCCCGCAAAGGCTGCCACCGACGAACTCCAAAAAGAAAACGTCAACATCACCAAGTCGATCCCAAGAAAGAGGCCATCACCAGACTCCAACGAGGAGGAATCCAGCGACGCCAAAACTCCCGCAGATCGCCATTCATGGAAAGATCTGTTTGGTGTACCTGAAGCCACCACCGAAGAGGAAGATGGAGAAAAATCGCCCGGTGACAGGGTCGACTGGAGGTCCGGAGTGCCTCTACAACTACCCGCTTCGCCAATGATCCCCAAGAATGGCAAGAGACGCGCAAAAAGCTCTTCCCCGGCTTCATCACCGGCTGCCAAGTTGACCACTCCGCATGTCGCCTTCAAGAAGATTTCCGGCGCTTCCAAGACACCCCATGCAGATCCTGCCTCTGACTTGTGGAGTCGTTTCTCTTCTAATGGAAATGATACGAGTCCCTCAAGTCATAAGAACCCCCTGTTTGCCCAACTTATGGCATCGTCCTCGCCTCGTCCGCAATCAAGCGATCGATCGTTGAGGAAGTCCGTCAGTTGCGGTTCCGCTTGGCCCAAGCGGCGCCGTACCGTTTGTCCAGATGAAGAAGATAGGACCGTTTCCCAGGACACTCCCAGAAAGAAGAAGTCGAGCCTTCTGTCAGAACTACTACAATCCGTTGATGGCGAGATTGAGAGCTCCAAAAAGCCGAACAATGCCGCAGCACAGCAGAAGAAGTCACCGTCTCCCAAGAAGAAGTCGCCATCAAAACGGAAGACAGTATCACAAACAGTTCCTGACCAGAACTCCTCTCCCTCGAGGAAAAAGGCCGAGCGGCAAACTACCGAAACTGACGCCTCAAAGCAACCAGAGAAGGCGTCTTCGGATTATGGTGATGACGACTTTGATTTTGACGAGGACACTCTCCTGGAACTGGACGCAAGTTACCTTGGTCGAGGTGACGGCAGCACTCTCATAGCAAGCGACGCTGTCTCGCCAGCTCCACGCGAATCGTCAAAGACAGCAGTCGATAATGACGAATTTGGTGATCTCGACGACGATATCTTTGATGGGGTAGAAGACCTAGTGGCTCAAGTCGAGTCTGCGACACAGCAACCTGTGGTGAGGCTGTCACCCAGAAAGAGACTATCGCCTACGAAGAGGCAGTCACCCAAGAAATTGCCCCAGCAGGTTGTGGGCGATGAGGATGATGAGTTTGGTGATGATTTCGGTAATGATTTTGACTTTGACGCGGTTGAAATGGCTGCGACACAGCATGCCGGCCATGCGCAAGATGCTTCTTCACATGTATGTTTATGAAAGTGAGCTTGTCAATCCAAAAGAGATGGAAGTGCGTATGCTAAGACATTCATATTAGCCTAGTCAAAAGCCTAGAGCCATACAAAGGTATCTAGTAACCAATGTTCTCGAGAGCTCATTCACGGATGACCGTGGCCGTGAATCCCCTGAGAAGGTAAAGTCTCCGTTGCCGTCTAAGTGCGTTTCCCATACTAATATCGTCCATTTTCAGATCCTCATCGTGCAGGCTGATAGAACCAACTCTGTACGAACGATCTATCTCCGAGGCGACTGGTTTGACACTCCCGCCAGCGTCAGCGCATACGTCCACATCATCGGCGACTTCGAAGACCAGGGAAGATGTGTCGTCGACAACAACCAGAACATGCTGATCCTACACCCGGATCAGCTAATCTCATCGACTGTCGTTGCCGACTCATTCAGCTGCATGCGGCGTGCTGTCTTGCAGGACAGAGTCAAAGCCACCAGTGACTTGTCCCCCGCGCTTGTCTACGGTACTATTCTGCACGAGATCTTTCAGGAAGCTTTGGTGGCCAACAAATGGGATCCGGCATTCCTCACCAACGTCATTAACAAGACTCTTGAAAAGCATCTTGAGGATCTGTATATCCTCAAGGTCAGCATGGACGATGCAAAGAGTCATGTACAGTCCAAGATGCCTGAGCTTCGGTCTTGGGCTCAGCTATTCGTGACTTCTCAGCCAAAGCCTGATGCTATCGTCCAAGGTCGGAACGGTGACAAAGCTACCATGTGTGTCAGCAAGCTTCTGGATGTCGAAGAGCATGTCTGGTCGCCCATGTATGGTCTCAAGGGCAACATTGATGCCACCGTGCAGGTCACTATGCGCGATCCCCCAACAAAGGCCTCAGGCTCAAAGGCACCAACGATCAAAACCTTGACCGTCCCATTCGAGGTCAAGACTGGCAAAAATGTCAACAGTAACCATCAGGCGCAAACAGCACTATACAATTTGCTGCTCTCGGATCGCTACGATATTGAGATTGTCTACGGTATTCTATACTACATGGAGACATCGCAGACGCTGCGCATTCCCGCCGTTAGGCACGAGATCCGTCACATGATCATGCAGCGCAACCAACTGGCTTGCTACATTCGTGAGCGGAGTGTCCAGCTTCCTCCGATGAAGAAGAACAAGAATGCGTGCGGCAGATGCTATGCCCAGACGACGTGTTTCATCTATCACAAGCTTGCCGATGACGGAGATGGGGAGACGAGCGCAATGAATGAAAAGTTTGATGAAGTAGTCCAACATCTCAACCCGATCCACAAAGAGTTCTTCTTGAAATGGGAAGAACTTCTAACAAAGGAGGAAAAGGAAAGCCAAAAGCTTCGCCGGGAGCTATGGACTATGATCAGCACAGAGCGCGAGAAGGTCGGACGCTGCTTCGCTAATGTTATCATTGAGGAAGGTTCGGCGTACGAGAATCACCAACAGATGGGCAAGACGAACCGTTTCGCCTACACCTTCATCAAGGAAAAGCCTCCTCCCGGCTTTTCGTTCCTGGACTCGCAACTGACCGTGGGTGAGCCCATTGTCATTTCTGACGAACAAGGCCACTTTGCACTTGCGCTGGGCTATGTCACGTCAGTCAGAAAGACTCGCATCGCCGTCGCGGTGGACAGAAGACTGCACAATGCGCGTGTCCGGCAGCCTGGCTTCAACGAGGCCGATAACCAGGTCTTTGCCAGCATTATGCAGGTTCCTGGCTCCGGCGATAACACCCCGGAAGACCTTGAAGCCGGCCCGGTCCGTTATCGTCTAGACAAAGACGAGTTCAGCAATGGCATGGCGACGGTGCGCAACAACCTTGTTCAGGTCATGGCCGATGGAGTCTTTGGATCTAGGCAGATCCGAAGGCTGGTGGTCGATCTGGATGCCCCGCGCTTTAAGGCTGTGCCAACGCAGTACATGCTCCCTTCTACCGCGTCGGGCCAAGGCCTGAACGTTGATCAGAAGGCGGCTGTCGAGAAGGTCATGTCTGCTCAGGACTATGCCTTGGTGCTTGGTATGCCTGGTACGGGCAAGACTACCACCATTGCACACATCATCCGTGCCTTGGTTGCACAAAAGAAGACAGTCCTGTTAACCTCCTACACCCATACCGCCGTCGATAATATTCTCCTCAAACTCAAAGATGACGGTATTCCGATTCTCCGTCTCGGGCCTCCCGTCAAGGTTCACCCTGAGGTTCCTTCGTTCGCCACCCTCGCCGGCGTGCCCAAGACTTCCTTTTCGGAGATCCACGAGGCCTGGAACGACACCCCGATTGTGGCGACGACTTGTTTGGGTATCAACCACCCTGTCTTCGCCGAGCGCATCTTCGACTACTGCATCGTCGACGAGGCTTCTCAAATCACTTTGCCCATCTGTCTCGGCCCCATCCGCATGGCGCGCAAGTTCGTCCTAGTCGGTGACCACAACCAGCTCCCTCCTCTCGTACAAAACGAGGAAGCCCGCCTCGGCGGTCTCGACGTGAGCTTATTCAAGCTCCTCTCCGAGAAACACCCCCAAAGCGTGGTCAACCTCGAACACCAATACCGCATGTGCGAAGACATCATGACCCTCTCCAACACGCTCATCTACAACGGCAGGCTAAAATGCGGCACCGAAGCGCTGCGCACCACCTCCCTCGACATCCCCGACATGGACGCTCTAGCGACTAAGCACTTTGACGCCGAGTCTTTCCTCGCCCACTCCCAACAACACTCCCTTAAAGAAGGAGATAAACTCTCTTTCTGCCCCTCCCCCACACCCACCACCTGCTGGCTCCGTGACCTCCTCGACCCCACCGCGCGCGTCCGCTTCATCAACACCGACTCCCTCCTCCCGCACTCGCGCGAAGAAAAGTCCACCCGCGGCCAGCGCATCGTCAACCCGCTCGAGTCCCGGATCGTCTGCCAACTAGTCGACTCGCTCCTGACCGTCGGCGTGCCCGCTTCCGAAATCGGCGTGATGACGCACTACCGCTCTCAACTGGCCTTGCTCAAGCACAACCTCAAGAATACCCTAGGCGGCTCAGCAGGGGCAGTAAGAGCGGGCGTCAAAGTGGCGGCTGAAGAAATCGAGATGCATACCGCTGATCGGTTTCAGGGAAGAGATAAGAGTGTTGTGGTGTTGTCCCTGGTCAGGAGTAACGAGGGGTGTAGTATCGGTGAACTGCTGAAGGATTGGAGGAGGATTAACGTGGCGTTTACGAGGGCGAAGACGAAGTTGCTTGTTGTTGGTAGTCGCGAGACATTGAGGGGGGCGTCGTCTGTGGCTGGGTCTCCTGCTGTGGTTGGTAGTCTCGAGTTGGGAGAGACCACCACCGCAGGCGGTGGCCACGGTGATAAGGGAGTAGTTGAAGGACAAGGAGAACCAGAAGGAGGCGAAATGCTCGCCCGCTTCGTGCGCATGATGGAAGATCGCAACTGGGTGTATGAACTCCGGCCTGGAGCGCTGGAGGGACACAAGTTCGCGGATGCGAATGCTGCTTCCACTGCTGCCGACGCTCTTAGCCCCCGGAAACCTGCGCCTTTATACAAACCTATATCTCCCAGGAAGGGGTCGGCGTTGAGCCCGTCTAAGAGGGCGAATGCGAAGATTGTCGGGAAGGGGTATAAGGTGCAGAGTAAATTGCAGTTTGGGGGGACGCAAAGTCAGGGCAAAGAAAATGTCGGGAGCCAGAGTCTGAAGAGTCCCAAGAAGGGGACCGTGGGAGTGAAACATAACCCCAAGAGAGTGGGGATCAGCGAGCGCGCGATCATGAAGGGGAGGCCGATTATGAGGGATATCATGAATGAGATTACTGATGGGAGGTTTTGATCGGTCTCTTGGAGGAGGTATTGGCTAAGCGGTTCATTATAGTTGGACTTATTGGTCTTGGAGGATAGCACGATTGGTATTCCTGGTATGGCTGTTGGTAAAAAAAAGTATTCAGGATTCTTAGGCGTCATGGGAAGTCATCGGCAGCAGCTCTTTGGCAACTCTTTTCTTAGTAGGATAGGATAGCGTTACCTGGTATTTGGTTGGTCCTAGTATTTGGTATTATGCACTTTGGCATATAGTCCATCCCTTCTAGAATAGCACCTACGATGGATGGTCGATTGGAATCATCGTTATCATTCACGGCCAACTCCTTCTGTCCAAGCAACGTAGATTGGGGTGGTTATTGTCCGATCTCACCGTTCCGTTCGCAGCGGCCGGCGGGATCCACTCCATCCCATTTTTAGGCTATGTATCCAGTTAAACATTACTAGCGCACGTTCGGTCATTGTCCTGAAGGGGCCGATCTTGCTTAGGTAGCTATCACCACCATGATCGGACATCCATGGATCAGTTGTTCTGTTGTGTTTGTTGTTGCGAACGACCAATCACCAACCATTTTGCGATATCATAATGCGTTCTTAAGGACTAGGCCCAAAACCTCAAAACAACAATAACCCGAGAAAGCCCGCATGGCTCAGTGGTAGAGCGCATCACTAGTAATGATGAGGTCGTCAGTTCGATTCTGGCTGTGGGCATCATTAAACCATTTCTTTTGCTGCTCCACTCTTGATGGAGCTGTCTTTCTTTTTTGTCTTTCTGAATATTATTGTCGCTCAGTGAAAGAAAGAATCATTGTCAATGGCATCGCGAACGCCCAAAGGGTGTGCTGTGCGGTGGTTGTTGGTTGGGCTGTGAATGGGCAGTTAAGGCTAGATGGAGGGAGATATTTTGCGGAAGCACTGACTGACTTGACCACAATGCGAAGGAAAGATTGTTGAGTGAATGGCAACGGAGTAGGAACTGCGGGTATCATTACATTATTTTTGTGTTGTCTGCTTTTGTTTGTACCTCGATCTCGTCTTTTCTTTCTTCCATCTGAGGTTGATGATAATGATGAGATGATGAGATGAACTCCCTCCGCATATAACAGACTACTTGAATACTCCAACACACAAAATATGCCTGAAGCATCAACCGGGAGAAGGATACAATGCCACTACTACTCCAACATCCAACTTTGTCTTCCGAACCTTATTCATTTTCGTCCTCCGTTTGTGTATACCTAACCTAGCCGGACCAGAACCAGAACCATGGGTGTTGTTGTTGTTGTTGTGAAAAATAACCCGCAAATAACGCCTCGAGCAATGAATGAGTTGAAATGCCGATCCGAACCATACCATACCATACCATTCCGTACCCGTCCCTACCAGTCGCCTACCGACCCAATGCTTCCTCTTTCTATGTTCACTCAGAAACAGTAGAAACGCTACTCCTCTCCTCCTTCCTCTTGTCCTTCTCCCGGTTCTCCTTTTCAACTCCCTTTCCCTTCTCCTTTGCAACCTTTTCCTTCCCCACCGCCTTCTCACCCCCCTTCTCACCCGCCTTTCCCATCTCTTTCTCCTTCTCCTTCATTTCCCTCTTCCTCTCCTTCTCCGCCCTCTTCTCCAACTTCTTCACCCGTTCCGCCGCAGCCTTGAAATCCTCCTGCTCCCTCATCTCCCTTTCCCTCTCCTCCCTCTTGCGTCTGCGTTCCTCGCGATTCGCCTCCCTCTGCTCCTTCGCCACTTCTTTGGGGGTATGATGCGTCAGCTCCGCCACAACCGTCGGCTTCGGCTTGGGCTCCACCTGCGTAAACACATGGCGGGAATGATACCCCTCGGCCAGCTCTGTGCGAATTACTTGGTTCTCGGGAATCATCTCGTGTTGCAGATCCCACCCTGCGCGCTTGCAGAGTTCGGAAACGACCACGTCGCAGTCGCCGAGGAGGTCGATGTCGAAGTTCACGTGGCTGACGGGGGTGCGGGAGATGTAGATCTGCGGGATGTGCGGCGGCAGGAAGGGGACGACTTCGGAGACTGGGGCGACTTTGAGCGAGGTGCCGATGACGATGACTAGATCGACAAGGTCGCGATCGTGCTCCGTAAGCCGCGTCGAGAACTCGTCTGGTAAGGCTTCGCCAAAGAAGGTGATGTCGGGCTTCATAACCCCGCATCCCATGGTGTTGGAGCCGTGCTCGGACGAGTAAGGGTCTGAAGAGAAGTGGGTGTTGCTGTGGTCGAATTCGGAATCTGAGTTGCTGTCGTACTCGCCCGGTTTCACGCGGCGCGGCTTCTTCTCGGTGCCGTCGCGGGCGAGCTTGCGCTTGCGCGACGAGTTGTTGGTTGTGCGGCTGCCTTGGGCGCACTTGCGGCAGCGAGGGATGTGGCCGGCTTTGATTTCGGGGAAGATGGATTCGCCGGGGACTTTGTAGCCGCACTTCACGCAGGTGGCGGTGGCGAAGGAGCCGTGGCATTGCACGAGCTTGTCCGGGTGGATGCCGGCTTTGGCTTCGAGGTTGTCGATGTTTTGCGAGTAGTTGGTTAGCAGCTTTCCCTTTTGCTGGAGCAGGGCGATGAAGGCGTGGGTGGGCGAGAAGCGCTCCGTGTTGGGAAGGATGTCGCGCGCGACCGAGTAGAAGATGTTGGGGTCTTGGCGGAAAATGTTGATGTCGAAGACCTCCTGCGGATCGCTGAGGCCGAGGTGCTCGAGCTTGGAGTAGAGACCAGTGCCCTTAGAACGGAAGTCGGGGATTCCAAGCGAGGTGGAGATGCCGGCACCGGTGAGGACGATGATGTTCTTGGAGCGCTTGAGCAGCTCCACGGCGTCATCGATGGTGTTGTATTTCATCAGCTTTGCCCGCTTTTGGATCTCGCGGGTCATAGCCAGCGTGAGAAGGCTGAAGTAGGCATCGTCGCCAGCGCCTTCCAGGAAGGCGGGTGGACGGATGCCAAAGGCCGTGAGGAGCTTCTTGATGGGAATGACGCCTGCGTCTACGGTTCGCTGGACGAACACCTTAGGTCCGACCAGTCTAAGAAGTCGTCGATACTCGACCGCTTCCTCCGGAGTGCAGGCTTCAGGATCTAAGAAGCAATTCATGGTTAGCGTAATTCTTGCTTGACAACATTTGACCAAGGTTCCAAGTTCCCTCGCGCTTTCCGCTGCTTCCGACGCAATGATTTATACCCCTCCCACACCGCACCCATTTCTCCCTCAGTCCGCGACCTGAAAGAACCTCAACATAACCCGTTTGCACCTGCAAAGCCATCAAAGGCTCGCCAAAAGAACAAAACCCGCGAATCCCGTATCTGAGACGGGGTGAGGGATGTGAAACCTACCATCAGTAAAAAACCTGTCCTCCGTGATATCCTCCAAAATCTCCTCAAAAATGGACTCCGTCTCCCACGACTCATGAAGATCGTTGACGTGCTCCTCCAGCTCGTTTAGCTGCCTGTGCGCAACCGGGTGCGTAATGTCCTCCTCCAAATCGTGCAAATGCTTCTTTTCGTCGTAGTTGACCACTTCCTTCATTCTGCTCGACTTTTTCGGCGCGGTCCCAGAGGCGCTGTTGCCTTGTTTGCTGCTGTTGTGACCGCTGCTGCCGCTGCCACTTGCGGCGGCCCCTGCGCCGTTGACGACCCCGCGACGCGAGGGATCCATCTTTTCTCTCTTTCTGCGCTCTTTCTTTCGGGCTTTTGGGGAGTTCTAGATCTGAAAATCCTTAATACCGCTTGCGTCTGTTTATGGAGGGCGTCGATGGAAACAGCGATGATGAGAGGGAAATGGGTTCAAGGTAATTTTGTGGTGTTAAGCGGTGAAGGCCCGGGTGTGGGTTCGAGAGTTAATGAGGTAAATAAGGCAGGGGTGTGTGTTGTGATTGTGGATGACGGATGATGAGGTGGTCAAGAGTTTAGTGAGTTTGGGTGACCGTAACCGTCCGTGTGTGAGAGGTGTGAGAAGTTGTGTGTGGTTGTTGTTCTCAACAAGGTAAGGTGACGACGAGGTTGCCTAACGCAAAAGTCGTGACGCGCGCAGCAGGCAGAAAGGGAAGAGGGGGAAGCAGAAGGTGGTTGCGTCCGTCCTTGTCGTTCCCGTGTTCTGGTGGAGGAGGTGGGAAAGTTGATGAATCAATTTTGTTGAAGGGAAAAAAGGTTGAAACTCTTTAAGGAGTTGCCCCAGTTCCCGGTTGGTTGCCCTGGCAGAGAAACTCGAATGTGGAAGTTCCGAGATGCCCTTGCGGAAGGAAGTGGCAAAGAGACGCCCAAGATAAAAAAAAAAGGTGGTGACGAAGTTGTGAAATGGGGCCGCTAAGACCGATGATGATCCAGAGGCTCAATAAAAGGAGTTTAAAGAGTTAAAAGGGGTGAGAGTGCCAAAAGCCGGGAAAATTAGGAAGTGGTTAAAAACGCGCGATGGTGGTGGTTGTCTTGCACTGTCGAGGAAAGTCGCCGACGACGAGGTCTCCGGGAATCTTGGGATGGCCGGCGTTGAGATGGATGAAGCGGGAGTATGTGTGGTTCGGTGAATTGGGGGCCGACTTGTTCGAAAGTGGAAACGGAAGGAAGGGAAGAAGGGAGAGATGGAAATGGAACTGGACTGGGGAGAGGAAAAAAGGGAGAGACAGTTATGAATGAGCGCAATGAGACGAGACGATCGATTTGGGGACACGGAAAGAGGAAGAAAGTGGATATCGTATCGTCCGTCAGTGATGGGATAGCCTGTGAGGTCCAGCGAGTCCTGCCAAACAGTTAAACAACATCAACTGAGAATACCCTGGACTTTGGCTTCCAGCAATTTGTCATCTGCTGTTTCCCCAGTCTTCTCAAGAATGTGTATCTCAACGATGAACGTTGCACAGCGCAGACGTAATGAATAGACAAAGAGGAAGGTTAAAAGGAAACAACAACAATTGACGTTGGCCTGCAAGTGGTGCTATGGTTCAGTCGGGTTGGTTCTTGGCTTGGTGGACAGTGAGCGAGGTTATGCACATGAACACTGTTGCCGACTGAAAGCCCTTGTCAACTGTTATGAGTCTCCAAGCAAACCAAGCAATTAGTCCCGGTCAGTTATAACTCTTGGACACAGTGATTGCAAGAGGCAAGAGAGTGAAAGGTTTAAAGCGGATAGAGCAAGTCGACTATCTCAAGGATGAAAACTCGAACTCGGCACTCGGGGATTCAAACGGGGTTGCTTGCCTGCTCATCCGGATGGAGGGGATAGATGTTGCCGTTCGCAGAATGTCGAGTGAATGGAATCGCAATTGCCCGCACCTCCATACAGTATTCGCTTGCACAAAACAGCATTGTACAGCACTGTTTTTTTATGCTATTTAGGCCCTGGCCGGTCTAGAATCTCTTTAATCCCGTCGTCCAAGATCCTCCTAGCACGGCGAAATCCTTATCTTATCAGCGCTGTTAACAATCTAACATCCGCCCCTACCATCACACCATATGCCGGGCGGGACCTGCAGCGGGACTGTGTGCCAAACATCACAAAGTGACGTGACCGTTCCATGTTGCCCGGCTATTCACATTTGTGTCACCAGGGCAAAGATCTTCAATTTTGAAGGTTATGATGCAGGAGTGTGATTCCCTGATCATCGTCTACCAGCCGGTGTTCACTTTGTAGTTCACGAGCATTTTTGACACACATTGTTAGCCTGCTAACTCACCCAGCTTACAGGCAGCGATAGGAGCTCTGTAGCATCTCAGTCCCTGAGAAGCATCACACATCAACGCATCACCAAAACCTTCAATCCCAGACAATCGAGTTATCATCATATGTCGATTCCGCTGTTCATTTCTAACAGTACTAAGGAATCATAAAAACTAAATACGTACAACGAATGTCGTGTGGACAAGGGGTATCTCTATTCCACGTCTTTTATCTCATGTCCATCCTTCTCTTCTTTCCTCCCATCCATCCCTCATTCCTCCCCAAAACGTATTACTGCCGCACAGCATTAAAACAAACAAACGTATGCATACCATACTCGTTAAAGTCTTCTTTCACTCAATAACCATACAGTCACTCGACTCTCCCGACCACTCACTCCCTGCTCCCGTACAGTGTATATATCCAGCAAGGCGATAACCTGCAATGTTGATGATGAAGGACAAAACGCTCAAAAAGACCAGTAACTTCGAACGCCGAGCTTGCAAAATCCCATAAAACAAAGCGAGTGTTTTTGTTTAACCGCTTCCTCCTCTCCCACCGAGCTCTCTCTCTCTGTTTTTCTTGGTTGGATGAACACAGTTGTGTACAACTAGTATTACAACGTATCGATGGACGGAAAACGTAATGAAGGTGTATGACGAAAAAGGTAAACAAGTTGAGTTAGGTTCAAAATGGGGTATCTAAAATTCTTCCCCGTTGACCATCCATTACCCCCAAATATCCTGCCATTCAGGCCGACTTATTCCCTGGTGGCTTGGGCACACTGAGAATGGGAACAGTCTGCTCCACGCTGCTGGGGACAACCTCGGGCGTCTCCTGCTCCTCGTTGATGGAAGGAGTAAGAGATCGCTGCGAGGGCTGCACTTCAGATTGCGAAGACTCGGCCTGTGGGCTCGACTTAGGAGGGAACAGGCCAAAATCGGAATCCGGGCGGCGCTCAACAGGTGACGGCGCCCATCCCGCGGCAACACTGCCAGCAATAATACCAGTCATCACCATAGATGCCCCAAGGGCACTGTTGGACCTGGACCGCGTGCTTCTGCTCCGTCTCCTGGAATCAGGTGTAGGGGAGGCGATTGAAGGCGCGGCGCCGGTGCTATCCTGACGGATTGGTGTCATAGGAACATTGATCGAGTTGGACTTGGAGTTTGACCTGCTGTGGGAAGCGCTCCTCTTGGGCATGAAGGTCTCGCGAGGATGCTTCATGGCGAACTTGAGGTTGTTGATACGTCCACCCTTGAACTGCTTCAGGAAGGCCAGCTCGTCCCTAACCTCGGCGAAAGCAGGCGGGTAGTACTCGAACCGCTCATCATCAGACACCGTCAAGTCAGGCGTCTTGTTAGCCCTCCTCTTGATATAGTCAGGCACCAAACGCGCAACCAACGAATCGGGAATGAGACGGATGATCATGCCGACAGGGATGGAGATGAAGCCCAGAATCAAAGCGTATGCCCACATGGCTCCGGTTTGCTTGTCCTTGGCAATGTTGAAGGCTTGGCCACCGACAAAGATAATCAAGACCTGACCGCCCATCATAATGGCGGAAATGCCCAAGAAAAACAAGTTCTTGGTGAGGCCTTCGAAAATGTTGAAGTTGTTATCCAGACGACGATTGCTATGAATGCGGTTAGCGGCATGTTTTGGGTGGCAGTGACATATTCTATTACTTACTTCCATTGGTTGAAGATTTGCATCCACACAAAGGTGTTGAAGACAAGAGTCTGGATCTGATCATCCGTAACGTTGTCATCGTAGTTGGGCAAAACACCTTGCTTGCCGAAATAGATCAACAAGGTGATGGCCAATTGGTAGATGGCTTGACCGATGATCATCTTCCACATGGTCGTCGAGATGATGCCAGAACCCCTGCGTTCAGGCTTCCGGTCCAAGACACTGTCGGCAGGAGGATCGGTGGCGAGCGCCAAAGCAGCAAGAGTATCCATGATCAAGTTGACCCACAGAAGCTGCACGGCGGTAAGGACGGAGTCCTGCTCCTTGTTGGAGACAGCCGAGATGAAGGTGAGAATGACGGCAGTAACGTTAACAGTAAGTTGGAACTGAAGGAACCGCTTCACGGCATCATTGACAGCACGTCCCCACTTCAAGGCCTTGACAATCGAGTTGAAGTTGTCGTCCATGAGAATAATAGCGGATGCCTCCTTGGCGACTTCAGTACCAGCAATACCCATCGAGAAACCGACATCGGCCATCTTGAGGGCAGGGGCATCGTTGGTTCCGTCACCGGTGACAGCAACAATTTCGCCCATATCCTTGAGACGCTTGACCAGAATGCGCTTGTCCTCGGGACTGGAACGGGCAAGTACGTGCAACCGGGGAATGATCTCTTCTTGCTTGGCCTTGCTGAGGTTCCGGAACTCGGGACCTTCCATAACGAGACTGTTAGGTTGGAGAATGCCACAGTCCTTGGCGATTGCTTCAGCAGTGATCTTGTTGTCACCAGTAACCATGCGAACAACGACTCCTGCCTTCTGGCACAGCTGGACGGCCTCGGGAACACCAGGGCGCAGAGGATCCTTGATACCAACCATGCCGACGAAGATCATCTGGTTGCAAATATCCTCAAAGACGATCTCCTCCTTGTCCTCTCCAGTACGGCGCGCCTTGGCAGGAGGCCACTGAGGGAAGTCCCGGTAGATGATGCCGATGGTACGCAACGAGTTTCTCGCATACGTCTCAATGAGCTTCAAGACGGTCTCGCGGTTCTCGGTGGTCAAGGGGCCAGCAGTGATGCCGTTGGAGGGGTCGCGCAGAATCTGGGTGCACTTTTCCAGCATGATCTCAGAGGCACCCTTGACATAAAGCCGTGCCTTGCCGTTGTCAAGCGCCACAACAACGCCCATGCACTTGCGTCCAGAGTCGAAAGGGATCAGATGCAGGATCTTGGCGTTGGCACGCTCCTCAGCAATAGGGCCCATGGCAAGATGCTCCTTGGCGAACTCGAGAAGGGCGGTTTCAGTCTTGGAGCCAACAAAAGATTTGACACCGTCAATTTCGCCTTCGAAAGCAGTGGAGTTGAGAGAAATGGACTTGAGAAGCAATTCCTTGACAGAGGCATCAAGCGAGGCAACAACTTCCTTTGCGGTCATGTCGGCCTCAGTCGGGCTGTCCGGAGTCTCGGGGTTGAGACCACCGGCAGAGCCAACGCCACCAAACCTATGGGTGGTGCCAAGGGTACCAGCAACGATTTGCATCTTGTTCTGGGTCAAAGTACCAGTCTTGTCCGAGCAAATAGTGGTGGCATTGCCCATGACTTCGCAAGCCTTGAGGTGACGAACCAGGTTGTTGTCGCGCAACATGCGGGTGGTGGCAAAGGCCAAAGCCAAGGTGACGGCAAGAGGCAAGCCTTCGGGCACGGCAACGACGATAATGGTGACAACGACAATGAAGATGTTCAAGAACTGCTGACCCTTTTCGGCGGGAGTGTGCTCTGACTTGGGAAGCTTGACCAGGAAGATGATGAAGAGGACGATGAAGAGCAAGAGACCAGCAGCACCGCCGAGCTTGGCGATGTACTCGGCAATGACGTTCAGCTTGGACTGGAGAGGAGTCATCTCGGGGTCCTCATCGAGCGCCATGAGGGTTCTGCCGTAGCTTGAGTAGATACCGGTAGAAGTGACCAGGTAGGTACCCATGCCCTCCATGACGCGAGCACCAGATTGAATGAAGGGATCCATCTTCTTGAGGTTCTCGTTGTTCTCGATGGCGGCGTAAACCTCGTCAGCAGGCCTCTTTCGGATGATGTCGGACTCGCCGGTGGCCTGAGACTCATCGCATTTCACATTGTAACCCTCAATCAAGACACCGTCGACAGGGATCATGTCACCAGGCTCAAGATGCAAAACATCGCCAACCAGGACATCGAAAACCGAGATTTCAACCGTTTTGCCGGACCGGATAGCCTTGACCAGGCGATCTTGCTTCTTTTTGTTGAGTTTTGCAAATTGGCGTTCCTTTTGGAAGTCGTTCAGGGATCCAACCATAACAACGATGACGATAGCGACAATGATGGCAACTCCTTCTACCCACTCGACCTTGGCTTCACCGGGCTTGTGCGCCTGGCCAAACGTCTGGTACAGTCCGATAGCGAGCGAAACAACGGCGGCAATAGAAAGAAGAATGAGGACCTTGTCATTATAGGTAATCCACATCAGCTCCAGCAAGCTCTTGCCCTTCTTTTCTGGCAGTCTGTTGTCGGAGAAAACGCGCTTTCTCGATGTGTAATGGTCGTCTCCATGATGCTTCTTGTGGTGTTCTGCTGCGTGGCTGTCGGTTTTGGCGAGCACAGTTTCGGTGGCAGCCTTGGGCTTGTCGGGTGAGTTCCCAGATGGACGGGCAGTAGCCTCGTCGAAGGTTACACGCCCATCGACTTGGACCTCATCCATGCTGAGACCGGCTTTCCTATCAGTCCTGAGACCCTTTTCCAACCCGACAAGGCCACCCAACTTCCAAAAGGCGGAAAGACTCTTGGGGTTGAACATTTTGTTGAGTTGACCGGGGGTGAAGGCGAAGGGATTGTCGACAACCTCGAAGTCGGCCTCCCTTCCTTGGTCTGGCTTGAGAGCATCTGGGTCGTTGATGATTTGGGCGTTGTCCGATGTGTTGCTGGACAGGGAGCGGCCATTCTTGTCGCCTTGGTGGGAAGATGCTCCAATAACCGTCTCCCCTTGCGATGATGTTATCGAGCGGGTCTCATCGTTGGAGTTGACTGAGTTTTGTCTTGACCTGCCAGCAGCGCCGGGGACTGACAGGAAGTTGTGGGGGTCCATGGGACGGTAGGTAACAGGGCTGGAGACATTGTGAGGACTTGTCGGGCGACTATCTCTGCTGTCGAAAGAGGTGGACTGGCGCATTTCGGGCCTCTGTCCTAGAGAGTTGGAGTGTTGGTGGGAAGGGGTCCAGTGACTGGCGATGGGGTCCATGGCGGTAGGGCTATATGCGTCCTCTCCCAACGAGGTAGGTGAGTATGAGACACCTCTTGGGGCGCTTTCGGGAGATTCCTGGGGTTGTGGAGATACCGCCGTGGTGTCAATGGTAATTGTAGGGCTGTATGATGGATTAGCTGTGGGCTATGTTGATAGCAGCAGCATAAGGCATGCGTATGATGGCAGATGTAGTAGGTAGGAGGATGCTGAGTACTTACGCTCTCTGTCTCCGAGTGACAGGCGGAATTTCGCCTGCCTTGGGAGGGCTCTCTGCGTTGTCCGCCATGATAGCTGACACTCAATGGCAAAAGAGAGGAGTCAGTTGGCGGCTGTGTTGTCTGGCGTGACCACCTCGAACGCGGTGGACACGGAGGCCAATGGGCAACCCGTCAGCTGTGCAAGGGCAGATTCCTGGTTTCCGATGGAATGTTGAATTGTCCGCGTTGCTAAGGCGAACTCTGTTTGATTTGCAATATCAGAAATCGAGGCGCGGTAAACAGAGCCACACTCAACCAAATGTTGAGTAGGTTGGATACCTGTATGGTTGTAGCTGGGCAGGCCGACAAGATGAAGGGGTTTGGGGTGCCTGGGGATGTTAAGCAAACCCTCTAGCGGAGATTTCAGGTTCTTCTTGACCCTGCTGTTGTTGTCGCTTCCCAAGCTATTCCGCTCTGGGACGTATAAGGTAGGTATGTACCCTGTACGGCGTAGCGTGCTTCGGCGGTGTTGATGGTAGGCGCGGGAGTGAGGTGGCCGGCCCAACAAACAACGGCGGAGCTGCTGCCCACTTGTAAGTAGAAGGTACCTCGGCTTTGTCAGGCTAGCCTGCAATCGAAGGTTGAAAGAATCAATGGTAAACTGAAAGACGGCAAGGGAAAAGGGAGGCGAGGTGGAAATGCGCGGTCAGCAGAAGAACAAAAGTTCAAGGCCTCTCCGGTCGCTGCACATTCGCCCGACCAACAGCTTCTATGTTGGACGCGGTGTAGTGTAAACGGCGGGAAGCACCGAAGCTGAGTTTGTTGAAGTGAATTGGAAGATTGGAAGATTCAAAACAGAAGCCAGGAAGGGATCGATGATGGGCAAGATCTAGAAGTCCAGATGCTATATTCTAATAGTTGAAAACGGGAAGCGCCCAGCTTCAGACACTGCAGGAGCAAGCGAGATGCCTGAGCACAGTACAGTATTGTAACGTACTGCGCCGTAACAACGAACCCAGAACCAAGGGGGAAGGAGGTCGATCACGCAGCCAGGGGCGCCCGTGGTCCGTTACAAGTGTAACCCTGGTCGGTATTATCCACGCATCTGTCGAGACGTACTATGTAATTTTGCGATAGCCAAGGAAGATACGCTTTGTCGGCGGATCAACAATGCTACATAGCAAAATGAAGAAGATTGTTGATGAAGGGGGGATGATGATATTGATGACGGCCTATGATGATGGGAATGGAAGCTCCTCTGGTGAGGGAATATTGGTAAAACCAGAGGTAGTGCAGCGGCAGCAGTCGGTCGGCGTGTGGCACACAAAAGTGCTTTGATCTTGGAAAAAGTGAGACTTACAGAAATTGGCCGGGCAATTGTGAGTTGTGGAAATGGAAGGTGCAAATCTGAGGCGTTGAATCGCACAAATAGACAGACATTGGCTGGCACTCAGGTCCTTTCCTCCTGAGAGAAGATCTCCTGTCACCGGTCTTGCCCGTTTACTAGAACTACATATTTCACCCCAACGCCCTCATTCCCTCTCTGTTCGTTCTCGATGCGTCTGGCTCCAATTGCCTCCAGTCGTCGGACCGCCTCAGATTCACCGATTTGCACCTTCGGGCACCACCAGCCGGGCCACCAAAGACGGGACGGACTGACGGCGACTGTTCAACGACAACGACACCGAATCAATTCGGGCAATGGGCGAACGATGTCGGTGCAAACGTCTGCGTCTGCACAATGGATCTCCAAACGAGCTCCTCTGATAGGCTTGGCGCCGGATCTGATAGGCTTGGTGCCGGACCTTCACTGAGCACTGCCACTCTTGGCATTGCTAGTTCTCAGGGACTGGCCAACCGCCCCGGTCAATGTAACCCAGCACCGTTACGGTAATTTTCAGTTGGCCTCCCTTTCTCTCTGTTGGACCGTCCGAAGACAATTTGTTTGCACTCTGGCGTATCAAATCACCAACTGCGCTGGTCTCTGCTGGTGAAAGATGCGACACCATAACCCTTGAACCGTAATGTTTTGTCGATGGCATCATTGTTTCTAGGAAAACTTCATATGGAATCTCCAGGACAACTCGATGCGGGGATATGATCAATCTTCGAGATCTAACTTGAAGTGGTATCCAAGTCGGTAAAGCTCATGTCGCTAGTCTGTTTGGGGTAAGTGTGTGCCTCAGACGTGCAGGACATCATGAGCCGCCACTAACAAAGGCTCCAATTTTAATTTCAACCTCCCGTGGGGTCCCCATGCATGCACGCTAAGCTTTCAAGGTCGCAATGACCTCCTGATAGTGCGACATGTGTGGAGGCCTGCAAAAGCTTAACACTCACAAGATCTCTTGATTTCCAAGGGTTGTTGGCTCTGATAGTAGGATTGTGCTGCTTACTGACTATCAGCCCTAGCGATTTGGGTGATTAACCTAGACAATATCCTCAGGAAACTGGCAAGGAGAAAGGTAATGTCCAGATGCGTGCAACGAGCAGCTTCACTGGCTCACACACACTCCAGGTACCGCGAGGTGTGTGCGAGTGTCGTGGATTCCTGGACCGCCTTGTGACGTACCATGCGTGCCTTCCGCTTGGAGTCAGGGGGTGGGTCTTGCCTGGTGGAGTTTCAACTTCATTTCAACCTCCATGAATTGACATCAACATTCAGGTTGGAAAGAGCGGTTGTGCGCCTCACTCAGTCCTGACTTTGGGAAATTGCACCCGGGACAACGACTGAAAATGTCTCGGCTGCCTCAACAACGAACTTCGAGCACCAGTCGCCCTGCAAAGTCTTCATGTCAGTCACTGCACTTGGCAGACGGACGTCTCGAGGGTTGTGCGCGCATGCAGCCTTTCCACAGCAGTGCACATAAATTCGCTGCGGAAACCAACCCCACCACAACCACAACCTGTCTAAGCGCAAACACTTCCACTTTCTTCTCAACATCTTCCCGGGTTCTGTTACCTCAATGGCGACATTCACGCTCGCATCGGGACCTGGATCATCAGCTACCAACACTCCCAGCCTTCCCTCTAGACAAGTGGCTGTGCTCTTGGCTTTCAATGGTTCCATGGCTCAAAGAGGTAGCCAAGTTGCCATGAGTTTGAGCTGCCTCTTTTGATACTTGAGGTTAGTTTGCCCCCCGTCTTGGCCTCTTCACCTCTCTCCACCCTGACCACCTAACCTAGACAATGGCGATACTAGCTGGACACATGCGACCAAAACTCAACAACAACGACAAGATCGTGACGCGGCACCCCCATTGTCTGTATCAAGTTCCCCGGGCGAACTGAGACTTGGCTGAGGCGCAGTTACCGTGATGCTCATGGTTCCGGCTACTTTCGCCTCCTCAAGTCTGGACTTCGGAGCCATATCGACTTCTTTGATCCGACACTCGCATCGAACAGTACGGCACCAAGAGGGTATCAGATGGCAGAGGGATAAAGGAATTCCCAGCATTCACCTTGGCGTGCTTGGCTATCATTTACACAGCCTCGTCCATCCACCATTGGCATCCATGGTATCTTACTATCGACGCCTTTTCGTTGCCGCCGAGCAATGCGTCAAGGTCGATATTGGATACAGGTTGAATGTTTCATGAAACGCCCTCACAAATTCGATATCCCACCAGTATCCAACCGCTTGCTGCCATTTCCCTGCGAGGAACACTGACTACTTGGCCAATAAGACTTCGAAGCTGACACACGCCGCCGTCATGGAATTGCATTATCTTGGCGGATTAGCATTTCATTTCCACGACACATCCAAAGTCAAGGCCAAGATCGTGCTTGTTTTGAGATCGAACCCGAACATCCAAGCAGCGCAATTACACCCTCTTTGTCTCGCATGCAAACCACCACCACCCTTACCACGGACACACTAAAAGCCAAGCATCATCAACAAGAAGCGCCACACTCATCATCCCGCTGCGCTGTTTTATGCGCAATGATGCGACATCCATTTGCGATTTCATGTTAGCCATCCAGGCCATTGCACGTTTCAACCTTTCCCACCGCCTTCTCTTCGCCCGGCACTCAAGCAGAGACATCCAAGCCACCATTGGCATCTCCTCTTTTCCACATCTTGATCGGAATACCTCTCGTGGAGCTGGCACCACATGTTCACGTTTGACCAATGTGACGACACCTCCGCTCCGGTTTATAGGAGGCCGGACAACCGGGACTCCAATCGTCCATCGGCAGTCATCCGAGAACGCCATATGATTCGTTCCCAATCTGCCAACTACCGGCACCTCAAGGCTGACCTCTAGGCTTCCCTTTCGCTCCGGAGAAATTATCCTTATTCTCAGAACACTGCCCGCTTATGCTTACTACTTTGGCGCGCGGCTTGCTTTCGTCTTCTATGGGTGTCTGCTAGCATGTCAAGACGTGCTGGGAGGTTTCAGCCCCAGGAAGTGGAATTAAAGGTTCGCTCTGGTCAACCAACCTCACCATTGCTGGGTTACTAAGCGGTAGTCACTATCAGCCCCCAACGGTGACACGCGGAATATCGAAAAGGCATATCATATTTCGCATGCTCAGGAACCAAGCCCCCCAAGACGCAACCGCGCTCAAAATTGTCACCTTCTAGATGGGTTCTCTTGCAGGAACATGTTTCCAGAAGGCTCGTTTTCATTTCCATATACCCATGCTGATATCGGGTGCGGTAGTTTGACCCGCAACCCAGCTTCCAAACAAAGCGGGAAAATCCCCAAAATGGCGATTTAATATCTATTATTCACGACTATCCCGTCGCTGCTAACACCAAATAAGCTTTTATGCCACAGTCGATCATCGATCCTTCGCGCAAATTCCGTCCCCACTTATCACACCTCTAATACCCTGGAGACAATTCCTGTTTAGGAAGCTGATCGTTAACATCATTTCCAAGTGTCAATGCCCCCTTTTCGCACTTACATATACAAATTCTGCCCTTTTCGGATAATCCTCGCACGCAGGTGGCTTGTATCAAATGCTACTCACGAATACGCACCTTCTCCGATATCAGAGCGGAAGGTTGTTGGCAAGGCGAGACCCAAGGCAGCCAGTCAGATTTCACCACTTGCTTCCAACATCAACGTGAAGTTTTGTGAGCGATGAAACCAGGCTGTGAGCCGCATGTGGTGCCCAGAATGTCACAGATGCACATGCATAGCCAAGGCTGTCCCATATCACGCCGAGAATTCAGCCTTACTGGAAGTCGAAGTTGCCGACCTTCGTGTATCATCACCGAACAAGATCGTTCCAAAGTTACAACCATGTTGCAGAACAACGACCCAGGGAGTAGGTCACAGGATCGCGAGTGCAGGAACAACATCACGTCACGTCTGCATAGTAGATATGTGGCTAGGTATGCAACTGTCTCGCTGTCATGGCACACGACACTTGATCTCATCAGGCACTCCACTCACTAAGTTGCTAGTTACTTGCTTCGCTATACTGATGCCCAGACCGATACTGGGCTAGCAGCGCCATCAGTCAGCTCAGAATCCGGGGATGCCATGATACCAGAAACCACAACAAAGCACTCTTAACACCGCTTAATGGCCCTGGTTATGGTGTATCTGGTCTCCATTTACAGTTCAGCGGGCGGAGAGCCAAGCATGACCGTGATCTCTGCCATATTTGCCAACGAACGAAAGATCCATAGCTTTCACCACCATGCACGCAACGTACCCAGCTTCACAAGGACAATTGGACGCCATTTACCTCCGGTGTTTCAAAAGAGCCGCCGCTATGTGCAAGTCCTAAACGTGTCACAATTGACCCGCCTGCCAGCGAAGGTCTTCGGCAGCGAACTCCACACGATATTGCGCGTTTCCCAGCTTCGTGGTCGGCGATGATGCATGTTGCTGGGGATTGCCCTGCTCCCGATTTGCTGGGTCGGTAGGCAGAGTCTGGACTTTGGCGATCTGAATACTGTGATACGTCCGGCGACGCTACGCAATAGGTATGCACTTTACCCATGATTTTGTACACGCCATGAAATACTAGGCAGTGCCGCCCTGCTTTTACCTGGCTCGCGAGTATCTCGGACTTGGAGCATATCTGATCCCCTGGGGTCCATTTGACTTTCACCATCACTGTGAGCTGGTACGATTCTCGCCGAGTTTCGTACAAAAAATACCTATTTGCACAGAAACAACCCCTATTTCACTGATCATCATTAACCAATGAGAGGTTCTTCCAGGAGAGGTGGTAAAAGGATTCTCCGTTCCTGAACAAGAACAACAAGGCCGCGTGCTGAAAAAGTCAAACTTCTTGCTCCTGAACCGAAAGCGGTGATGGATGGGGCGATCAATAACTGACCTTGAGACGCAACTAACATCAGGATTAGGTAGCGGGAACCCGATGAGTGGTGGTTAGCAAAGCCAAGACCTATGAGAGGAGCTTAAATTGAGGCTGTGCAAATGCAGACCCGCTCAATTGGCCGTTTCCAAGCTATCTATTGGTGGCCGCGGACCAGGTAAGCCAGGGCCCCATTCCATATGGATTCTGGCCCGTCCATTGTTCGCTTCGCCTGTTTGGGACACTCGACTCTTGTTGACTTGAGGGGTTTTGTGAATTGCTGTGATGTGGTCTGATCGGTAGTTGAACGTTCACAGATTTTCCTTGAAGTTGAGGAATTTCGAAAGGACGAGTGGATGTCGCAAGACATTTGGAGATACAGCAAAGTTGACGTTGTCTCCAGTGCAGCCCGAAATCTGATCAGGACTGGGAACATTGATATTTTCAAGCAAAAAGATCAGGCAGCAAAACCCCCCTCAAGCTGACTTCAAGGGAGACGTCAGAAATTTTCTTATTTTCGATGTGCTCATCTGAAGATTCACCTATGTGTAAAACGGTACATCTAGAATGTACCAGGGATATCCGAAACCTCACATATGCTAGATTGGACCCAGGTTCACATCATCAAGAACGTCGCCGCTCGACACATCTCTTAAAAAGCTCAAGCAGAATCTTCACCTGAAAGATTCCCAGATTCCAGTTTGAAAACTCAGCTGCCCGAATTGAAGTCGGTGAGCGTCTAGCCTCACCGGTAGGGGTACTTACCGTCCCGGCCGGTACTCGAGATCAAGTGATCTCCGAAACAAGGGTTCAGCGTACTCCAGGGGCTGTTTGCACCTCTGTGGCCTACGGATAGCTACATTTTCTTTTTTTTCTTACACTGATCCCGCAAAGTCCAACAGATAGGTAATTGATCATTAGGAAGGTGGTATGAAAAAAAGTATGCCAAAGACCCTGGCACTGCCTGGACCTCTGATAAAAACCCAGACCAGGACTCGGGACGGAACCCAGGATCCAGACACACATGGTCCTCCGTAATACTAACCTCCACTAGGATAAGGGTGAAAGGGAAAATGAGGCGCAGCATCTGCATTGCGTCGTCGACGTGGGACAAATAAGGGAGGAGGGCAAGTTTTATTCGTTACTCGTTACAAAATGGGCTTGGGCTTGATGTCAGTCCCTTCCCGGCCCCGGTCCCGAGTGGAAAGAAAAGCGGTGTCAATAAGGTAGGTACATGCTACCTCTATCCTACAGAACAAGAGCAAGCTTGGTAACTTACGACTTATACATTTTAGAGTCCTGACGAGTGGAATATGAACATCTTTCTCTTTCGAGAAAGAAAGCGAGGATAGAAGCTTGAAATCATATTTAGTGTGTTAGGTAAGTGGTATGTCAACTTTCGCTCCAAAAAGACATGACCAGGCAAGGAACTCCTGGATGACTTCATCCCAACCAACTCAGTTCAGCCCGCCAAGGAGACAATCTCCGATTTCAATATCATGGAAAGTCATGCCAGGCATGATGATGATACGCAGCGAGAGGCTCGGCGTCCTTGGTATTCATTTGCCTCTCGCTCTTGATACCGGACCACTGTCGTCTGGTTATCAAGTGGAAGGTAAGGTAACGAGGCGTAACGCCTGTTATGCCCTTTTTCTTTCTTTCCCTTCCAGTCACGGTGCTAGAAGACTCTAATCCCAATCGGAGACATTGATGCCAGCTAGCAAGCAATGCCGCCCGCCTAGACTTGAGGTCATATCATAGACCAGGCCATGACCATGGCCAAAAGATGGAGTACCGGAAGCTTTCCAGATCCGTGCTCGATCAACACCCGGCTGGAGACCACCACGGCTAGCTAGCTAACTGGACGGAGACCTCAAAATACGGAAGGTGTTATGCTATCCTACGCTACCTCTGCTAACCAACCTCCAACCTCCAGCCTCAGCCCGGCCTCCAAAGAATCGGCTGGATACCGAAGAGAAGACAGAGGCGGGGGAAGACTTAATACCCACTTGGCTGGATCCAAATAAACGTACCTCAAACTAATCAATCACCTTGGCCCCATCAATATCGTACAAATGACAACGTCAACAGGGACTCAGGGAGGCACGAAAAGTCTAAGCCTCACTCGCTTCACGCAGTACACGTACGGCATATGCCCGCGCGGGTGTGTGATGGTGGCTCCGTTACGGTTCTCCGCCTTCTCATTTTTCGCTCGGCATTGGTTTGTCTTGGTATTACTCGGGGCTGGTATCGGTTGGATGACATGCCATGCTGCTTTGTTCTTCTTACATTACAACGACGGCTATTTGGTCGGGTCCTCCAAAGATCTTATGGCTGTGATACTCCTCATGAGTGTGAGGCCGGTTACCTAGGAAGAAAAGCCTTGGCCATAGCATTCTGATGGCGATAGGTACAACGAGGAGATAGGCAGTGGAGTAAGCGCTCACTCATGCTCGACATCGCCAAACCGAGTTAACCAACCCATTACCCAACCTATGCCAGCGCGTAGGCCAAGCAGAGAGGTATGGAGTCCATCAACAACTCATCATCATTGCTGTTACAGGTTCCAGCGAAAGAGACACGCATAACGCGCATTTCGCATGATCCACGTACCAAGAATCGAGATCATATGGTGAGAGAGCCAAGGTATACACCCCGCTTCAACTTCTTCAATTTTTTCGAGTTCCGACTCAATATTGAACGAGGCAGGACGTGGCATGGTATGGCAAGCAAGGCAAGACAAGACGTGTCATGCCAAGTGGAAGTCAAGAAGTGATGAGACGTATACCAAGCTTGTCCGCGGGAAACAAGTTATGTAGCCTCCTGCATCCATCACCGTGCTCACCGTCGTCACGACTCACCAACCATCTTTTGGGGGTGATTTTGCAATCTCCATCTTCGACTCGGCGCATCGTGGCTGTGAGGGTTGAAGCCACGCTAGGTCTTGATCTTTGTTGGTGGTGGGGATGTGATCGTGATGGGCATGGGGATTTGGTATGCCGAGTCTTTGCCTTGTGCTTTCAAGGGCTGCTAGCACGTTGGTCAGTCATCACGATCTTGAACGTCGTCAGTGTCAAATCATGAGAATTTTGGTTTGTTGGGTCATATCACTCCTTGTTGTAGCATCGTGGCTATGCTCTTGAGTTGTACACCTTCCAAGCTTCTCGTCGTCGTTGACGGCGAATGGTGTTGCTCAGGAGTGACTGGATGACCGGATATCATTACATTGAGGTTGGACGTGGAGATCAACTTACCCAACGAGTATCCATGGCCATGAAACTAAAAGCGAGGAATATCCACAGCCAAGAGATACACAGCCTAGATCTCCAGCATCAGGTAGATATCGATCAGGCTTCTTCACTCGCTACTCAACAGACAACCAATGTCATGTTATGGATTGAGCACGTTGAGGTCGAGAGACCCCAAAAGTGGCAACTAAGCCATGAAACAGGGTGGTAGATAGCAACAACGTAAAAACAAATGCGGTTCGCTGGTGAGTTCAAGCGAGGCATTCCATCTGGATCGCCAGCTTGTCAGTCTGCCTCGGCAATTTCTGACTCTCAATCAGAAGTTGTGATAGGAAGACTCGTAATTTGCCCTCGGGGCATTAGGGAGAGTGGATGCAAGAAGATCTGGATGCGAGGAATTCTGGGGGTGAGGAAGTGAGATAATGAAGAAATGAGGGAATGAAATGATGGTGAGGCCTCCCAGGGGCAACTATCATCTACATAGGCGCAGCAAAAGGCAAAGTGGACAAAGACGGAGGCCAAAAGACGGGGAGACAAACCTTTTGCGCCGTGATTTTGTATCAAAAACACAATCATGGGAGCAGAACGTCGTCCAACGCTGTGGAAGTTTTGAATGGAGAACGATGACAATGGGAAAAGGTGAGAAGAAGGTGAATAGAGGTGGGCAGATGCCATCACCACCGGGTCCAGGCACACACAACAGCAAGCAAAGACAGCGGCATGACCGTGGGACAGTGGGCTTGACAACCGGAACGCACAGCGGGTGATGACGTATCGGTGTTGATTCATGGACCGTGGCATTGTCTCTGAAAGGGAAAAGACTTGTTTGGTTTTGCAGTTTTTCTCACAAGAGTCCAAGTCTATGAGAGTATGATGCATTGCGTATTTCTTTTCGTGGGTGCTGTGTAGAAGGATTGAAGGAGAGTTTCGAAGTTTGAGAGAGAGGCATGCGAAGGGTATGTGGTGACGCTGAAGGGTGTCACGTGAAGGTATCGATAACGGCGATAAGATAAGGGCTGTGATTACGAAATGTGGGGACAGACTTCAGACGACGGGATCGGATGACGATGTACAAACAACACAAGCAGCATCGAATGAGAGCATCTACATTATTTCGGCGAGATGCTTTGCGGCGTCATTGAGGATGGGGACTTCTTGAATTACTGAGTAACCGAATGTTGACACTCGGTACAGACTGGGCTCTGAAGATGCGACAACACCAGAGAGGTACGGTTATGGCCGCGACATGACCTGCCTAGGTTTGATATCACGCAACCTTGACGAACCTCCACACCGTTCCCTCCTGCCCATCTTTCCAAGTCATCGATATTTCGGATCCCTCTTTCCAGCCTTCCGAGCTCGGCTCCATCCATGCCTTGACAAGTCGCGGGTAATTTTGAAAGTGCATCACGTACCCACGCTGCTGCGGCGCCTCAGGTCCTTGCTCATAACCCCCTCCCGCCCTGACGCATATCAGCCGCTGTTGATTGCCGTGGGAGTTGCTGGCAACATCAAAACTGCCCTCATCAGCACGATACGGAGGGTTGCCGAGAAACCGCCTGCTCGCGCCGTTGCAAAAGCCGAGCCAGCCATCTGATTCAACACACGTCCAGTGCCAGTTGCATTTGCCTTCGAGGGGGTGGCCTTCTTCGAACATGGCCGGGATTTTGTGAAGGGTCAGCTTGCCGCTGACCAAGGTCAGGGCTAGGTTGGTGGGCTGGTGGAGGATGATGTATGTCGACTTGGGTGTGGGATTATCGTCACGGTCTGGGTAGAAGTCACCAACGGATCCAGATGTGGAAGATTCCAATAAGCGTTCCATCTTTGGACGAGGCATCGAAGTGATGAAGGTATGAAGAGAGGATGATACTGTCGATTCCGAGTCGGACGTGGGAGTTCGGATGGTACCGCTTGATGAAGTTGAGGATGTACGAGAAGCAGAAGATGATGATGATGAGGAGTGTGTACTTCTCGCTGGTCGTGCATACGCCTTTTCTGTCTTTCTGATGCGACTTAGCCAGACATCGAATGGGACATCCATTTTGGTTATGGGGGAAGAAGGTTTTTATAATTCGAACTGATCACCAGGATGGAGAAGAAGAACAAAGAAGAAAGCAGGAGACTGCTACTGTTTCTTACTCTGATGGCAATCATTGCCGACTGGGAAACGCTTCAAACGGCTTCCCATCTCCCCACGTATGCCTACAGGTACCTGACAGGAAAAGGATGGATGCATGCTTCGCTAAGCCGTTTGATCCAACAAATGTCCGCCACGCCGATACCTGCAAACGAAGTCAACAGCGTGCACGGCCGGGGACAAGTCGGCGTCTTTTTGGACGGCTGAGTGGAAGCAACAACCCGATCGACGGTGATTACTGAGTGGGAGAAAGAGTGGGAAGAAGAGCCACGAAAGGAATCACACGACGCATAGAACGATTGGACGCTGCTATGTTTCGCTATTTTTCACATTCCGACTCAATATTCACAACTCGGCTACAGACGGGAGGTGCTCCTGGTGACGGTCACGCTAATCACTGGACTGCCTCTGGTTGCCGAGAAAATAACGACTCCTGTTGTCGATAAGAACAGGAAGGAACAACCAAACAGCGACGGATTCGGGACTTCTCTACTTCCGTTACTTCTTCCAAGGCGCTCCTTCCTACCAGGACTATGCTACTTCCTCAAGTGTCGGTGACAGTCGCCCAGGTGTCTCAACAAAAGTTTTCACTGTTGGGAACCCAGCCGGGCATGGCCAACTATGATACTATTCACATCTTCATTCACATCTTCATTCACCTCTGCACTGTTGCTCCCGGACCGCTCAAGTTGCAACGTCCGTACCCCTTCTGACTGTTTTCGAGTCCCAAGAATTAGCTTCATCTTCAAGTTGCCTCCTTCAGACACAGCAGTGAGAGCAAAGATGAGACGTACCATCCAGGACCGGAATGGGCACTCGTCGTGCCGCAGAATTCGGTCGAGGCACAGCACTGATTGTTGAAATCGCCGCCGTTACACGTCCAACCTCCTTTGCTAGGGCCGCAGGTGCCATCCACTGACGGAATGTTGGTCGTGATACATGCGTTGGACCAAATCTTTTGGCTGTTTCAACCAAGCCAGGTATGTCAGCAGTCGATCCGTTCAAGTTGGGCGAACAAACTACTTACCATCCTTGACCGCAGTGATTGGCGGTATTGCCGCAGAAGCCGCCGCTCGAACAACACTTGCCAAAGGTCGACCCGACACAGGTTTTCCCACAAACGTTCAACCCAACTAAGTTGCCAACGCTGTCTCCTGACCCATCCAAGATTTTCCCGCCAGGCCAAACCTGCATCAGGGTTGGACGACCATTCTAAAATGCAATCGCACCGCGTGTGTAGCTCACACGCCGTGGGCAAAGAACGGGGCGTTTGAGCATTTTACTCTCACCAACGCGCCGACACTCGGGCCGACGGGGGCTCCGAGTCCCCCCGGAGGCAAGTGCGTCTCCTCGACGACATGGACGTGGCTCGGAGGTGCCAAGTTTGAGGCTACTTTAACTTCAAGCGGCTGTGCTAGCTGGGAACGCCGAATCCCCCGCCAGCAGGGCCAGACCCAAAGAAGCCGCAAGGAGCATACCGTACATGGGCGAGCTGCATTTCGATCCCCAAGTGGTCACAAGAACCTATCTTCGAGTATTCGGTCGATGCATTTGGACATGAAAAGCGTGCGAGTTTTGATTCGTGCAAGTAAGTCTTCCTTCTACTTCTTCCCCTCTTTTTCCTTCACTCCCTACAGCCCTTTCTTTTCCATTTGCTTGATTACCATTGTTCTTGACAGCCTGGGCTAGTTACTAACCATATTCTGTCTCCTAGGCAAGTACCAGCATACACCGAACCTGCTATTGACTCCACTATTCCCGGCGCCACCTACGATATGCCCGTATTTGGGGGTACTTGTAGCTTTTGCGCAACCAACCAATTGGCGACTCCTTAAGGGGCAGGAGGTCGGGTACCTCGTTTGCGATAAATCTTGGCAGGCCACTTGTACGGTTGGCAAAGCGGTTACGTGCAAAACCAGCTCGCTCGCTGGGTTGGTTCTGACGGAGATCGCGTATTGGTTTGGCCTTGATCTTTGTGATGGAAAGCATCCGATGGGGAGGCCGCTCACCTGGGAATTTGGTGTTGTAGGTGTGATAAGGCGCACTTTTTTTCTACTCGTCAGGTCTACAAAACCGACCGTCTGACGGAGCTACTAGTCAGGGACATTGATTCGTACCGCGGGAGCGACTTCCACTGGCTAGCAAAAACCCTTGGCGCCAAAGTCGTCTATGCTAAGCCGGTTAGTGGGCTTAGCCGCATATGTATAGGTATGGTTTAGGAGTATATTCTCCTTCCGAGCTGAATATCCAATGCATGCACACCATATACCGTCTCGGTACAAGAATCCGGTACGAATCAATGTCCATGTACGAATTAATGTCCCTGACTAGTTGGTTTCCCACTAGTCAGACGGCGATTTTGTAGCCCTGACGAGTAGTCGACGAGGTCTCATTTGGCCTCGCCAGATGCGTTTTGCTGTGAGGCTAGGACGGCATCCCAATGGTTAATTCGACCATACCCTTTCCACGTGACTGTTCAGCTGATTGGGCAGTATTCGTTCCTTTTAGGAGCTGAAGCATCTTCGCCTTGAACATCCTCCGCAATGAAGCACGGTCGGCGCGTTCTTCCCGCAATACTGGCCCTTCCTCGTGGTTGTTCTCTTTGGCGATAACGCGCAGAAAATAGCAGGCCCCAAATCGGACAGTAAGTCGCCAGTCGCACGCTACGGCTTATTGAACTGTTACTGACCTGGAATTATACATTTTCCAGGCTCACCATTGTCTATTTCGACAGATCCAGGATGGCGGAAACGGAAAAGCTATGTAAACATTGCGCCGCCATCGACTTTGAACAGCTCCGTCTCCTATCTCACAAGGACGTGGAAAAGTTTAACGAAGGAAAGCCAATCGAGCCAAGCTTTCCATTCATTGAGTGCACTGTGCATGACCGTCCTCATTGGAGTCTCGGGCCCCAAAGCCGTATTGAGACGTCTGCGGCCACTTGCTCATTCTGTCGGGAAGTATCTCGAGTTCTCGAGACCTCGGATGTACGATTAAAAGCGCCGGATGTTTTTGAGAAAGATCCCATTTGCGATGTCTGCTTCACCCTTGCTGGCTACGTGAAAGCTCCTCCAGGTGTGACCTGGAAGCGATACCCACCACTCGAGACGCTACTACGCCAGATCGCAGAATACTTCAAACAAAGAGGATGTCACGGTGCTCAATTACCCCAGTCATATCCAGATGTTATCCCTCACCCGAGGATATCCTTGCGATGGACGGTGCCCGAAAAACACAAGATGGGCTCCCCTTACCAGCAAGGTGTCATTGAGCTCTTCGAATGCTTTCAAAGCATGGATCCGGAATTGAAGGAACCACAACGCCTGTTCAGTGGGATCGAGAGGCCGGTCTTGATTGATATGGAGTTGGCACGACGCTGGTTAAGCACTTGTTTAGAGAATGATGGCGACCTTTGTGCACCCAAGCTGAACGGCCGCAATATCACAGCCTCTGTCTTCCGCCTGATTGATACAGAGAGCAATGCGCTTGTTGAGTTTGCGGAGCAACGCCTCAACAACATCCGGTATGTGACGCTCAGCTACGTGTGGGGCACTACACAACAAGCCATGCTTAAACGTGAGAATCTCCTTCAACTACAGTTGCCCGGTTCTCTTCAAGGGGCAACTCCGCAAACTATTACAGACGCCATGATATTCACATCCAACATGGGGTACAGGTACATCTGGGTGGACGTGTTCTGTATCATCCAAGATGATGACGTGGATAAAACGACCCAACTCCAAATAATGGGTGATATCTACAAGAATTCTGTCTTCACGATTGTTGCCGCTGCCGGTGAGAATTCTGATGCAGGACTTTCTGGGGTTCGTACTCCTCGAACGGCTGTGCAACGCAAGGTTCAAGTCAAGCCGGCGAGCCCACAACAAGCGCCCTTATGGCTTATGTCAACGGTTATGCCTCTTACCGACTACCATGCCCCTTACACACATGACCTTCCTTGGCACACCCGTGGGTGGACGTTACAAGAAAGAGCTCTGTCGCGACGCGTGTTCATGTTTACAGGCGAGCAACTACTCTGGTGTTGCAGGCGGTGTCAACGATGGGAGGAGACGAATACTGATACTGAGCTTGCCTCCCTGTGGTGTCATTGTATCAATGAGGCACACGTAACAATTAGCAGTACTCCATGGTCTGCTATGGGCCATGAAGAAAGTGTTACACCACGGGATATACAGGTCAAGTTCTGGGACCTGGTTTCTGATTTCTCAAGCAGGAATCTTTGTTTCGAGGGTGATGCTCACGACGCCTTCTCTGCCATCCTCCGAGAGTACACTGAAATGACCGGTGAGCAGTTCGTGTGGGGCCTGCCTGTCTCCGAAGAGCATTTTAGTATTGCTCTATGCTGGGAAGCGCGTGATCCTCTCGTGCGAAGAGAATGTCTCACTACTTTACCGACTACATCACTGCAAATTAAGGTGCCGTTTCCGAGCTGGTCGTGGCTCGGCTGGAAAGGTGACATACGCCTACATTCGAGTTCCCTCAGCAATGATCCAGGGTACGTATTTATAAATGATAATCTTTGTGGCATAAGGCCTTGACAAGTAACAACAAACGTTGCCATAACTTCTTTCTACTCCTTATAGACTAAAGCTGACGTGGAAAACAAAATTAGGGAATTGAAACTCATAATCACTCCCTACATCCTCAGAAATATGCCTCTTCGACTGGTGAAGATATCTGACATTCCGAAGGACAACATCTCAAGGACCACGCCTTCCTCCAGGAACGCTTTAGAAACGCTGCCACTTGATAGCCATACTATCCCATCGGAATCCTTGACCCTCCATACGATCTACCAGACTCTCAGCCCATATATCACACCCGAGCGCCTTTCTCGCACATCCGATGACCAGCTTCTCTTCTTCTGGTGTGAACGCACTTACCTTTATCTGGACAAGACTCCGCACGGCGACCCCATCATCTTCGTAAAGGACGAAGAAGGATCCACCATAGGATGGATTCATCAACTCTCTGTTTTGGATGATTTGGACGGAAAATGGGAGAAAAGCGACTTCAGTGAAACGGAACGGATGAAGGCCGAGTTCATTGCGATTGCCAGTTATCCTTCCCCATATGTGAGAGATAGAGGTCCCTTATGGGGGAAAAAGTTGAACATATTGTTCCTAATCGAGAGGCGGGAGGGCATCGCGTATAGGGCCGCTATGGTTGACAATGTTCCCAGACGGAGGTGGCTAAAGTGTGAACGGGAGAGAATTCTTGTTGCTTTGGGGTAGGACATGAGGCATTCTTTCAGTCTTCTCTCTGCTTTTCTGTTCAACATTTATTCACTTTCAACATCTTAACTTTCATCAACGCTACATACTACAACTCAAGAAGCTCAAGTAGTACCCCATAGGTACTTCCTAACATCGACAACCACGGTACCTCCACATCTTTATCTCGCCTGTGATAAGCCGGCCCGTGACGGAACGGCCCGACCCCCGGATTGAGATATTCTGCGCTACTGCAGGAACACGGCTGTGGAGAGACAAGGCTTCCACGTGCGAGGGTTACCGAGATAGTGAAGGTCCTACCTAGTACCACCCACGGTTATTGGAAAGCTCCTCATAAAAGCTATAATTTGGCTCCCACGTGCGAGGATTACCGCGATACTCACGGTCCGACTCGTCACGGTTATCAAAAGAAAAGACCCGGGTCCAGCAGGGCACCAGAAACTCCATACCATTGGTATAATCCAGCACACTTCTTTCCGGCACGAGCTCGGGTCCGTGGGCAAAGATGGTAGCCCTTTTCTTGAACAGCCAATAATCCTGCTCAGCTTCCAGCCAGGTTGGGAACAGGCCGTAGTCAAATTGGAGGTTGAAGTGATGCTCAAGTAGGAAGGTGAAAATTTGAAGAGGGGGTGGTGGTGTGTTGCATCCAAGGTTCTGATTCGCGATGCCTGAGCGGTTGTATAGGTCATCAAAGACCAGGGGTATGTCTAAATATTCGTTGTCGTTGACATGCCCTTCACGTCGGTCAGGATACAGAGATGGAGACGATGCTGATGCATGTGTTGGCGGCGTACATGCGAGCAGTTGCTGCTCAATTGAGCATTTGACGTCGACCTGCATCAGGATTTCCTCGGCTTGGAAAATGCCAAAGAGAACGACCTTTGCGGTTACGGTTTTTGTTGGTGTGATCCACAAGTTCGTAGGGGTCGGCGTGAACGAACCCTCGGTCCCCTGATCGTCCATGTCGCAGCAACACGTACAATTCCTCCCAAAGCGGCATCTCCCGTCCAGGTTCGTGAGACAAGTCAGGATAAACTCAAACAGGTGAACCGCCTGCATGGCAGCCCAGACAACAGCTTCGCCTTCGGCCGGTGATCCAGCAAACCTCGGTGGGAACGACTCGGATAGCGGTGTGCCATCTACATGCCACTCCAAGAAAGCGTTGCTCGGACGGTCGGGACAACGGTCACCAATGTCTCCGCCTCTATCGATAACGGCATAAAGACGGTCAATCTCCAACTGGACAGCGGGACGGGACGGATCCCGTGTTGCCGGTTTTGGTGTGGTCTTGTTGTACTGCAATACAGTGAAACGAATGAACCACTCGATAAACGGACCAAAGACCTTCTCCTGGCCACCCAGCTCATCGTTGAGGTCGTAGACGGGAAACTTACGTAAATACTCACGCATGTCCTCTTTGATGGTAAGCCGGTGATGCCGGTCGTTCGAGCGGTCAAAGGAAGCCTTGCGCATGAGATCCCAGAGCTCCTTCCTCCGCGCTTCTGCTTCTAAAGATGGGTACTGGTCTTCTGGATGGCCGCCTGAAGACAACAACGACGTAGCGTCCAGATCCTCCGGGTAGAACGGCTGATTATATGCGCGGGCAAACACGGCACCCATGAGAAGGGACGTATAAGCTGCGATATGGAAACGCTCCGCCCAGATACGCATGCCTTCTCCCGTGTCCTCTGGAGTGGTGATAGGGGGTGGCGGTTTCCTATCCTCGGGCCATAGGTTTTGCGGTACATTTTCAGCATAGCACTTGTGGATCGTGAGGTGGTCGTGGCAGTACCTGAGCTCGATACACTGGACAAAATGATGCAGACTCAAGACGGAGTCGAGCTCTTGAAGGGAGGGCTTCCGTAACTCGCCAGTCAACTCGTCGGGCCTGATTTCAGGGGGAAGACGTCCTGAGTGGTGGGCATCGTGGACGAGAGCGGTGGCGCGGGCCTGGATGGGAGCTGTTAGACGGGCCGGCACTATGACAATCAAGCAGTGTGCGGTGAACTGGATTACGTACCGCCAGCAAGGCCCAGTCAAAGCCTGGTATGACCTTGGGGGCGACGTGCCAGACCACATTGGGGGCATTTTGAAGCCAAACGTTGTGGATACGGCGGCAGGTCGAGAACAGGGCCCGAAGCTCGGTGAAAGACCCGCAGGATTGAAGGATATAGAGAATGATCTCAACAGGAGCGGAGGTTAGAGCCATAATGCGTGCGGGGACAGAGGTTTGATCTAACTTGGATGATGATGAAAGTTGAAAGATGGCTGACTGGGAGATCACAGCGGAGCTGGTCATGTTGTATTATTTAAAGAGGAACGAAGAGCGGAACTAGTATGTGAAGAGTATAAGCGAAGGCGGCAAGGTAGTAGTGCATATTGAAACTTCATCTAAAGTCTTCAAGGTTAGTAAAGTCGTACTCCGTCGTTAAATTAGGAAAGGGGAGAAAACATCGACCAACATGTCTTGGTAAGTTACGGCACGTTTTCTACAGTGTCCAAAGAATTTATCAGACTGACAAAGACATCTTCATGTGCAGCCTACCCAACAAATCAACACCCTCGATTCATCTTTCAGCAATTTTATCCACTCCCCCAGGCAACGTCTTTTGCTTCTCAATACACGCCTCAATAAACCGCAACGGCAACTTCATCTCCTCCTCAGACACCCCCTTCCCCTCCAACAGCGTCTTCGACTGCTCCAAGTACGCCTTCTCAAAAACCCTCCACAGCTTGACATCATTATCCTCCAAACAACCCTCAACCCCACCCTCTCTCTCCCTGTCGTCTACCCTCCGAGGCCTAGGATAATACGGATCATTCCCAAAGAATGCATGAACCAAATAATCCACCAGCCCCTCCCTCTTCTCCGTGTCCAACCCCTTCAACTCAAACCGACTGCACAAATCAAAATCCAACGGCCACATTTTCGCCATTCTCACGTTTGTTCCGCCGGCACTGCGGTCTCCAACAAAATCACGACTCTCCGCATCACGTTGCTTCCGACGAAGACGAGTATTCCGACACCCGCCCAAAACAAACTCGACATCATACCCATCCGTCCCAGCCGCCCAGTGCATCTCCGCCAGCGTCTCGGCCATCATTGTCGCATACTGCTCCACCGGCAGTTCTAACTCAAGCATCTGATCCAGGTGGAGGTTATAGTTCCTCAATCCGAAATTCGCAGTTTCAATGATGGTCCCGTCAGGCTTCCTCGGTCTTCGACGACCGAGATAAACACGCGCAAGACAGTCAACGTTGACAGGGTTGGAGCTCACAGAGTGTTGTTGGGACGGTGGACAATAGATTTGGATCAGAGCGGAGCGGACGGCGGAGGGGAGAGGGGGGATGTGTTCGGTGAATAAGGCGGGGGCGGGGAGGACGAAGGGAGATGCGTTGTCACCAGACGGAGAGGTTTCGGAGTCAGGAAACTTGGAAAGGTTTCTTTTCCACCAGAGATGGCTGTACCCGCCGGCGGCGGTGGTGTCGGAGTCAGGTTCAGGGTCGGTGAAGCGGTTGAGGTCAGGTTTGCCGCCGTCGGCAGGAGCGTTATAGGGGAGGAACGAGAACACTTGCGGGGTTTGGACACGGATTTTGGGAGGTGACTCGGTGCTGACAGTGGAGATGTGGTCGAGAGAGTCGCGCCTGGCGAAGACGTCTGCTATGCGCTGGTGGACGTGGTAGTCGTTTTGTAAAGCATCGCTGAAGGAGGGCGGGCGACTTTGATCACGACTCCGGGCTGGTCGGGAACGGTGAAGACGAGGCCGCATTGGCCGAATCCGATTTTCCAAAAGGTTGGACCTGTACGGTCCCGGGCGTATTCTTCTTGAACGCCGGCTGTGGGTTGGAGCGAGAGGGCCTGGTTGAGTATGTCACAAGGCGAGCGAGTGTCTTCCATGGTGCCTTCTGAGACGGTAACCTTCTAGCCAAGTAGCCCTGGGTGCATGATGGAGGCGGGAGAATGCGCGAGTGGGCTTGATTACGACTTTCCATTGTTTAGCTCAGTTTCATGGGTAGCGGCCATTGTCAGGGGACACGTGGCGATGTCACGCGTCATCCCATACCTCACGGGTGAATAAGTTCTCACCTTCCGCCGCGCGTCTGTCCTTTCTCGATATCGGCGTCACATAATTCGGAAAGATGCAAGTTGGAAGTTTTCTTGGATGCGGCTGCCGTCAAACTTCGAAAAGTTCAACCGACCACCGAGGAAAGACCCACGACCATAAAGTGGATATCGCTTGGATGAGGAATCAATTCCATTCCAGGTCAAGGAAAGTGTGTTTACATTGCATGTTCTGTTTCTTCATTCTCTGCGATACTGAACGATCGTTGTATCTTTTCATGCTTCATCTATCACGAGTGTTTGTGCTAACATCATGACCACACCTTTTGGTGTTTTCCATATGTTTTTTGGCACCTTTCAAGACACTCCACTGCTAGTTCAACATCCATTCTCTAATTCTATTCAAAATACATATCTGACCTGAAGGGTAATCCACAGAACCAGGTTCTCCATTTCTTTCCGAGGAAGGAGAAGAAAAAAAAGGTCAAACCAACGGAAAGCAGCAACATGAAAAAGCCTCTCTCTACCTGAGCTACTTGATAAACACCACTGCATTGATCTGCGCATCAACGTAGATGGGCGGCCATTTCCCTTTCTTAAATTCCTGTTCCGACTGTTAAGCACAGCCTCCATTACAATGGAAAGCGAATAAAGGAATCACACAGAGTCCCTCAGCCTCTGCTGTACCTCGGTTACAGCACAATGGAGTAATACTGACCGGTCTATCATGTCTTCGAAACTTACACTCACCTATCAGGGAGTTTTTGTAACGTTTGTGCCCCATTCAGCACATAGTGATCCGCTGAAACACTTGAAGAGTACAACAGAAAGGCTACCTACGAGGGGTAAGAACTCCGCCTGACATTCTGGGTGAGACCCGAGTTTGGTGACACGATACCTACTCTCCTTTGCTTGTGCCAGGTTAAGTACCTAGCACGAGGTAGAGTCTAGACCTCGAGTGTTTCAGTACTCAGTCTTGGAAAGAAAGTGCAGCTTGATAACCTGGGTTGGACTTTCCTTCCTTGGGCGCCTTCCTTTCTCCAAATCATTACCCTCTCCACTGCGACTACCATCCCAAGCTCCTGAGTTGGAGCATACTTCTCTCTTTTTGAAGAAGACATATGTCGTCATGGATTCAGTAGCAAATTGTCTTTTGAGATTGACCTCGACTTCTCATTCCTCCCCTCGCTTCGCCCTGACAATTTGGTTCTTTCTCCTTCAACATGCTTGGGCTCAACTATCGGACGCTCCTCCCGCTGCTAAGTTCCTCCGCAGGGGACATGCTCGAGGTACGAGAATCGTACCTTGCGATACTTCTCCTATAATCCCCTCCTTCTTTTTACAAATCGGACAGCAATCAAGCAACGTATATGGTACTAATACAGGCACTTGAAAGTTACCGTCTTGGGGAACTATGTCTACATCGACGGTGGGGAGATCTCTCAGCTGGCTAACCCCGAAGGAGGGCCCATGAAGTCGACACTTTCCATAGACATCTCAAAATCATGGTCCGCGCGAACAGTCGAGATCAAGGCAACACCAAAAGGCGACCACGGCCCTGTCGCGCTCTCAGACGAGACCATATGGACAGATCCCAGCAGTAACGTTTTCTACATCTTCGGCGGCCGAGCGCCGAACGGCGTCGGCAAAGAAAACATCACAAAAGATGGGATCTGGAAGTTCACAGCCGACGGAAAAGGCGGTGGCGCCTGGACCCTAGAGAAACCCTCCAATATCGATCTGCTCCAGTCAATCAGATTGACTGATAGTGCAGCCTTTGCCAGCACCTATGGCTCACAAAGTCTAGGGATTCACATAGGGGGCACGACGGCAGACGAATCAGACCCGGACGTGAAGAGTGGGCGTACCGTAGAAACTCGAGAAACTCGTTTCGAAACTCGAGAAACTCGTTTCTACGGTACAGCCATGTCGTATATGATTACTTACGATACGAAGTCCAAGCAGCTGCTATCCTCTGACTTGAGCGCCGCAATATGTACCACCGTCTGGCGGCTTGCGGAATGGACGGGCAGAATACGTCCCTCAATTCGGTCCCAACGGCTTGGTCTTCCTGGTGGGAGGGACCGCATTTGACAAAAACTCGCAGCCCGATCATCTGCTGGACTTCGGAAACATAACCTTCTTCGACCCGAAAACTAGGCAATGGATGTGGCAAACCACGAGCGGCGATATCCCTCAGCCTCGACAAACGGTCTGTATGGTCGGTGTTGCTGGCTCGGCTGGGACATATGAATTGTGAGTTTGTCTAAGGGAAACCCATAGTAACCCAGACCCAATCACTGCCTTCACTCATTTGTCGTGCTTGCTCTCTTCTCCTTTCATTTCTCCTTAATCCACAATCACTCGCTTACAACTTAGCCAAAACCCAGGTTCGTCTTCGGAGGCGCCGACCAAACCTCCTCGAAATCCTACAACGATCTCTACGTCCTAAGTCTCCCCGGCTTCGTCTGGTTCCAAGCCGCTGAGCGCTCAGTCGAGTCCCGCGCCAATGCTGCCTGCGCGCTGATAGGAAACCATCAAATGCTGGTCATAGGCGGCCTCGACTTTACCTCCAGCTCGGGTACGTACTGGCAGACGCAGGATCCGTTCCCGCAAGGACTCGGTCTCTTCAACATGACAGCCATGAGCTGGGTCAAAGATTACACCTATCACGCCGATGCGCAGCCCTACAAATCTCCTCAGGTGGTGGAGGACTGGTACAAAAATAATACCAATCTCTCCTCCGCTGTGCTGTGGTCGTCTGACGAGGTGAAAGATATGTTTCTGGCGAAGCCTGTCCTTTTCCGTGATTCGAACTCAACCACAACCGCATCAAGTCCTACAAGAAAGACATATTCTGGCTTCAACAAAATAGGCCAAATAGCCGGTGGCGCGGTAGGAGCCTTTGTCGGCACGGCAATCCTCCTGTCACTGATCTACTACTTTTGGATCAGGAAACCGACGCCGTCGTCGCTCGTGGAATTAGGATCTCATGAAGGCACTCTAACCTCCAACACCAAAACCGAGCTTTCTGCGGAGCCGATGGCGACAGAGATGCCTGTATCACCACCGGAACTCCCATGTCGTGAGGAGACACACGAGGTTGATGCACCAAACGATGTCTATGAACTCGATGTCACGAGTTGCGCTTGCGAGCTTGACGTGCCGAATCAGGCCGGTGATCCAGAGGACCAGAGACAACAAACGCGGTGACTTCGCGAGAGAGTTGATATTAGTTTGGAAAATCCTCTTGAATCACGTACCTATATGTAGAGGGGTAATGGGCCATCGTGACTTCGATGCACCATTGCACTTAGGATGAAGCCAAACAAACGTAGTCTACATGATTCAAGCGTACAGCATGGCCAGGGCAATGAATGGCTGTCTCGAAGTCGATGTCAAGCCTATAATATAAGTGTTCCTCTGCACCACCATTCATGCCCAGTGTCAAATTTCGTTCGCATCGTCTATATGTCATCGTGCTGAATATTATAGTATACTCATGGCATTGAGCGTTGAAGCTCAAGGGCAGATAGCCCTACGGCTATTTGATAGGGCCGACGCAGGGCTGATAAGGTACTAATATAAGGTAGGATAGGGGATTAGGGTACGGTAGGGTATATAAGGAAGGTAGTCCTTATTAGTCTTATAGTAATCTAATAATACGATATAGCTTCTCCTCCTATCTATTTTGATAGGTTATAAGCCCGGCTCTTGCAATGCAGTAGCTATATTAGTACTACGAATTAGGGAGACGCTAATCTACTTCTAGTTTAGTATATTAGTAAATAAGTGTTAGATCTAAGCAGTTTTAGATAATTAGAGTAGCTAAAATTGACTAATCTATTCGTCCGAATTTGCAATTAGGCTATTGGAGTAGTAGGATTATTAATCCGAACCCGGTCTAAATTATTAAAATAGAGGGATTTTATTCCGAGTTTAGATAATTACGTTAGAAGTAGGCTATTTAATTAATTTAATAGTTTATAATAATTAATTCGAGGGATAAGGGGAATAAAAAAGTTAAATGGCTAATTAAAAGGAAGTTTAGTAATAAAATTTACTTACAAATACCGGGAGGTTTCTAATTAGAAAGAATTTAATTTAAAACTATTTCTTATCTTATCTTTTAATTCTACTACTTATTTCTACTTCGTTAATTATAAGCTTTAATATTAATATTATCTATTTTATCTTCTATTATAGTACTTATAATTAGAATTGTAAAAGGTATTAACGTTACTAATTCTATTAGCAATAAATTTATAGGACCTTCTAATTTTATTAGGAATAGGGTTAATAGGAGACCGGCCGTAAGGTTAGAATTAATTACTATTCGTTATTCCTTTATAATTATTATATAAATAGTAATAATTATTAATATAGGTATAAATAACGGTATTAATATTGCCGCTAATACTACTACTAATACTGCTATATGTACGGCTACTAATACCGGCGCCGACGATATAAACCTAGATAGGATATTAGACGACGTTTTATTTAAAAATAATAATACCGAACCTACGGTTCTAGAATTAATTAAATTTAATAAGATCTTCCTATATAGAATTAATATAGTTATTAATCCTAAACTATTAAGTAAGAACGATTATAAGGCCTGGTATCGATTCTAGTAGTTTATAACCGATATAATAGGTGTTTACAATATTATTAATAATTACTTTACTAGGGAGACTATTTTAGCCAATTCGCTAAAATCTTAGGAGATTAAATAATAGAAGGTTATTAAAATTCTCTCTATTACCTTGGGAAAAATAGTTATAAGATTGTTGGGCGGTAAGAAGATTATTAAAATAGTGTTTCCTTGGGCGGAGCCGGATATGCCCGAGGAAGACAGTGAAACGCCCATTCTTCCTTCTACCTTAAAAAGGGTTTTTTTAAAAAAAAAAAAAAAAAACCCTCCCAAATTTAATTATTACTTATTTATTATTTCTAATTTAAAAATCCTTTTTAACTAAAGGCTAGAAGAACTTCTAGTTATATATAAAGTAACCATCCTCTCCTTTTAACTATTTTAATAATATTTTTATTTTTAAATTTCTTTTTTCCTTTTTTTTTTCCTTTTTTTTCTCCTTTTTTTTCCTTTTTTTTTCCTTTTTTTTCCTTTTTTTTCTAGACTTTTCTTCTTAAAGACTCATTCGTTAAATTTTTTCAAATCCGATTTTCTCCCCAACCAAGAGCCGGATTAACCTATACCCGGGACCAAAATGTTCGTCATCTCCTTCTGATTATTTTGGTACCCTTTTCTTAGGGTTAGGGTTATTGAAAAGACTTAGCCATTTTAGATTTTCTTTCCAAATTCTTATCGCCTCCAAAATTTCTTATCTTCAGGTTCCTAACAATTTTCTTATCGCTTCCAATCTCCTTATCACCTTAACAATTTAACTTGGTCATTTTCAAAATTTCGTTATTTGGCACTACGGTCGTATTTCAATAAGAGAAACCACTCTTTTCGACCTTTCTTAACAACCAAACCACTGACCAAAGTGCACACGGTACCAAAATGACCGCAAAATTCAGGCGAACATTCTGCACTTTGTTGCACTTTGATACATCTTCTAGTTGAGGAGCAATTTCAATTGCAAGACGAAAAGTAGCTTTTTTGAGCTGCTATTAATATAGTATCTTAACGATTTCCTAATCGGGTATAGAGTGGGTCCATAGGTGGTCTGTGCGCAAGGGAATTTTCTGCACGTTGGGCCCGGATAGATAGAAATCGCCGCACCTTCCACTTCGTTTCATTCCGGCGCTTCAGTAGGCCTACGGACTACGACCTTTGGTGCGGATTTCTATGGCACCTTTGGTGGGCCCGACCTCAGCGCCTCTATAGTGGAAGGATGGGCGTTTCAATAAACTTCTTTACTAAAGCAAAAATCGAATATTTTAATAAAGGTATTAGTACTCTATTATTACAGGGTAGAGGTATAGTTAGGGGTAGGGTAAGATATATATTATTGTACGGAGGAGGGGAAAGGAGGTATACGTAGAGGGCTGGCTATATAGGCGAAAGCCCTAGAGCTAGCCCGAAGTTACGTATTTATATACGTAACCGGACGGTATAATTCTAAGCTATACTAAAGTATTCTAATATATTATAATAGTAGTATTTAGCGTTAGGTAGGTTATAGGTAGGATAATCCTATAATATTATCCCCCCCTTCTATTTATTTAGCGAAGAAAAAATTTAATTATATATAGGTATTAATATTATTATTCCCCCTTTTCTAAACGTCTAACAATTTCTTTAAAATTTATACTATTATATTTATAAGGCTTTCCTCCTTATATTGGGATAGGGTAGCGGTAATAGCGGTCTCGGCCGGTTACTATAAGTAGGATAAGCGGCGCTAAAAAGGCCCGGGGACGGGGCGGCGGCGCGGCTTAGGGGTAGGATAGCGCTATAGGGGTTCGGGACTATCCGAATCCGAATCCGAGTCCGTTTTTAATTCGGTAGGGTCCGTTTATAGCCGGTAATTAAGTTAAGAGTGGACTTTTAATAGTACGGGGGCTTAAGGGTAATTGTAATAGAATTTTAGAATCCTCTCCTTATAATCGATAATATTACTTTTAAATTCCTATATAAGGGGGTAATCCCCCTTCTATTTAATTTAATAATATTAATAATAATTCTTATTAAATTAAATATAATTGATTAAACGTTTAAATTCTTATTCGACGACGTTTATACTATTGTCTATACGTATTATAATGCGGCTATTATTTATAATAATATCCGAAGAGACGTTTTAATTAGGGAGGCTTCGGCTAATTTAATATTAGATTATAAAGATATAAAATATTAATAAATACTTTATATTAGCCGGTAGGTTAAGGTAGATTTAATAAGAATTAATTTTAATAATATAGAAGGGGCCTTTTTAATAGGGGGAAAATTCTTAATAGGGGCGGCTATTTATAAAATTAGTAACGTCGAAGAGGATTAAATCGTTTATTTAATATTTATTTAAATTTATATAGTATTTATTAGCGTTAGCCTCGTATTATTCTTAAGTGCGGCGGGTCTATTAAGAGACGAAGTCCTAGATTTTCTAAAAATAATCGGCGAATTCGGTAGCTTTATAATATTTTTTTAATTAAGTAGGGGAGAGGTTAGGGGGCGGCGGGGAATAAAGTTCGGTATTTATACGAAGGTAATAATTATAGTTAATAAAAAATAGGGAAATACCGGTAGAAGAAGAGATAGCGTTATTATTTAAGAACTTTACGAATAATAATTATTTTACTTAGTTTATTTATACCTAATTAATATAGAAGTATAAGAATTATTCTATATCCGTATTAATATATTCGGTTTAGGTATTAATTTAAAAGTAGAAGGCGGAGTTAAGTTTATATATAATAAAGAAGTAATTATAAAGGGTAATTTAAAAACGGAAAATAAATTAAAAGCTTCTATCGGATATAATAGTATCGGGTATATTATATAAAGAGTAAATACAATTAATAAAATAATCGGCGAATTCCTCCGCTTTAAAAGTAATATAGGGGATATAGTATTATATTTTTATTAATCGGTCTATAACGACGGCGATATAATAGAAAGTTTACCTGAAGTATGTATTAAGCGGTAGCGGGGTAATATAATCGATTGAAATATCCTTCTATAAGGTTAGGGAAATAGTAGTAAGTTTAAAGAAACTTATAAAATTATATTTAAAAAACTTTATTTTTATATATRAGAGGTATTTTTTATAGAAGAGACGAATATTATAGTATATACCTTCTTAAAAGAATTTGCGAGCAAATAAGTTATATATAATATTTTTACTTAAGTACTCTATATTAAGCGAATTGTACTACTAATTAATTAATTAGAATTAAAGTTCTTTATTTTCGGGGTTAATAATAATACGATTATATTATTTTACTACTCTATTAGAGAGAATATAATATTTAGAGAAGGCGTAATTAAAGATTTTACGGATCGATAGCAGTTATTAACGAAGGGATTTATCCAATAAGTAAATTATAAGTTCTTATAGAAATAGGGAAGTTTCGTAGCTAATACAAATAAGGTTATTAATTAATTAGTTATTGAAATTATTAAAGCCGAGGAAATATAAATTAAAAGTAGCCGCGGGATTATTAACTTTAAAATAACCTTCTTCGAATTAGGAAGGGTTAAGGAACTATTTTTAATAAGTAGCGAAGTAATTGTTTTTTACGCCCGTAAGGCGGTCGTTAGGTTTACGACTAAAAGTATTTAGGCGAAGGTTTTATAAATTAAGAGTATAACGGATTAGGAAATTAAATTGTAAAAAGAATTAGAACTAGTATATATATTACTAAATAAATTATTTATTCGTTATAAAAATAATAAAATTCTTATAATTACTAAGGATTTTAAAGGGGACCTAAGCGCTTTCAAATTTAAGGCGCTATTCTTTAAGGGCCTTAATAATAGTAAAGAGTTCCTTATTATAAATATTATAGTTATATTCTTATACGTTATATTTAGCCGAGAAGTAGGCGATAGGGTGTAAACTACTTTTATTATCGTATTAAAAGAATGTACCGCTTATAGCCTAATTTGAAGTATCTATTTCGATTATAGTTTTTTTAATCTAATTGTAAATTTTAAGGACGGGGTTATTTATAAAAGTCTATTTAAAGGAGTCGAACGTAATTTGATAGCAGTTGGTCTAAATTTATAGTGCGTCTTTCGTAGTTAATTTATAGAAGGGAATTGTAATTAAAGAGAAAGAATATATAAATTAATAGTAGAAATTTACGAAACCGAAGAAAGACTATAGGGATTTTTTAAATTCTAGAACCTATTATTTAATAATTACTTTAATTTTCTTTAGGTCTATTTCGATACTACTTAGCGTAATAATAAACTTTAGATATTTAGTACATTTAATATAGAATTTATATTTATTAATATTTATATTAAGGCTTGCCTTTATTAACCGGTCGAGAACGTTATTAATATAGCGTTTATAATCTTATTCGTTATCCGAATAAATAAAGATATTATTAAAATAAATAATAGTATAAATATTAAGTATATTATAAAGGATATTATTAATATAATTTTAGAAGGCGCTGGGGGTACCCTAGAGGCCGAAGGGGACGATAAAACTTTCGAAGAGACTAAAGCGGGTAATAAAGGTAGTAAATTACTCGTAGCCTTCCTTTATATAAATATAGTTAAAAGTAATAATAATGTTGAATTTAGTAAACATTTTAACGTAGTAAATAATATCGAATATTTCTTTAATTAAGGGAAGGGGGTAGCGAAATTTAAATATAATATTATTAATACTATGGTAATTAATATAAATATAGATTCCGCCTCCCGGTTTTTTAATAAGGAGGACCGGGGAAGAGGCTTAGGATTAAGAAGGCCGAATAAATTTTTTTTAAAAGTTATTATCGATCTATTATTTAATAATATTAAATTCGTCTAAGTTAAAGGCGTAGTTGCGTATTGCGGGCGCTTCTACTTTAGGTTTGAATTCGATTTTAAAATTGTAAATACAATTGGGGGGGAGTATTTTAATTATAGTTTAGCGGAAGGTATTTATATAGTACTAGTACTAATTAAGGAATTTAGTCCGGATTTGGTCGTCGGTCTTATAGGGCTTATCCGCCTTCCTATAGAAAGTATTAATATCCTTAGAAGTAATTTTATTAAGGGCGATACTATTAATTATAAAGTATTTATTAATAACCCCCTCGTATTTAATAAAATCCCTATTCGTATTATTAAGGGGGATAGAGCTTAAGATTTAGGTAATACGGAGGGTTATTTCTATACTTTAGCCCGCGAGGGTATTAATTTATAAATAGAAGTTAAAACTAAAGAATTTTTTATATTATTAGCTATAACTAAGGAGGATTTATTTAATAATTTAAATTATTAATTCGTTACTAAGAATAAAAGGCTCTAATTTATTAAAATTATTCTTAATTTATTCTTTATTATATATATATTTAATATCTTCCTTTATATTAATTTAAATCGTTCAGATAATTTAAAATTTAAAGCGGTTAGTAAATTCGAAAAAATTAAATATTAAAAACTCTTTAATATCTTCGGGGTCGATAGGGCTATAAAGAAAGGAAGGAAGGCGAAGAGGAGCAAAGGAAACTATCGAAAATATAAATACTTAATTTAAATTTATAAAAGTATAACCGATAGGTTTAAGGCTAAACCGGTTAGTAATTTATTTAAAGCGGCGGCGAGAAATTTATTAAATTAAGGAGGCTAAAGAAATACGACGTATTATTATAAAGGCTAAATCGGGGTTTATAATTAAAATTGGAAGAGGGTCTATATTTAGGGCTAAAGGGGTAGGCTCTACGTTTAAGAGGGGTTCTACGGCCGGGAGGGCTTAAATAATAATTTCGGTTAACGAAGGGGGGTAGGAATCGCCTTCGTTTTCGGTATCCTCGATTATAAAAATACGGTACGCTATTATATTAATTTTTATTACCTTTAAATTAAAGGGTTAGGGGGTAATTTATAAGGATAGGGCGTAATATAGATCCTAATATAAACCGGCTAATAAATAATTGTAAGTTTTATAAATAGAAGTAAAGGAGAGGGTATTAAGGGGCTATAAAATTATTAGCGAATAATAAGCGAATTAAAGGTAGCCGAAGATAACCGGGTTATTAAAAATAAAGTCGTAAATAAAGAGATCGATAGTTTCGTAGTATAGGTTTACCTATATAGTAAGCCGGGAGAAGTAAATAATATTATTGCCTTTTACTTCCCCCCCGTTAGCGAAGTAAAGGATTTTAAGGGTAGTAAGGTAGTAAATTAGTAAATAATAATAATAAATAAAAAAATGGTTAATAAAATTAAGAGTAATATAACCGTTATCGATGAGAGTAGAATAATATAATTTATATAGTCCGTCGGAAAGGTAAATAGAAAGGTTTAAAGTATTTAATTATTTATAATAGTTATTTAAGGAAGACTTATTTATTTTTATAATATTAAGTAGTATAGGGACGTTTCCTATTTTTCCTATAGGCTTAGGCTTTTAAGCGCGATTTAGCGAGGAGGCTATATATTTCTCTAATTGATAACTCCTTATTTATTACCTACGAAGGGGCTAACGAAACCTTATTGATACTAGGGAATTGATTGGGTGCCGTTAGGGACTATAGCGTTGACTTAGTGAGATTGCTGGCGGTATCTAGACTGCTAGCTGTATTTAGACTGCTAGCCGTATTTAGATTAGCCGGATTGCTAATTGTAGCCGCTATAGGAGCCGCCTCGACCCCCTTTGCCGCGGCCGCGGCCGCTGCTATGGGTAGAGGGAGGGAGCTCCTTGCGGAAGTTTATTTTACTATAGTAAGTAGAGGAGTAGTAGCCGGGGCGCTTATAGCGAATGTAAGCGCTAAATTTTATACGGAAATTAAAAACATTTTAAAAGATTATAATATAAATTATAATATTAATTGTAAATAGTTTATTAAAGTCTATAGCGTCGCCGCTATAATTAGTCGTAATATAAATAGCTGTAGAAGAAAAAGCTATATTAGAAGTCGGGCTATAAGGTTTATAAAAAGGATTATTAATTTTAGAATAGTAGGTATTATCTTCAAATTACTAAGCGAGGGTACGGACTAAAGTAAGCTATTTAGAGTAATCTGAACCTAAGGGTTAAAGAATTTATATAGTAAAAGCGGCGCGAATTTTGTTATTAATTTTATTTCTAAAGAAATAAACTTTTATAGTATTATCGAAGTTGTAGCAATCAATAATTTAAATCTATTAATTTCTAAAGTCGGACTAATATATACTTTTATTTATAGCAAGGTCGTCTAATTCGCGGCGGGCGAAGGTAATTAAATTATTATTATTATATTTAATATTAAATTCCTCTTTAATAAAAGTATTAGTAATTATTTATTTCTATTTTTTTTTATTTAAATCGAAGTCGACAATATAGAATAAGGCTATTTCGTAGGCAGAGAAAGGGGCGCCCTCGAAAGACTTAGCAATAAATAAGAACTTCCTACGCTTATTAAGGAAAAACGTAGGGTTATTTAACTAAATAAGGGTAATCCTTATACGCTAAATATAATATTTTTTAGCCTTCTTTAAAAGGGTTTCGCCTTCGCCGTCGAATAATTTAATATAAGCGTAGGAGGAATAGTCCCCGAGATTATCGACGATAAAAATAAATATTATAACGTCCTTAGGAATAAAAATTACGGAATTAGTATATTTAAACTTCTTCTATAGGGATTTAATAGTCTTAATAATAAAATCGAAGGCCTATTAGAAAGTTTTATTATTTAAATCGAATTCGCTAATATATTAGTTAATATTAGCGTAGGTCTTTTTAAGGACAGAATACTTTTCTTCGAAGAGAATACTATTATTTAAGAAGTAGGCGTTTTCGGCCTAAAATTAAGAGTATCGAATTTGGAAATTAATATACGCTTCGTAAAGAAATTAAAATTCCTCTCAGATAAATTAGAGTAAGGCAAGGATAGCGACGGAATCGGTATTAAATAAGCGGCCGAAAGAAAGAAAAGTATTACAGAAAATAAGGTTAGTAGAGAGATTAATAATATACTATTCTTCCCTTATAAAAGTAGGAAGGCTATTAGAAGTAATAAAAATTGTTTAGAAGGTTTCGTAAAAGTTAATATTATACGGGTCATTAATTTAAAGGGAATTAATAATAGTAGTTGCAATAAAGTTATTTATAAGGGTAGCGTTAAATATTAATACTTTTAGGAATTTAATATCGGGCATCGAACTAATTAATAAAAACTTACGAATATTTTAAACGGACCCCGTCTTTAAGTAGGCGGGTAGGGGTTTCTTTATAATATTTATAAAAAATATAGAATTTCGTTTAATTAAAAGACGGGATAAAGTTTGCGTTCGTACTTTAATAATAAGCCGAATCTTAAAGTCCTATTTATACGCGCAGCGTTAAAGAGGTATAATAAATTATTATAGGGTAGAGGTATAGTTAGGGGTAGGGTAAAATATATATTATTGTACGGAGTGCAAGGGCGCTAGTATGGATAAGTCGAAGGCAAAGTTAAGATACTATTTATGATAGAAGATTTAAGGTAAAGAGAAGAAAAGGAAGAGAATTAGATATATGCGTACGAACCCGAATAAATACTTTAGTACGCAAGCGATAGCGGGACCTATATACGGGTTGCTGATAGCCAATCCCTTTACTCGTATCCCCCTTTACCTATATAATAAATAAGAATAAATACCTTTAATAGGCTTAGCGCCCGCCTAGCTAGTTTTAGTACGAACCTTCTATATTATTCGTTCCTCCAACCTTTGTAGCACTTTATAACACTTCGTAATACTAGTCCTCTTATAGGGTATAGCGGGTATAGCGGTATAGCCGGACCGGCGCCGGCGCCGTTACATTACCCCCCCCTATACAAAAAACTCGTCCGCGAGTCTTATTAGATTAAAGGCTCTATAATAGATGTAATAATCCTTTAGCAACCTTATTTATATAAAATCCTTTGTAAACGCCTTAATCCTAATAATTTTAGTAGTTCGTTATCTTCGTACTCTTCTTAATCCTTATTCAACTAATTTATTAATTGTTTAGGCGGGTTCGGGGCCTTTAGGTTAGCTTCGTAGAATTCCTAAAGAAGCTTCGGGGCGTACTTAAAGTTAGAGGCCGGCAAGTATTCCGGGTCGGGGTCCTAGCCTCTCTAGTCCGTATTATAAAAAAGTTTACTATTAATTACTTTAGAGGTATTAATCTTCTCGACTTCCTATTCGGGGTCTTCATCGTCTCTAATAATTAGGCTAGGGTATTTAGCCGATTAGCCGGGTAGGAGGTTATTATTATATTTCCTTAAATAATTAGCGTAGAAGAGATTTAAACCTTTTTAATTATCCGAGAGCTTTAATCGGTAGGAGTACCCTATTTTTTCAATAATTTTATAATAGTTGCGGGTATTAGGGAAATCGAATTTATTACTAAAACGAATTATTATTAACTATAGTTACTTAATAATAATAATTCGGTCGCCGACGTCGAAATCTAAATCTCTTCGTTTCTTATTAATTTAACGAGTTTATTCCTCTTAAACCTTTATAATCATTTCTCTAGCAAATTCTATATACTTATAAATATATTAAACGTACTTTTAAATTTACTCCCTAATTAATTATTTAATTTAGGGGATAGAGGGGTCTTAAGTCCGGGCTTCCTAATCGAAAAGTATACGTATTAGGTAACCGAATATAATTTTGTAAAGGGAGAGGCTAATATTATTTTAAGGAAGGTTATTTTATATTACGTTGAGAGTAAGTATAGCTTCGGACTAATCGTTTTAATAATAATTAACGAAGGGATAAAATCGTTAATTGAAATAAACGTTTATAATTTTAACCTAATTAACTATCTAATTATACCCTACTATAGCGAATTTCTACTTCGTTTCTATTAATTTAAATATTTTATTAGTAAATATTAATATAAATTAGGGTCCGCAATCCGATATTATTTCTTTAAGTATATTATAAATGTAATAAGGGCCCTTATAATATATCCGGGCAGTATTTTAAATAATCGACTTTTCTATATAGGGTATAACTTATAACGACTTTATTAAGCGGTCTACTATAACTAGAGTATTATCGAAACTATATTTATTTTTAAATATTTTCTTATAATCGATTACGATCGAAGTCTATTTCTTAGCAGGCGGTAGGATGGGGTATAATTTGCCGAGAATTTTATTTCTAAATACTTTATTCGCTTTATAAACTATATAATTCTTAATAAAACGTTTAATATTGCCGGCTATACTTAACTATTAGTAACGCTAATTTAAGATCGTTCGAATCTTATTATAGCCGGAGTACGCTATTATTAAAGTCGAATAAATTTCGTCAATAATATAGGTACGTAAATTATTCTTATTAAGAACGGCGAGGCGACTTTTATAAATTAAGAGATTATTAACTATTATTATAAATTTAAAATCCGAATCGTAAGCGTATACGCAATATTCTTTTAGGGACTCTTCCTTATAATTAGCCTTTATAATCGTATCGACTAATTCGTATTCTTTAAATTCAATTAAGTATAATTCTAATCTATTAATATTTAATATAAAGATTGGTACCGACTCTTCTAAAAAGCTATTCGATATAATAATAAAAGTTAAAATAATAATTTCAATTCTATTATTCTCGTTTACTAATAATTTAAATATTTAGAAGGTATAGTACGCCTCCTTTTTCTCCTTCTAAGTTTTAAAATCCTTTAACTTCCTTAATAGGGTATTAGTAACCGTATTTTTAATTCTAGGGTAGTAAGTAATTTCGAAGTAGTATTAAGATAGGAATTCTACCTACTTAATTTATTATAAATTAAGTAATCGCTTCGTACCGAAGTATTTTAATATTTAGTAATTAATAATAATTATAAAAGGCTTCAACTGCTTTAAATTAACTAATTCGGGATACTAAGTTTAGAGGGTTCTAATAATAATAAGTAACTCCTTATTATAAATTAGGTAATTATATTTAATTTATTATATAGTTTCCGAGAAATAAGTAATAAGGTACTATTCTTTCGTATCCTCCTAATATTAGAATAGGACTCCTACGAAGATTCTATTGCTAATATCTATTTCGACTCGTATTTTAATATCGTAGTTAAAGTACTTTAATAAGGGGGCGTCTATTAATAATTGCTTTAACCCGTCGAATACCGCCTAATATTTATTAGTTTATACGAAGGCTTCGCTTTTTTTAATTAAGTTAATAAGGGGGCGAACGATTCGATTATAATTTTTAATAAATTTTCTATAGAAATTATGGAACCTTAAGAAAAATTATACTTTACGGAAATTAAAAGGTATAGCCTACTCCTTAATAACTTCTACCTTTTCGGGGTCGACGGAAATATTATCCTAGCCTATAATAAAGTTTAAAAACTTTATTTTCGTAATTTAGAATTCGCACTTCTTTAAATCGGCTTATAATTTAGCGTCCTTCAACTTCGTTAATACTTTCCGGATATAATTTTTATATTCCTCGAGAATATTAGAATAAATAAAGATATTATCGATATACGTAATATAAAAATCTTCTAAATATAATCCTAAGAGTAAATTAATAAAAGTTTAGAAGTTGGCGGGACCGTTGGTTAAGCTAAACGGCAATACCTTATATTTAAAAGCTCTTATACCTATATAGAAGGTAATAAACTTTTTATCCTCCGGTTTTATACGAATATAATAGAACGCTTATTGTATATCGATTTTAATAAACTATTAAGCTTTAACGACTTTAGCCAACGTCTTTTCGATTAGGGGTAATAGGTATCGGTCTTTCTAAGTAATAGTATTAAATTTATAATAATTAATATAGAAGCGGAGACTACTATTAACTTTCTTAATAAATAAGACGGGCGCAACTTAAAGGGACGAATTTACTTTAATAAATCCTTTGGAAAGGTTTTCTAAAATATATTTCCTTATTACTTCTAATTTATTTAGCGATATTTTATAAAAGGGGCTATAGCCGAATTCTTTAGGGCGGTAGCCTTTTTCGAATTCGATTTTATAATCGTATAATTAGTAGTCGGATAAAACGTTCGAATCGAATTTACTAAAGACGTTAATATAATTATAATAATATTCTAGTATTATTTTTAAAGCTTCCTCCCGAAATTCCTTCTCGTTATAGGGTAATAATTCTTAAGTAGGGTCCTCTACTACGCATTTCTCTTAAATAAATTAATCGATTTCGAAAATATTTATCGAATATACCGTACGGTTGTCCTTTATAGTAAATTATATAAATAAATCGCTATTAAAAACGTATATTTATACTGGTCGCTCTTTATACTAGCCTATTAAATCCTTTTTTAATTTATATATACTTTAACTATCCGAGCCTTATTTACCGTCGAATAGTTTAGTCGGTTTAATTCGAATACGCGGAGCGGGTTCTAAAAATAATATTATAAAGTAGGTAAAATTAATTAAATTCCTCTCTATTTTACTTAGTAGGTTAATCCGCTTAAGAATCGAGTCAGGGTTCTAAAATAGAATATAGGGACGGGTATAACCCAATTCGCTAGTATCTTTATCTCGGATATATTTAAAATCCGCTAGTATAATAAGGACCGTCTTTTTAGGTTCGAAAGCCGCCGATTCTATTTAGAGTTCGAATATACGTTTCTTAATTACTTTTTAATATTAATATATTTTATAATTGTACTAATTCTTAGTTTTTTAATTTAATTCTTTCTTATAATAGTTAGGAAAGGGTTATCCGGTTAGGATGGGTTCGGGTGCCGCAGTATAACTATTAATAAATTTAGGCGCTTTGCGGCTACTATTCCTATTATCGGTTCGATATTTATCTTCTTAATTTATAAATACGTTGCGATAGGCCGTATCTTTCTAATACTTAGGGTTTATAATATTAGAGCTTTTAGGGCGGACTTTAAAATTTAAATTCCTTATCTACTTAGGGTCCGGTTTCTATTCGGGGGGGAAGATGAGGCGATAATTCTTATAATTTACTTAAGCGTCGTAGATATCGAATTATTTACGGCCGATAATAAGATTGTAGTTTATATTAACTACAATAAAGATATTGGGGGGTATTATTCGGTTTCGAATCTTTAAAGCGGCTTTAATAACCTTTTTAATACTTTAGCTAGTTTTTCCTTAGTAATTACTAATACTTCGGGCGGGAAAGTTACTCGTTACTTCTACTAGTAATTATTCTTTTAATTTATTAATAAATATTATACTAATAAATAGGTGGCTATTTACTCCTATATCGATTAGGGCATTAGATGTGGATAAAGATATTCTATTATTAATTATAGTATATTAAATAATTATAGGATCCCTTCCCAAATAGGGTATTAAATTAAATCTATCTTTTCCTTATTTTTTATCCTTTATTTATTCTATAACCGATATTTCCCTTAGGAAGGAGTTTAATTTATTTAAAGTATTTAATTTCCTTAATTATTAGTAGCGGGGGCGTTACTAGCGGTTAAAGTAGTAGCCGGGGCTGCGGGCTAAGTACTTCTAGTACCGCCGTTCTTATAAATTAAATAGCATTCTATAATAATAGTAATACAATTACGGCGCTCTTAGTCGTACTAATCCTTTTAGGGATAATCGTACTTAATATAGCCGCGCTCTTTATAAAGGAAGTAGTAACCTTTATTAAATAAATAGGTAATTTCCTTAGTATAGTTAGCGGCGGAATAATTATTATTTTTACTACTAGTAATAGGTTTTGTAGCCGAAGAGTTAGAGCTATTAGAGCTACTAATTCCCTTATTACTATTATTTCCTTTATTGCGAGAAGAAGAAGAAGAAGTAGTTTTAGTTTCTTTAATAATAATTTTAAATATTTAATTAAAATTAGAATAATTAATATAATAAAATTTAAAAGAAATAGAAGAATTACAATACTTAACGCCTATCTACTTCTTATATTCTATAGGAAGGCGTTAGAATAGTTCGTACTTTTATTTAGTTTTAGGGCGTTAATACTTGCTAATTATACGAACGAATTTATTTTTAAAGAAGTTGAAATTATTAATATCTTTTATTTTAAACTTTATAAAATTAATAAAAACCTTTTCATTTTAATTAAGGTCGTTATATTTATACTATAAATAGGTTATTAGATTAAAATAGGTTGTAAATTAATCGGGGTAAATTTCGCGGAAGTAAAATATTAAATCCTTAAAAGCGAATCCGGCTAAACGATTTTTAATATAGAGGAATTTATTGCGGTCGGTAAGGTAGTAATTAATATTAATTTCGAATTTATTTTAGATTAAATCGTATTAGGCTTTAAAAAGTATATTATCCTCCTTATCCTAGTTATAGAATTTAAGCGGGTCGGCCTACTTAATAAAGAGGCGGGCGCGACGAAAGGGGGTGGTTATAGTCTCGTCGTCGTCGATATTATTATTGAGGGGAATAGTAGCGAAACGGATAATTAAACGACAAAAGAGAACCGCGCTAAGATCCTTTTTAATACTAAAGAGGATTATCTCCTTAATTATTATTATTATTTTATCCTTAAATTTACAAATACTTTTAAAGACATTTAAATTAATAATAGTTTCTTTTAAAATCTAGATCTCCTCCTCTTTATCGGCCAAATAGTCTTTAAAAGATTGAACTATTTTAGGGTTAGCTATAAAAGTATACGTATCGGAATAAGCCTCTTCTAATTTAAAGACCTAATTATAAATAGTATAAAGCTTAATATTTAAAAATAAAATAATTTAGCGTATTTTTAATACCTACTCTTTTAAAACTATATTTATTATAACCTAAAATTTAAATTCGTAGAATATATTAACAGGGCAAATAGTATATAATTCGGTAAATTTAACTTCGTTTAAGTAACTATTAAACAGGAGCTCGGAATTAGGTAATAGCGCTTAATAGGGGACGTAAGGTATAGCGTCGTAAATAAAGAATTTAACGAACTCTTTTATCTTATTCTTTAAATCCTTAATAAAATCTTTTAAATTAAAAACTATATTAAAACGGTTAATTTCACTATTAATATACTAATCGAATAAATCGAACGACAGCTTAGGTTCCTCTTTATCGTTACTTTTAATTAGGGCGTTAATTAATACTTTAAATAAAGACTTTAATTAGTTATATAAATAAAGTAAAGTCTTCTTATAAAGAAGGGTAGACTTACTACAGGATTTCTCCTCGAAAGGGTAGAATCCATTAAAATATTCCTTATTAAAGCGTATAAAGGCTTTCGTATTCTCCTTAATAATAGAATCAACGTACTAGGGCCTAAGGGTAACCTTCTTATTAAAAGCGGCCTTCCTCTTCCTCTTATCGACGCTAAATTTAATAGTAACTTTATCCTTTTCTTTCGACAATTCGGAATTATCTTCGTCGCTAGCGTCTCCCTTATTAAAGGTTTAATTACCTTAATCCTCGGGTTTAGAACCTTCGTTACCCTCCTCGCCGAAGAGGTTTACTCCGTTATAATCGTTATTCTCGTAATAATTGTTATTATAGTCGCCGGAGCCGTTAATTCTAGCGCTAGTACTATTATAAATCAAACGTAGGGGTATTATAATATTAATTAGTTTATTAGTAGTCTTAATACTTCGAAATATAATAAATCGGTTTTATTTATCGGTTTCGGTTTCGTAATCGTTGGGATTTAACCTTCCTAAATATTATTAGGTTAACTTTAAATAATATAAGGGCGCTAGTATAGATAAGTCGAAGGTAAAGTTAAAATACTATTTATAATAGAAGATTTAAGGTAAGGAGAAGAAAAGGAAGAGAATTAAATATATACGTACGAACCCGAATAAATACTTTAATATATAAGCGATAGTAAGACTTATATACGGGTCGCTAATAGCTAATCCCTTTATTTATATCCCCCTTCACCTATATAATAAATAAAAGTAAATACCTTTAATAGGCTTAGCGCCCGCCTAGCCAATCTTAGTACGAACCTTCTATATTATTCGTTCTTCCAACCTTCGTAGCACTTTATAGCACTTCGTAATACTAATCCTCTCATAAGGTATAGCGGGTATAGCGGCATGGCCGGACCGGCGCCGGCGCCGTTACACAGAGGAGGGGAAAGGAAGTATACGTAGAGGGCTGGCTATATAGGCGAGAGCTTTAGAGCTAGCCCGAGGTTACGTATCTATATATATAACTAGACGGTATAGCTCTAAATTATATTAAGGCACTCTAGCACATTATTATAGGGCTAGGGCCCGGGCTATAACGTTCTAGTTCTTACGACCAAAACTATTAGTAGCGCCGTAGCTATATCCGTACAACCCCTATTAAAACCTTGCATCTATAGTGGAGCCGCCTTTCAAACAAACTTTTCCTTCTTTATAGAACTTTAATTAAACTATACGATTAAAACCCGTATTAATTGTACTATCCCTATTATATTAGGTTCTATTAATAAAATAGATTTAATAGAATAAAACGATCCGTAGTTATAATAGTAATTATAAATCTAATTAAACGTAGAGGGGCTACCGATTAATTTCGTCGTAGCCGCTAATACTATTAGCGTAGAATAATTAACGTAGGTTATAAAAGTAAAATACTTCGAAGATGAGCGTATATTTAAAGAGAAACGAGATTTCGCTATATTATTCTTTATTAGTCCGGAATTTTCATAAACTATTAAAACCGCCGTTAATTCCCTTTCGCAAAGTATTTAATACTCTATAATAATTACTATTAATACCCCTAGCGCCCTAGCCGGTACTATATAAGAAATTGCCCCTTATTATAATTTTAAATATAAAAATATCTGTTAGCCGAAGTAGGATAGGACTTCTTCTTTATTCGGTCTCTATATAATTAGGTTAAAGCTTACCTATAAAGAGGAGAGAGTTACTAAGGTTATTATTAATAATAAATCGGAATAATTAATATTATTCGATACCCTCCCCGCCGAAAAGATACTTAAAGTAGAAGCCTTCTAACGTTGCGGAGGAATTATTAATATTTTTAACCCTAATAATTTCTTTAATTATTTAAAAAGTATCTTCGGCGATAAAAACGAAAAGTATTTTGTATTTACCCGTTTACAATCTATCCGTTAGAGAAAGAATTAGACTTTATCAGACTAATTCCCTACTTTCGAAAAAAACCTTACGAAGGTAAATAATTTAATTTAGGAGGACGACTCCAAATTCGCTTAATTAGATACTTCTATATTTAATATACTATATAATTAATTAATTTCTATTTATATACTTAAAATTTATAACCTTTTCGTTAAATAATTAAAAGATATCGCTTAGAAATTCGAAGCTAATAAGGCTTTTAAAAATATTAGTAATAATAATTTTAAAAACCGTAGTAGTTATCGCTAGAATTCGGTTCCCTACTATAATCCTACCCATACTAATAATTACCCTAAAAATATAAATAGAGACTTATATATAATAATAGGGTATATAAAGATTAACCCTAGTAATAAGGACGAGAAGTATATTAAATAAATTATTTAAAAAGAGAGAAATAAATACTATACTTCGGGTCTCTACTTATATTATAGAAGTAGCGGTTATATAATCGGTAATTATAAATACTAGCCCGCGCAACGCCCTACTTCCGTCGGTATTAAATTTATTAAAATTAAAGTTAAAGTAGAGCCGGTATTAGAAAATAATAATAATAAATATTCTTCCTCTAATAAATCGGAAAAAAAATAATTCCTTTACGAAATCGAATAAAGGAGCGCTCTATAATATTAAGTAAGGAATCGGGAATAGAGAGCTTTCCGGGACTTATATAGATAAATATTACTAAAATACCTATAGTTATTAATAATAAAGATTGTTTCTATACCCTTATTAATAAAGGTTACTAATACTATACCGCTATTAGTAAAAATATTATTAAAAAGCTAAAGATCCCTATAATACCTATATTAAAGAGGGTAATTAAAGGAGTTTCCGCAAAAATAGAAAGAGCGGAAATTAAAGGGATTATCTATTTCAAAATAAATATCTATAGGTACAAATCGGTTATCTATATATATATAATACTATAGCTAAAATTCCCTATTATTTTAGGAAAATTATAATTAACCGCTATAAAAGTATATTCGGTTCCCTATAAATATAGACTCTAATATAATACCGCCGGTTACTAAATACCGTATTTAAAATACTCTCTGAAGAACTCGTCCCCTAAAGCTAAAGAGATTAGAGAAGTAATTTACTATTTAATTACTACTTTTATAGCTATAATAAACCGGATTAGGAAGAGGAACGGCCGGCGAACCGTTAAAATAATAATATTTATAATAAGCCTACAAAATATTAAAAAGGCTTTTAAACCTAAAATCGATATAATAGATAAGGAGTTACGAAAATTTATTCTAATAAAATTATATAACTACCTATTCGTCTAAAAACAATCGGAGGCCGATAAAATCAATCCTAACCGCCTAAATATTAATTATAAAATCGAACTTAAAAAGGACGAGACTGGTAAGGAAATACTACTACCGTATAGTTATTTCTACAATATATCTCGAAAAAAACTCCTAATATTAAAGAAAACGCTTAGAAACCTCCTAAATAAAGGGTTCATCCGTACTAATAACTCAATTACCGCCGTACTAATACTCTTTATTAAGAAACTAAATAGAAGTCTCCGCTTTTATTATAATTATTATATTTTTAACGCTATTACTAAAATAAACCGCTACCCTCTACTATTAATTAAAGAAATATTTAAGGTTATTACTAAAATAAAATAATTTACTAAAATAAATATAATATAAGCCTTCTATAAAATTCGTATAATTAAAGGAGAGGAGGGGAAAATAATGTTCCGATATTGATATAAATTATTTAAATAAATAATTATACCCTTTGGGTTATTTAATATATTTATAACGTTTTAATAATATATTAATAATATTCTAAAGAATTACTTAAACGATTTCGCCTCTACCTATATAGATAATGTACTAATCTTCTCTTCTAATTTAAAGGCCGATTATATAGCTAAAATTCGTAAAGTAATTAAGCGTATAACTATTACCAATCTTTATCTCGACCCTAAAAAGTATAAATTCGCCGTTAAAAATATAAAATACTTCGGCTTTATTATAATCGTAAATATTAATATTTAAGCCAATTTAGAAAAAATTAGAATAATTATCGAATAAAAAGTATTTACCTCTCAAAAAGGGGTAAAGAATTTCCTAGGGTTTATTAACTACTACTAGATATTTATTAAATCCTTTTCTTCGGTAGTAAGACTACTAATAATATTTATAGGTAAAGGGGTTCCTTTCGAATAGATTAAATAGTATAATAAAGCCTTTAAAAAACTAAAAGAATTATTTATAGAAGCCCCTATCCTTATTTAATAGGATTCTAATTTACTTACCTTTTTAAAATCGGACTATAATAGTTATAGGTTTAATAGTATATTTACTTAAGAAAAGGACGGGTAAAAGACCGCCGTTACCTATTACTCGTAAAAATTCATATTTATAAAGTATAATTACTCTATTTATAATAAAGAAATATTAATTATTATTAAATATATAAAAGAGTAATTAGTAAAGTTTTACAACTATAAGAAATTTATAGTAATAATTAATTACTATAACTTTAAATATTTTATAAAGAGGCGCTAACTCTCTAAATATTAAGTTCGTTAGGCCGAATTTCTCTCCCGATTTAATTTCGAAATCCTCTACCGCCCTAGTAAATTCGCCGTAATCCTAAACGCTCTATCTCACTAAAATTAAAATAAATTTAACGAAGCCGACGCAAAGGCGAGAAATATATAATTTATTCCCTAATCCGCCCTTAAAAATTATATTCGTATAATTGCCTCCTTTATTTTTATAAGAAAGGGGGAGGGTATAAAAGTATTTAAAAGTCCGGATTTATAGTAATTCTATAATAAAGTCTCTTAAAAAAACAAAATTTATTAAATTATCTGCTAAATAGTTATTAATAAAAATAAGACCCTCCTAATTTTAATATAAGGTTTAAAAGTATAGTTTGGTAAATATATAATCGATAGGTTAGGTAAACTTTATTATAGAAGGCGTATTTAAATTCCTGGTATTTCTACTATTATAAAAGTTATAACCCTCTATATATCTTTAGAAGATTCTAAAAAGAATGTTCTCTATACTCGTATTATCTAAGAAGTATACGATTCGAAAATTCTAAATTACCCTAGAAGAGAAGGTACTATTTACGTAATAAATAGAAACTTCTATTAATTGTTAATAGGTATTTATATCCGTCGGTTCCTAATTAATTACGATATTTATAATAAAGTAAAATATTAGAAAGATTAAAAGAGAGGGCTATTAAAACCTCTCCCTATTCCTAACCAATTCTTCTAAAATATCTAAATAGATTTTATTACTAATCTCCCCCCTTTAGGAGGCTATATTAACCTCCTAATTATTAAAAATAAATTTAATAAATCGGTAATTTTCGAACTAATCCCTACTATAAAAGCCGAAATAATTGTAAAAACCTTCCTCAAATATTTCGTTCGATACTATAGGTAATTATAATCGATCGTCAATAATAAAGGTATTAATTAGATTAACTAGTTTTAAAAACAATTCTACAATTTATTAAGTATTAATTAACTATTAAATACCGCCTTTTACTTATAAACTGATAGAGGCCCCGAAAAAATAAATTAAAAAGTATAAATATTCTTAAGAATCTTTATTAACTATACCCAAAATAATTAGGATTGTTAGTATCTAATAATATAATTAGTAATTAATAGCCGAATTAATACTATAATTAGTATATCTCCCTTCTTCGCCACCTATAATTACTACCCGCAATCCTTAATAGCCCTAATAATTCCTTCTGCGGAAGTAAAATTTAAGAACCTATAGGTTAAAGCTAGAGACTTCGTTTTAATACTATAATAAATTATAAATCTCTATTAAATTATAATAGTAATTTTAATATAAGAATAAAAACATTTCGCTAATTGTAAAAAATAGCCCGCAAAAATCTTTAAAATAAAAAATAAAGTCTAATTCAACTTTAAGAATTTTATAATAATTTATCCTAAGAAGAAGTTTGATTAGGTCTATACTAAATATATAATATTTAGAATTTTTAACCCCTTTATAATAGAACTTTTAAACCTCTCTTTGAGGGTATTCGATAAATTTTACGTAGATTTATTTAAGAAAGTACAAAATAACCTACTTCCCGGATAAATTACTACCAATTCCTAATCGCCGGTTATTATAATCGACGGCGAAAAAAAATATTTAATAAACGAAATCCTCTACGCAAAAATTCGAAAAAGTCGTAGGATGCTTCTAATTAATTAAATTAATTAAGTATAATAATTTTAGGAGCCGTTAGAAAAATTCGTTAATATAGAGGCTTTAGACCGTTTTAAAGCTAAATATAGCTTAATAAATATTAATAATAGACCGGTAAAATACTATAATATAGAATATACGAAGCAATAACGTTAATTATAATAATAGAATAAAATAAAGAGGTAGAATAGAGTAGGAAAGATATTAATTTTAAATTTTAAAATTATTACTTTCTTAAAGTCTTACGGGGGCGTTAATTACTACTTAATTCTAATTTTGCAATTTTCGCCTCCTACTTATTTAAGTGGGCTATTAGTATAGCGATAATATTATTCGATATAATAACGGTATCGGCGGGGCGGAGGATAGAGGCCGGTTTAAGGGAAGTAATAAGGGTTATAATAGGAATAATAACGAAGTATTTAAGGAAGTTAAATAATTGGTAATATTTCTCGCTATTTATAATTAATTTAATTTATTTACGTATTTTCTATTAAGTAAAGGAGGGATTTATATAGGGATCGCTTTATCTTTATATAATTTAATAATATTATATTAAATATTAATACTATAATAAATATAGCCGAAGGCCTTCTTATCCTCTTTACTTAACGGAATAGCCTCCTAAATTACTATAAAGTATTAGGTTAGGGACGAAGCTTAATTACACCTTTTATTATTATTATAGTATATTATATAAAACGCTACGCCGGGTTTAGTTTAATATTCGTATTGAGAATTAAGGTAAGCGATGTAATCGATTTTAAAAAGTTTATATTTATCTTACGAAGAAATAAAAAGGGTTAACGAAAAGGAATTAAAGTAAAATAGTAAGAAAGATTTACTAAATTGTATATTTTCTTTATAAATTTCTTCGGAATATTGCTCGTAGTAGTAATAATAATAGCGGGGTTTTTCTTATATAAACGGGCGCAACCGCAACCTTCGGAGGGAGATACAAAACATTCGGAGCGTAAGGATTAGGAAGCGTAGCCGAAGAGTAATAGCGAATATAAGGACTTAGCTTTAAATTCGGGAGAAAAAATTAAGCGAAATATTTAATAATATTAAACGAAGGCAAACGAAAGATTAGAAAGGATAGTAATAATAATTTACTTTAATAATTGAATAACGGTTAAAGAGAGAAAAGAGGGAGAGAGAAAAAAGGGAAAAGAAATTAGGGAGAGGGGGTTTTTATATATAAATATAGGAGTACGCTTATATACGCTATTGCCTATTATTTACTAATTAGCGCGGTCGCTATTTAATTAATTTAAATATTTAAACGAAATAGAAGGAAGGTACGAATGCGTAGAGGAGTAGGAGGAGGAGTAGGAAGGGGAAGGAGGGGGGTAATATTATAGGGCTAAAGCCCGGGCTATAACGTTCTAATTCTTATAATTAGAATTATTAATAGCGCTGTAGCTATATCCGTACAGCCCCTATTAAAACTTCGCATCTATAGTAGAGCCGCCTTTTAAATAGACTTTTCCTTCTTTATAAAACCTCAATTAAGCTATACGACCAGTACCCGTATTAACCGTGCTGTCCCCATTACACACATCGTAATAGTAGTGCTCAGCGCTAGGCAGGTTATAAGTAGGATAACCCTGTGACATCTATAATAAATTTAATAGGAATAGAATAATTTCCGCCTTATTAATTTCGACGACGTTAATACCTTATCTTAGAAGATTATAGCCCTATAAGAGGAATATATTACAATTAGTCTAGAGTACTATTTATTAGAAAGTTAAATGATTATAAGATTATTGGAAGCGTTTAATTAAGAGTAGTATAATGTATAGAAGATTAATTTCTAAGCCTTTTATAGTAAGTAATTACCTTCTTTTAGCGATATTATTAAATTAATTAATAGCGAATTCGTCCGGTTAAAAGTATAAATTAAAAGGGAAGGTTATATAGTAGTAATACTAGTAATTAGAAGGCGGTTAGGAGTGTAATTTAATTAGGGTAGTAATTATCTCTACAATAAGAATTATACTTATTGTAGTAAGCGGTTTTATAATACTAATAACTATTGGGAAAAGTTTCTAGAGCTAAAGAAAAAGTATAATACTAAAATTAAAAAAAAGAAGGTAGAAGAAGAGAGAAAGAAATCCTTTTCGACTACTCCTCTTAATAATAATAATATAATTAATTTTATCGTAACCTACGCTTCGTCTCTTCCTATTAATAATTAGACTAATAATATTAGAAGAATTTATTTTTAATAATATATTTCTAGACGAAATAAAAACTAATTACTCTTTGTAATTATTATACTTTTTTAATTTAGAATGCAGTTAATACGTAATAATTATTCGAAGCGATTTCGTTAGTTTTAAACTATATAGCGGCTTTATTATTAGGATAGGGGGTATAAAAGTGCTAATTTTGGGTATTAGAATAATTAAAAAGAAATATATTTTTAATAGTACGATTTATAATTAATTTAATTATATTCTCTCTATTAGAACTATTTTATTAATTAATATAATATAATTAAGTGTAATCGTTATTATTTACCTTTATAAAGTCTTATTTGCGCTAAAACTGGGTATTAATCTGATTTTTATAATTTAATTACTCGATAACAGCTCTAGTATAATATTATTAAAGAATTACTAGAGGATTGAGAAAGAGGGATTAAGTATTTAAATTACCCGTTTCGGTAACTTCTTTATCCTTTAGACCCTTAATACGGCCTAGTAAATTCTCGTTTTATATTTAATTAGCCCTAAGATAAGGCTCTAATATAAACGAATAGATTATTTTAGCGAGTAGAACCTAATTAAAATAGAAGTAATAGTCGACGGGATAAAAGAAGTTTAAAAATACTATACGTACGAACTATATATTAGGGGGAGGATAAAAGAATTACCCTATCGAAGAACGCTTAGGTAGGGAGAATATATTTTAAATATAATCTATATAAATATTTATAGTCTTTTCGAAATAATAGGATATTATAGCGAGCGTTATTAAATTACTCTTATTAATAGGTATAGTAGATTTAACGGCTCTTTAGCGATTAAAAATAGGGAGAGGGTATAGATCTTTATTTAAGAATTTGTATAGTTCTTTAAAAATTAGGATTTATAGCGAAGAAAATATAGGATTATTTATTTTAATAGCGTAAAAGAATTTAATAGTAAAGAGTTTAATAATTAGGCCGCTAAAAGGGGGATTTAAATTAAACGGTTTATTACTAAATAATATTAATCGAATAATATAGTAGAAAGTTTGAACTTTTACTTTAAAGAGAAATTATTACTTATAATAATAGGGGGATAAATCCTTAAGAAGTATTAGTTAGAGGTTTTCGAAATAATTAATTATTTTAGAAATCGAAGCCTATATATTAGATTAGATAAAACCCTATATAAGATTATATACGGGTAGAGATTGGACGTAAGTAATATTAGGGCTATTAGAACGATTATTTAATATTTACTCCCTTTGTAGGGAAGGAAGAAGATGGATAAAAATTAGTTAAGTATGTATTTATTGGTTTCGAAGGGTATATAGTCTATAAATTCCTAATAGAATTTAGAAGGATTATTAAATTAAATAATATTTATTTCGAGATTAAAAAAGTATTTATTAGAAGAGGAGTAATAGATGCCGCTATTTAGACCGATCTAATCCTAAATATAAATGTCTAGTAGGGAGCTCTAGCTTTTTAGCGAGCTTTAATTAACCTTTAGTTTCTAAATAGGGGGAAATAGCGGTAGTAGGGTTGAAAATTAAAGGTAGTAAATAGATTTCTAAATCCTTTAACTCTAGTCTCTAGTTCGCTAGAAGGGTTTCTAGATCCCCCGAAAATTTATTATAAATATTAAAAAAGAATATTCGGTCTAATAATATTTATAAAGAGGCTCCGGCAGGTAGCGAACAACCTTATTTTAGAAAGTTTAATATAAATACTATAAGTAGAAGAAGCTATTTTAGATTCGATACAAGTAATAATATTGGAACCTAATAATAATAGTAGATTAGTATCCTTTAACTTAAAGTATCGTATAGTATTTATAGTATTAGTAGGTTCTAATAAAGAATTATAATCTATAAAGGAAGTAGAAAATAGTTACTTCTAAATTAAATAGCTAGAAGTAATAAGGGACGAGTATAACTCCCTTATCGAAAATAGTATATAGGAATTCGTTGAAATTATATTAGATATAAATATATTACGGGGTAAATAGGTATATAAATTTAAAAAGGGATTAAATAATAAGGTAATTAGAAGGAAGGTACAATAGGTAATTAGGGGCTTCGAATAGATCGAAGGCATTAATTACTTTAAGACCTTTACTATTATTATTAAATTAATAAGCTATAAATTCCTATTTACTATAGTAGTAGTATTAGATTTCGAAATTGAATAAATAGACGTTAAAACGGTATTTCTATATAATAACGTTAAAGAGGTTTATAACGGGTCTGCAAGAGTAAGGCACAGCGAGCAGTCGTGTAAGGTTAAAATGCTATAATTAACAAAGAGGGAAAGGGAAGACTGTATAGAAGGTGTAGTCTAGAAAAGGGTTTTGTAGGCGGCGGCGCATAGGCCTGGCAGGCGACCCAGAGACCTCGCAGGCGGTTTAGGGACTTAGCATTAATTAAATTTAACCCCTAGGCTCTAGCCCTATAACATTACCCCCCTACTCCTTACCCCCCTAAAAAAAGGGGTAGTCCACCGCACAAAGCGTCAAAGTACAGCTAATTACACAAAGGTGACGAAATCCATTAACAACCGCTCCCAACCAAATACCTACCGTACGGGGAAGAATTAATAATATTAAGAAAAGTATCTATACTAAGCCCCTAAGTAAATGCTATACGATAACCTACTCCCTACCCGAATTAGCAATACCCTACTAAGCACCTACCCTTATAGAGCTACGCCTATTAGCCTAGGCACTAAGACTTACTAGGGGTCTAGGTCTTACCTATCTAGTAGTCCTCTTCCGCTAACCAAATCCATAGCGGTAGCGGTTAGAAATAAGACTATTACCCAATACTTCGTATCGTTCTACTTCTTCTGCCAATAGTAGCCTTATCCTCACCGCTATAAAGATAGCTCAATTATCCTTATGCCTACGAAATACGACGCCTACTCCTTCTATCGGTCGCGTTGTAAATAGGCACCAGCTCTTCCTTTAAGCCGGCTATACGTAAAGGGTAAGATTAAGACTAACTTCCTCAATATTAGAAAGACAACTAATGCCTTCCCTACTATAAATTCGCCTACATTAATTAGTAAATAACGTATTTAATACTCCTCTACTATAGTTTTATTAGGGCGTTACTATCTAGCGATACAACAACTACTTAGTCTAAGAACTCCTCTCCTCGGCTATTATCGTTGTAACCGTTTAGGCCCCTATTAGGTCGAAATAAATTAATTTTATCTCTACGAAATTAGTATTACTCTTTAGACTAGTAGAGTACTACTACTACCTCCCTTCTCCCCTCCTCCTCCTCTTTATCACCGAAACTATAATCGAAGTATCAAACAGACCTCATCGTCAACCGCGGTATACCTAACGGAGGTAGAGGCTAAAAGAAAATATTGCCGTCAAAGACAGCGGCGAAAGGGTAGGCGGGGAACTTGTGTCGCGGAGTAGCGGGCGAAAGGTAGGCGAGCCTATATCGTAGAAAGCGAATCTATTTACGTAGTATTTAAACGTTCGAAATCTTAGGAGGGCTAGTACCGTTATCGAGGGGGACGGGAGTCCGGGTAGTAGTGGCTACGATTAAGAGGGATCGTAGACGAACGAAGTAGATCGAACGAAGGCGAGAAGAGTGTCGTTAAGAGTTGCGAGAGTGAGGATAAAATCGTTGGCAATTGCAAGAGCGAAAGGGACTCTTTATAAGAGTAAGAGCTGTAGGGATCCTTCCTAAGAGCGAGAGAAAAACAAAACTATAGAAACTCTTTTAGCGTACCGGCGAGAGAGAAGGTAACGCTAGCGCAAGGCGAAGAACGTAGAGGGGAGGCTATCGCTAAGGAAAGAGGGCGATAGGTAAAGGGGTTATCGTTAGAGGAGACGAGAGCGACGGCGTTGCTAGAGGAGACGAGAGCAACGGGGAGGGGAGACTCTTTTAGCGTGCAGGCGAGGCACAAAGTGCTTGAAAAGAGGGTCAATTATAATGTAATAGGTCTGTAAGAGTAAGGTATAGCAAGTAGTCGTATAAGGTTGAAATACTATAATTAACAAAGAGGGAAAGGGAAGACTGCACAGAAGGTGCAGTCTAGAAAAGGGTTTTGTAGGCGGCGGCGCATAGGCCTGGCAGGCGACCCAGAGACCTCGCAGGCGGTTTAGGGACTTAGTATCAGCTAAGTCTAACCCCTGGGCTCTAGCCCCATGACAAGGTTATTTATATAAATTAACCGCTATAGTTTAACAATAGTATTAAGAAGGTTTATAGACTTAATAAAGTATTCTACGGTCTTAAATAGGTATTAAAAGTATAATTTAATATATTAATTATAGCGTTGAAATAATTAGGTTATTATCTAATTAATATTAATATTAGCGTATTTAATAATAAGGAGATATAGACCTTTATTACTATTTACGTCGACGATTTATTAATTGTAGGCAAAAATAAAGAAGAGATAAGAAGGTTAAAGGGTATTTTAAATATAAAGTTCAAAATAATAGATCTAGGACCTTATTACTATTATTTAGGCATTTATATTATTCGAAATAAACCTTAACGTAATATCTATTTTAATTAATAAGGTTTTATTAATAATATTTTCGTTTAATATAGTATAACGTCGTATAAAGGGGTTAATACTTTTATTATAGACCGTTTAATAAAAGTACTAATAAATTAGACTATTAGAAAAGAGATAGCCAAATTGTACTAATCTATAATTAGCTCCCTTATATATATTATATTAGGAATTAGATTAAATAATATATATATAGTATCGGTAGTTAGTTATTATTTATTAAACCCTATTAAAGTATACTATTAAATTCTTAAAAGGATCTTTAAATATTTAAAGGGAATAAGGAATATTGTATTACTATATATTAGAGAATTAATAGTACTATCCGGCTTCTTAAATATAGATTAGGGAGGTAATAAAGACTTTAAAAAGTTAATAGTAGGGTATTTATTCGATATAGGTAATATATTTATTAACTAGTCTTTAAAGAGATAGTAAACGGTAGTATTATTATTTATAGAAGTAGAATATATAGTTGAGACAATAGTAATAAAGGAAGTAATTTAACTAAATTATTTATTTATTGAACTTTAAAGGGAAAATAATAGTAGTAATAAGGTAGTTACAATTTATTATAATAATTAGGCTGCTATAGTATTTACTAAGAATTTTACTTAATATTAATAAATGAAGTATATCAATATATAATAGTACTTTATATAAGAAAAGATCGAAGATAGATTTATTGAATTTATATTTGTACTATTAGAGGATTAATTAACTAATGGACTAATTAAGCCGCTTACTAAGGATTTGTTTATACGTTTTAAGAAGGGAATAGGCCTTATCGAAAGAGGGGGATTTAAAGATAGGGGTATTGAAGATGGGGGTGTTAGATTACTAATAGAAGAGGAGGAATTATACTCTAGAAATAATAACGAGTATTTTAATACTATATATATTTAGTAAAGGGGTATACTAAATATTATAGTATATTTATAGTATTGAACGTTGAAGTTTAAGGGTAGATAGCCSTASGGCTATCTGATAGGGCCGACGTAGGGTTAATAAGGTATTAATATAAGGCAAGACAGGGGATTAGGGTACGGCAGGGTATATAAGGAAGGTAGTCCCTATTAGTCTTACAGTAGTCTAGTAATACGACATGGCTTCTCCTCCCATCTATTTTGATACATCGAAAACAATAGCGACAAAACTTCCAAACCTGCTTGCACTAATCACAATATTAACAACTAACCATCTTTGACAGTTCCACACAATCCACCAAGTCAACCAGCCCAACTACTTGTAGGTCCAACATGGCCATCCCGTACGTGATCATATATACACCTAGCTGCTGACTCTCTTCTCTTCCTTGGGGGGGCTGGCCGGGCCATTTGTTACTCAACAACCTAAGTCTAACTAACCTGCTTTGTTGCGATGATCCAGACTAGATTCCCCACAGTACCAGGCGCACCTGGCAGCCGAAAAGAAGAGGCAGGAGGAACAGAGGAAGAAGGAACAGGAGGAACAGAGGAAGAAGGAACAGGAGGAGAGAAAGAAGAAGGAAGAGGAGGAGAGAAAGAAGAAGAAGGAAGAGGAGGAGAAAAAGAAGAAGGAGGCGGTGGCGGCTTCTAAGAGCTAACTAAGGATTCAGAGTTATTTGCTCGTTTCTGTTGATGGAAAGAAAGGTCGAGATGTTGTATGGTCCGACCCAATGGGTTGGTTGTTGGGTAGAACAAATTGTGAGTTGGCGAACCGGTTGGGGGTTCGTTCGAGTGTGACGGTTTGGCGAGTTGGAGGTAGGTAGGTAGGTAGTTGGAAAAACGGAATGAAAGGTCTAGAATGGCATTGCATTTGCGAGTATTTGGGAATTACATACCTAAACATCTGAGAGCGGGTCTCGCAATGTCGAAAACCGGTGATGTTCCTCAAATCACTTCATTCACTTCCCGAATAGATGATGAGTGACAACACCAACACTTGGAAAAGAAAAAGAGTTGTTGACAACTGCAAAAAGAAACATGGAAAAGGAAAAAAAAGAAGAAAAAGAAATGGGTACTTGCCCACAGCCAGAATCGAACTGACGACCTCATCATTACTAGTGATGCGCTCTACCACTGAGCCATGCGGGCTTTGATTGGTTGTTGAAATAGGCTACCGAACCGAGGCTTAAGAGGATAGCTGCAATAGAACATTTATTGTCGTAAAGAGACTAAAAATGACAAGGCGAACCAAACCAAAAATGGTAGAATTGTATTTGGTTAAAAAGTGAAAAAGAAGAAGAGGGAGAATGCCCCGCAGTCTGGCTTAAATATAGAAAACTTGGTAATGTCGGTTGCGACTGCCACAGAGACCAAACAAAAAGTCTGAAGCTGCGATATCTTGGACAACCTTGCAAACACTTCATATCAGGATTTATCTGCAATGGACGTAGACAGGAAGAGATGAAGGAAGATAGGGAGAGGGAGAGAGAAGCCATATCCATTGCGCCAGTTATGTATCCTTATGTTTGTGTGCTGTGTAGTCATTCAATTCATCATACAAGAGAAAGATCAAAGTTCCGAAACCCATCCATCCTCCATGCCCCAAACAGTTGCAACCATACCCATCCAATCCAGTCTATAAAACCAAGCCGAAATACCCAACCGACCGACCCCGTATATCCAGACATCACATATCCCAGCTCTTCACAATACCACCCCAACGACATGCATCCATATCCTATGTTATGGTCCATGAACCCAAATCTCCAGGTTCCTATCCGACAAATGCAATGTGCCCATGCCCATGCCTCAAAGCCCTTCTTCTTCTTCCTGAAACTCTTCCCTTCCTACAAAAGCCACTCACCCCCACTCATTTCAAAACAATCAAATCATCATCCTCATCCTCACTCAAAACCACCTGCCGCCTACTCTTCTGCGCCGCACTCAACAAGAACCCCTTCTCCCCTAGACTATCCCTCCCCGCCTCTCTGATCCCCTTATCCGTCACGAACCGCGTCTTTTTTCTTACAGGCGGTTGGGAACCTTGTGAGTTCCCGCCGTCAGCAGCAGCAGCAGCTTGTGCGGCGGCGGCTGCTCTCGCGGCTGCTAGACGTGCTGAGGCAGAAGCGCCGAGGAGGCGAGAGGAGGATAAGGAGGAGGAGTGGGAAGTGGTGGGACCGGTGGTGGTGGTTGTAGTGCCGGAGGAGTTATTAGGGGCAGCGGAGAAGCGGACGGCGGGCGAGGGGCGGTTGGGGAGGTTGGTCTGGGTGTTGGAGGAGGAGTTGGCTGTGAAGTTGAAGTCTCTGGAGGAGGTGGAGAGACGGTTGATGGCGGGGGTGAGGCCGGTTGAGGTTGTGGTGGTGGAGGATTTGGTGAGGGCCGGGGTGGAATCGCGCATGCTGGAGGTGCTGGCGCGGTGGGAGAGGTTGAGCTTTTCGCCTTCTTTCATTCTCGAAAGCTTGTCGCGGAGGCCGGAGCCCCAGCCTAAGGAGGGAGCTTTCGTGTTGCTGGTGTAGTTGGAGGGGGTGATGGTTGCGCTGCTGGTGGAGTTGGATTTGCTGAAGCTGTTTTCGCTTGAGAGGGCGGACTCGGGACGTTTTCGCTTTATGGGACCGAGGTCGATCTTGGGCTGTTCTTCGCCCTTTTTGCGGAGTAGGCCGAGAGCTTGGAGGTCGTATCGGGGTCTGCCGCCGAAGCCTAGGGGATCGTTGATGCTGTTGCTTTGACTGTGGCCGGACAAAGAGGACATGGGTGTCGAGACTGCAGCTGACGAGAAGGAGGCAGAGCCTGACATGGGTACCGAGGTGGTGGAGGAGAAGCTTGCGCGAAGACCACCAGCGGCTCGACTCATGTACTCTCTCCCAGCACCACCACCCACTTCGCCCAATTTTCTTGCAATCTCAGCTTCCTTCTCCTTCCTCGCCAAGCTTCTCTTGATGGCCTCCTTCTTCTCAGCCTGATCAGCCATGCCGCCGCCATCAATGAGCTCCGCGGCAGTACGGTTCATGAAGAAGTGACTACCGGTTGATCGGTCATATTGGCCCCTCAGTCGTAGTTCCTCCTCTTTTCTCTTAGCCTCTTCGCTAAACCTGTAAATGTCCTTGGAGTTTTTCTTGTATTTCTCTCCAAACCCGGATGAGTTATTCAGTTCAAACCTCCCATGTCTCGACTTGCTCACCGCTTCGTTGGTATGGAACTCGCAGTACTCGGTGCGCCGGAGATTTACCCAACTCTGGCAGAGCATTCCATCCTTCTTGACACTCTTGCAGTAACCCAGATCGCGCGCATTGCCAATCTCGAGGATAGTGTCCTCATCACTGTTGATCACCAATGAGAACCGGCCGGTGTCTTGCTGTCCCTGTTTTGGCGCCATGATGGTTGGGTTGAGGATAGCGAGAATAGTTCCCGGTGTGAGCTTCCAGAAGCGGTCGAATCCGGAGTTAAAGAGAAACAGTTCCACTTCATACTGAAGATCACTGAGGGTAATGACCATGTACTTGCCGCGCTCTTGCAAGGGCTTGCCATCACTCCGATGACTGCGCGGCTCAGACTTGGTTGCGACGATGGCGAAGACGACTACATCGGATTCGACATCGGGGAGGGACCAGTCAGGCGCCTTGACTTGCCTCAGAAGATCCTTCAAACCATAAGTCTTCTTTCCTGTGATAGCGCGGGTGACCACATTATGGGGGAGAATGCGCTTAGACAGGCGAAGACCTGAATACGGTTCAAAGCCAGGTTCGTTGTCCGAGTTGACTTGCGTTGAGCTTGGTTGTGTAAACGATGATGATGCGCTCATGGTCGGTCGACCACGGGCTCCAGCGGTTGATGAAGATTTTCCTGTTGCCGATAGAATCTCGTCCCGGGAATATTCCGGAGCCTTGTATGGAACTTCGGGAACGTCCACGGCTTTTGTCTTGTACTCCTCCATCTCTTCCCTGCCAATACTGAAGGCATTACTCCTGATCTTCTGTATCCTCTGTGCTCTTTCCCTGCGCTCCTGCTCTTCGTTCCTGGCGGATGCTAGCCGCTCGTTGAAACTCATGGGACGTCTTTCTTCTGCCTGCGAGAAGGAATTTGCCCGCCCGTCGAAGCTTACAGGGCGACGGGAACTGGGTTGATCTTCGCTAAAGGATGCCGTCATAGACCGTCGCAAGTAGCCTGACTGCTGGGACTGTTGACTCTGGGAGGAAGGACGTTCGCTTTCGACCTTTCGTAATGAGGGAGCCCTTTTCAATGACATGTCGGCCGCTTTTCGTCCCTTGTCGATTCCCAACATGACCCTCGTGGGGGACTGAGGAGGCTGAGGAGCGGATTCACTACGTCCCCTCCTGACCGGAGATGCGGGAACCTGAACGGGATTCGACTGTTGTTCCATCCTATCTCTTGCCGCAGCTAACCTTGACTGAATGGGAAGTCCGGCCGGGGGTGCCATTGAGTTCGAGTTGTTCACCGAAGCGCTTTCTGGTCGGCTTCCATTCGATCGAGCGTCCATGGACGAGTTTGCCCTTTTTTGCGCCTTTGCATTCTGTATCTTTTTCAACTTCATGCGCGCCTGAATTTCCTGCAGCTTCAGCTGTACCATCTCCTCGTCCTCATCCTCGTCCTCCAAATCGTCCACGTCGAGCATAACGGCATCCTCATTGTCGGTGTAGCGCGCCGCTAGGGCGGGGTTCGATCGGGACATTCTGAGTCTGGACGGCGACGGTGTGGGCGACGTTTGCATTTCACGAAAGCGCTGGCGGCCTCGCGGGGTACTGATGAGAGCTTCGTGAGGGGACCGGGGTGGCCAATGTGTCGCCATGACCTTATGTTGCGTTCCAACACTAGTAACCCGAACCCAGAATGCTCTGTCCCCGGAATGTGATCTGAAGTATCGACAAAGGTGATGGGGTCGTCTCCGCCCAAGGTTATCGAGTAGCCCAAAGCGACTCGACTGGACTGGTGGCCCAGGGCAGAACCGGAACCCAGGGAGACGGGACAATAGAAAGCGGAGATCGAATTTGGATTATTGACCGGGCGGCGGCGGGGAGGTGTGTGTGCAGCTGGTTCAGTTCAGGATCGATGTTGCAGGTTCCAGGTTTATGCAAGGATGGGACGGGACCTGAAGGCTATGGCTATTTGGGCGGCCAATTAGTGTGCGACAAGGACGACATTTACGGACATTGGTCGCCAAAGGGAAGGACTGCAGGCTGGATGGTGTTATGCAGGGAGGCGCCCGAGGGTGAGACGGTGCGGTGGTCGGTGGAAGCGGAAGCGGAAGAAGATGGACGAGAAGAGTTCGGGAATCGTGGTTGTTCGTAAAAGTCTTTAGGTTTGGTTTGTTGGCCCAGTGGAACTCGAGGAAATCCAGGCAAATCTAAAAAGCCATGGTGTAATAACCACACAGTCAGTCGTGGCGGCCAAGAATAGGTCCAGTCCCAAGATGAGGTGCAAACATTGAACACAGCTCTCTATCTTATCAACCCGCAAGGCTCCATTCAGGCCTTTTCGAGTCTTTCAGAATCTTCCAGGCTTGGGCACACTCACAGATTATGGGGACTGTCAAGTCAGGCAGCGTTGCTGTGGTAATGGAAGAAAAGAGAAAAGCGAAAATATTTTTACCAATGAGTATTGAAGAGAAAGTGGATGTTTCACGATAAGCCACAAATTAACTGCCCGAAAAGAAAGATTGAAATCGTGAAATCGGCGGCGGATGCGATCGGTATCGCGGCGGTATGATGGTAAGTATCAAGGCTGGCCGGTCGGCTTTAGCTTGGAAAGTGACAAGTGCAGGGCAAGTGCAAGACTGGATCGAAAGCCAAAACTGGAATGGTGATGTTTGGGTGCAGATGCTGTTTCGGTGACGGCAGAGAGAGTGACAGTGGCATTGGCAGTCCATCAACAGCGGGCGTGAGTGCGTGGACGGGACAACGACAGCGGGGGAATTCAAGGTCGAGAAGTCGTCTGGGGTCCCGGTCACACGAAAAAGGTCCCGCTCATGCTGAGGAGCCTGAGGGACCAGTGGGAAACTCCGAAAGGGCACACTTCTGGTTGGCCAGTCATCAGAAAGTGGAGTCCAGTTCTCCAAGACAACGCGATCTCGCAAAGCGCAAACGGCAAAAGTTGGGGAAGCGTGTAAGTGGGTCATTTAACCAAAGAGGGTGGGGCGCGCTACGAAATCGCGGTCAGTCGCGTCGGTCTCCAGTGAAAGTCGCGATTGATGGTCAGGGGTCTGCCGCTCACTGTGGAGAGCTGGGTCAAGCGAAGCCGTCTCCATCCCATCCATTGGAGTTCGGACTTTTGGGACCCTGGCGATATCACACATTGCGACTCTTAAAACAACAAACAAAGACACGAGCATAACATCTAATTTCGGACAGAAGGGTGTCAAGAACTTCAAGTCAAAAATAGCCATGCCACGAACAACACGATCGAAAGCCGCCGCAACGGCCAGCGCAGTTTCCAAAGATACGAAATCCTCCTCCACCACCAAGACCAAGAGCACCTCCAGCAACAGCTCAATCTACACCCTCGCCCCAGAACTCGAATCCCCTCCCGGCATCTTCATCCTCCCCAAGTCCGCCACCCCACAATCCCGCATCGTCACCCTCCAAAACCCGCGCTATGCCAAACCCACGCGCTACCTCGTCTGCCCCTCCTCCGGATTCTACGAGTTCACCAAGATCGCCTCTCCCACCAAGTCCCCACGCAGCTGGCTAATCGACAGCGCCACCCTCGAAGACGGCACCCCCCTCACACCCGCGCAAACCACAAAGGACTCCGAGCTCTACGTAGCAACACCCATCGACCCCCTCTTCCTCGTCCTGCCCGCCCTAGCAGCCAAGATCGCAGACAAGAAGCAGCAGCGCATGTTTCTCTCGAGCGACGACCACTTTGACGCCGTATCGGAGCAGGACAGTGATAGCGGAAAGAGGAAGAACCACCTCCTGGAAGTGCTCAAATGGCCTCAAGCGCGAAAACTGCTTGAGAAGCGCATGGCGGCTGTTTGCGACACCGTGGAGGCGGGTGATGAGACGATGTTCCGGTTGAACGAGAGTAAACTCGTCGAGGAGCTGTTGGCAAAAGCCAAGCGCATGAGCGAAGGCGGTTTGCCGAAGAGTATGGAAGAGAAGTTTGTTGCTAAGGCGTTGGAGGCGCCGATTGTGGGGATTAGGACGGTGATTTCGAGGTCGAATACTACTGTGACCACTACGACCAGCGCTGAGTCGCAAGAAGAGGCCGAGGAGACGATGGAAACAACGACGACGACCACGACCTCCTCCCTCTCCGAAGCCACCACTGCCGTTGCAACCCCCACCCCCACCGCCAGAGCCGGAGCCGAAGTCGTCGCTTCCCTCCTCCCCACGCCCGAAGTTTTGAGTCTTCAACGTCTCCGCGTATCCCTCAACTTCCTCACCTCTTCCTATCTCCCTCCCTCCCTCTCTGCTCATCTCAAATCTTCCCTTTCCAGTCCCCCATCAGTGGACTTCACGCCCCTAGAGTCCTACCTGGCGCAATTAACCAAGCTCCGCCAAGAAGCGGTAGCGTCGAGGTCGCATGGTGATTTCTCGCGGAAGCGCATAGCCGGAGACGAGGAGGAGGCGTTTGAGAGGGCGGAGAAGAGACGCAAAAAGGAGGAGGAGGAGAAAGTGAAGAAGGCGGGTGTGAGTAGGGGGGTGAAGGAGTTGGCCAAGGTTAATACGAGGGGGATGATGAAGTTGACTAGTTTTTTTCAGAAGAAGACGTGAAAGGAAGGCTGAAGGCGGTTGAAATAAGGTTTGGCACTAACGTTCCGGGGCGGGTATGTAAAATGATGGTGGGATCATAAGATGGCGTTTTAGGTTTTCATGGTTTGGTCTGGGTATCTGTACATAGGTATTGGGTATATGGGTTTCTAAAAAGACACGGCTTCTCCGTTGCGGAGTTTACAGCATTCTGTCATATCTTCATCTCGTCATGGTCATGATCATAATCATAGGCATGTCCAGCACACTTTTCATCCCTCCACTTCCATCAGCGCGTGCTTCCACCTCTCGTAGTACTCCCACCCCTCGCCCCTCTCGTCGTCGTCGTACTCCCACCCCTCGCGCCCCTGGTCGTCGTCGTCGTCCCTCCCCTCCCTCCTCTCACACTCGGTATCCCCGACGCTCCCGTCCCAGCCCCAGCCGGTCGATAAGCCAATCCACTCCTAGTAGTCATGCCCGCTCTTCCAGCCGCCGTACCCGTACCCGTCCCCGTCCTTCCAGTTCCAACCAAACTTCCCACCCCCGACCCGGACCTACCTCCTCCCCTCGCACCCCCCGCCGCACTAGTCGCGCTCCTAGTAACTCCAATCCCATACCTCGAACTGACCATACCAACGGATCTACTCCTCGGTCGTCCCCTGCCTACCCCTGTGGTACTCGTAGCCGCCAAGCGTCTCCTTTCCGCTTCTTCTTCTGCTTTCCGGCGCGCTTCCTCGCGCTTGCGCTCAGCTTCGGCGGCTTTCCGTTCTGCTTCGCGCTGTCGCTCGAGAGCTTCGGCTTCGATTTCGAGTAGGTCGGCTGTGGCGCCCTTCCAGGAAGGGTTGAGCAGGAGGCGCTGGTTGTGCTCGGTTTGGGAGAGGATGCGGGTCCAGGTTGTGAGGAGGTGGGAGGCGGAGTGGATTGTGCGGTTTACGGTCTGTTGGGGAAGGGGGGTGTTAGTAACTGCCGTGGGAATTGAAGGGGGAGGGGGAGGTGGTTGGATTAGAGTTTGGGATGAGGGTAGGGGAGGTGTGGCTTGGACGGATGATCAACCCGAGAACCAAACCTGTGAAAGTAAACAGATGGAGGGGTATCGGAAGAAAGAAAGCGGAACTTACACCCATATTCCCCTTTGCGCGCTCCAATGTACCGATGACGCCTTCGATGACTTGATTGATCTTGCGTACTCCTTCTAGCTCGCGCTGTAGAGCGGCTTCGCGGCTCTCGATGGTGGTGTTGTCGATGCCGAATGAGCGACTACTACTCTGATTGGTGGTGGGGTCCTTGGCTGCTGAGGCGGCGGCTGCTGCTGCTGCGCTCGAAGCGACGGGAGTTTTCTGTTGTTGTTGTTGCGCTTGCGACGGGGGATGCGCGCGCGAGGTGGGGGGATGAGTGGGCGATGCGAAGAGGGAGGAACCCTCCTCGTCGGAGATTTCCATTCGGTCGTCTGTCATTTTTCTTTTGGCGGTGCTTCGTCGTCGTTGAAGTCGCCGACAAGGTAGGTGACGATCTGGGGTATGGTAGAGAGCTAGCTGTTGTTGACTCGACTGGAAGCTCTCGAACTGTTCTGGAGTCTGGACTGGTTGATGGTGCACGGATGCCGATGCACGCAATTGGAATGACGTTGATCAAATTGCGAGCTGTGCCCAACAAGGCCAGGCGTCAAATCGGCCTGCAGCCACGGGATTGGACAGTGACAGGCAGGACGGAGTCAATGTGGACTTTTTCGCAAGGGACGGTGGACACTTTTCGGCAAGGGCAACAGCATCCATGGGCAAGGGAGCAAAAGACGCGTCTCAGACGAACAAAGACTTTACGCGTCTTAGCGCGTTGGGGCTCTTTCAATCAAGACTGCAATCAAGACTGCAATCAAGATCCAGCCAATGGAAAAACAGGAATGCATCAACTGCCCCTGGTTGCCAACGACGACGGAAACGGGAGAGCAGAACAGGACAGACAGGGTGTGACGGCAGTGTTCAGAAAGGGATGGTCCGTGCACTTGGGTGTGATTCTGTGATTCTGGCATGCTCTCAGATCAATCAGGCGCAGACCGCCCCCCAGCCCCTTCTTTGGTTTGCACTCTGGATTCTTTCCCCAAACAACATCCGCATCATCGGCTTTGCTTCCCACACTCACTCCTAACCCCAGACAAGACAAGACGTGACCACCCACATTTCACATCCCATCGCATCTTCATCACTCAGCCTCTTTATTGTTGCATCCACACAGAAGTGGAATCGTCAACTGTTTTCATCAACCTATACTGCAACTACATTATACTCTCTATTGTATTGTTCAATTATCTTGCCTACTACTAGCTTCGATTGGGTACTGCTGCTGCGCGATTTGTGTGGAGGAGGAAAGAAACTGGGCACAAGTTCTTGTTGTTTTCGCACGTTCCAGGTTTCACGGTTGGACTTTCAGTCAGGATCTCCGCATAGCCGGCCACCACCACCACATCGAACCCCGACGACGACGACATCTTGACACCTCAACATCGCACAACCCTCAGAGTGTGCACTTGGAGTCGCAACGCATTCCTCGCATCAACTTGCGCCGGCCTTGCATCGACAACATCAGGCCGTTGAAGCGCGCACATCCGACTGCATTCACCAATTGACGCGCCTTCCATTGTCGTCGCCAAGTTCAGGATCGATTGCGCGGGCGGGTCTTTCATCCCATCCCCCTCCTTCCTTCATCGCTTCCTTTTAGGCCTTTGTCGCCTGATCAGCGATCGTCTCATTGGTCGCACACTTTTTGTTTGGATAACAATTGTCCGATATTACTGTCAGCCTTGTTTGTATACGGTATTTCACGGTCACGAAAGAAGAAAATGATGGAGGTACTTCGCAGTCACGGGGCCGTGACCCCCTCCGGTCCGCACTCTCCCTCCGACATCCACACCCCGCCAGCACCGCTTCACGGATTTGAGGATCATTGGGAGCCCTACACGCCGCGCAAGTCCGCACGCATTTCTCAACGCACACAGGCCCAAGCCTCATCCTCATCCCGCAGCCGCGCCCGCACCCCTTCACCTCAACCAACCCCCAGACGTCACATCTCATCTGCAGCCCCTGCCGACAAACAACAACCTTCACCCCACCACAAATCTACAGGTTCGCCAAAGTCAACAAAACGTCAACCTCATCACCATCATCGCACTCATCAGACCGAAGCTGCTGAACCTTCATCATCGTCAGCCATGGTCACCCCAACCTTCACGCCCGTCAAGAAGCGCGCTGTCAATCCTGCCTTGGATTCAGTTCATCGCGCTTCAAGGACTCTAAATGCTGAGGGCTCGGTGCCTTACGCCCCCGCCGGTCGCTCAACTGGAGCTGGCAGCCTCATCACCCCCGCCAAGACTCCCATCAAGCCGCCAACGGAGCGCAGCAAGTCCCAACTGAAGGGAGTCACAAAGACTCTTTTCAGCAGAAAGAATGACGAGAATGAGCCCATGCCCAGTCCTAAGAAGGCGCGCGCCAAGAAGCAGAGCACCCTGGACAGCTTGGCGGTTCACTCTGATGAGGAGGAAATTAGTATTTTCACTGACTCTCATGAGCGCGTCCCCGTTGTTGATGACAGCATTGACAACCCTTTCTACGGCACCAAGACAACGACTACCACCACCACTACTACTGAGCGCACCACCACCACCCGCCGAAGCACCCGGAATCTGGTTAGCATTCCTGGTGAGGGCGTGGTGAGTTTGGAGGAGGCAGTTGGCCGCAAGGATGGCATGTTGATCATGTTGTGAGTGAAATCTGAGAAACCCCTGAAATCATGAGCATGTTTACTGACTACCTCACAGCCGCGGCAAAAAGCAGTTCCGCAAGTTCGCGGAAGTTGAGGAGGAGGTGGTGGAGGCCGACGACGAATTTGAGAGTGCTGTCGCCTCTCCCTTGAGACGTCCTCTCACCCGCTCCTCCATCAAGCCCCGTCTGCTGTTCCCACCCAAGCCCAAAGAGGCCAAGGCACCTGACTCTGACGAAGAGGCCCCCACCGACATTGAGGATCACGTCTTGGAGAGCCTGAAGGCTGAGGAGAATAAGGAACAGGAGAAGGAGGAGGAGGAGGTCGTCGAGCCTGAGAAGCCAGTCGAAGAGGCCGAGGAAGAGCCCCTCGCTGCCCCTGAGCTCCAAACAGAAGACAAGGAAAGAGCAAGCACCCCCGAGACGACACCGTTGGCACCAGCTTCACCGCCAGCCACAGCACGCACCACAAGAGCTGGTAGCAAGAAGGCCGCAGAGGACACACCCAAGAAGGCCAAACCCAAGGGAAGGAAGAGTCCATTCGACGCCTTCCGTCGAACCAAGGCCGGTACATCCTCCAGTGCTGGTACAAAGAGAGCCAGCGAGACACCATCAGTCGGAGCCGGTCCAGCTAAGCGAACTAGGACTTGATCACGCTCTGGTATATGGTACACAACTTAATGGGTGGTGCTCTTCCACTTTTCCTTTCAAGGTCTCTCATACGACGCCGGCGGACGGCATCTCCATACACTGGCTTGACTTTGGCATCTCAATATTATTGCTTTTGACGGGACACTCAACAACGGGGTTTGGAGGCGTTGGAACGACATGGATCACTACGCAGGCGTTATATCTTTTAGGACAGGGCAAGAACGGCACAAGGACAGCCACATGGGCAGAAGACGACGAACATACCACGAGAGAGAGAGAGAGAGAATTATGTGGGAAATTTATTCGGGATGGCGGTTACTTTGTTCGCGTTCATGGGAAGATTGCATGTCGGTGATTCATTAACGTCTGGTTGGGAGATTCTGTGACTGGAACTTGGGGGTGGGGCTAGCGAAGGCATTCACTCCCCTTTTCCTTTTCCCTCGTTCCTCTTTTGTTTTCCTTTTTTCTTCACTCTGTGTTGTACAAGTGCATGGCATGGTATAGCATGGCAAGATTGCACCGGTCGTTATTTCCGTTTCGGTTGTTTTCACTTCTTTCCTTGACTTGTTGATGTTGCTTTATGAGGGACAAGGCAGGCTCGGCTACAATTACTGGATCATTTGAGATTTTCTCCTTCTCTTCATGTTACCCATGTTCTTCATGCTGCTCTGGGTGGTAGATAAGGCTGATGTTGTGTGGATGGGGTCCATTCACTTGATGGCATAGGGTGCAAGAACTTGTACTTTCATCTGACACTCGGTCAAATGACGTCTAGAGTCTAGATAGGGTCGGGATTGCCGTGACTATCGCAACCTGGATGCAAGGCTACAGCTTAGGTAGTTTAGTAAAACCCTTATGCAGTCATCAATCAGTTCACATGGTCTCTGGTTTGTCTAACGTGTCAGGCTTGGAAGAGAACGCGGTTCAAAGAAGGTTCAGCTCTCAGGTTGATGGGCATGAGGAGAACCAACTAAGTCAATACCTACGACGCAGTTTGCAAAGACGATTCTACCTCTGTAGGAGACGTCGAGACACTGCTCTTCGTGTATGCATACTTCCCTTAGACAAGCCAGTTTGATAGCACAGTTATGCATCCCCTTCCACGACACTTAAACATGCATCAACGTATGGTTAAACAGTCTTTAGGTCTTTGGCAAACTCTTTGTCAATTCCTCTCACAAAACAGTAATTCTTAGTCAATGTTAGTCAGAAAAGCACAAACTTTGGTTCTTGGCTCCCCGTGATTGTTTTTGTTTATCGAATCATCACCCCGTGAACCCAGATCCATTGAGGGCCGCTCCACTCTTCACTCAGCTTGTTTTGATGCCCCACCCCCGCAATCGCATCATGGGGCCCAGCAAAACGTCAAAACGTCAACGGGACCAACCGCAACTCGATTTCGTTCTCCAATTCCAACACACTTAAAAAAGTCGGATTGTCCCTCGGTTCCTGGAAACTCGTACCTGAAAAAGTTTCCAGATTCTCTGAGGATCCCGACTACACACCAACACAACACTTTCTGTTACCACCCACCACACGTCAGAGGACAGCCAACCGCCCACCATGCACATCCTCATAGTCAACGACGACGGGCCTCCCTCCGCCCACTCGTCCCCCTACGTCCACTCCCTCGTCCGCGAGCTGCAAGCTGCAGGGCACATCGTCTCCGTCTGCCTCCCGCACACCCAACGCTCCTGGATCGGCAAAGCCCACATGATCGGACAAACCGTCAAGCCTCTCTACTACCGCCCGCCTCCCGCCTCCTCCCCTGCCGCCGGCCTAACCACCGCCCTTATCCCTTCTACCGACTCCCCCGACCAAACCATCTCCGTCACCGACCACGGCTCCACCCACCCGCGCCCCTCCACCGTCCCCGGAACCGAAGAATGGATCCTCGTCGACGGCACGCCCGCCTCGTGCGTGCAAATCGGCCTTTACCACTTCTTCCAAGACCGGGGCCCCATCGACCTGGTCGTTTCGGGACCCAACTACGGCCGCAACACCACGGCTGTGTTCGCCCTCTCTTCTGGAACTCTCGGCGGAGCGCTGGAAGCCGCGGTGTGCAAGCGTCGCGCTATTGCGCTGTCTTACGCCTTCTTCAACCGTAACCACGACCCGACTATCATCGCCAAGGCTTCCCGCCAGTCAGTGCGCGTCATCGAGGCGCTGTGGAAGCAGTGGCCTAGTGATGGATCCGTGGATTTGTATAGTGTTAATATCCCGTTGTTGGAAAAATTAGAAGAGGGGAAGGTGTTGTATACGCCCATGTTGCAGAATTATTGGGGGGCGGGCAGCTGTTTTGAGGAGGTGGAGGGGTCGGTGGATGGCAGGGAGGAGGATGAGGAAAGGATTAGAGAGGGTAGAGAGGGTGGAGAGGCCGGTGCTGAGAACGATGGTGGTCTAGGTGTGGGTAAGAGGGATGGAAAGGGCGGGTTGCATACCCATAAGCACTTTAAGTGGAGTCCGAGGTTTACGGATGTTTATAAGAGTGTGGAGGAGGCGCCGCCGGGGAATGATGGTTGGGCGGTTAAGGAGGGGCATACCAGGTACGTTTTTGGTTGTGATGGTGTTGGTGGTTTGAGATTGCTAACGAGGGTTGCTACAGTGTCACCCCGCTCAAGGCCAACTTCTGGAATACGGCCGAGAATTTGCATGGAAAAGAGTTGCAGCTGTAAGTTTGCGTGTGTTTGGTTTTGCGTTGGCTTCACATTGGCTTTGGTTTTGGTTGCCCTTTGGCGTGATGAGAAGGTGGTGCTTTCATGAGAGAGAGGAACGACAACAGTTGGTTATGAGACATGGAAACGACAGAACTACGACAACGACGGCACGGTTGATGATCAAGAGTTATGAATTACTACCTACTATCTAATCAGATAGATCATAGAAAGGTGAAATAGACAAGAAGGTTCTTGATCTGGCTCACTACTGTCACTATGAATATTGTGTGCTTCTATTCTTTACTCGCAGTCACGATCCTAACATTCTCGGATACAGGCCTCCTCTTGAGACTCCCTCAACTACCAAGACCGAGTCGACCACTCTCCCCATCCGGAAATCCACCACCAACTCCAAAGACCACCTCTACGCCCTAATCGACTACCAAGACACCTACGTCCAACCGCTCATCCTCTCCGCCATCGAGAAACTCCTCCCCTCTTCGTCATACACCCTCCTCCCCTCCCCTTTCACCCCCGAAAACAAAGACGACCTCGAAATCCACCTCTCCACCCTCCTACCCCCCTGTGCCGCCTCCGACCCCAAAGCCAAAATCCTCCAAATAACCCCCTACGAAACAATCGACTTCGACCACGCCCTGTCCCACCCCACCACCACGCTCATCAACAGCTACATCATCCGCAAAGCTCTCATCCGCAAGCACTTTTTGTCGTCCACAGTCGAGAACTGGGTCGCTAAACACCCTTCTTCCGCTCTCAAGACGCACGTGAAGAGGGCTGAGGCGTTTGAAGTCGATTACGCCGAGTTTTTGGATGATAGTCTGGTGGAAGCATTCGACCTGCGTGCGAGCTTGGAGAAGAATGAGGAACTTATTGAGGAGGGGAAGGAAAAGGAGGTGGAGTGGTGGATTTTGAAGCCGAGTATGAGTGATCGTGGACAGGGGATTCGGTTGTTTAGTACGATGGAGGAACTCCAATCTATCTTTGACGGTTGGGAAGTTGAATCGGATGATGAGGACGAAGAGGACGAAGACGGCGAAGCTACCCAGAAGGTCCAGAAAGATGACGACCACGACGACGACAACGCAAACATCAACACCTCCCACCTCCGCCACTTCATCGCCCAACCCTACATCCACCCACCCCTCTTGCTTCCCGAGCTTTCAAACCGCAAGTTCCACATAAGGGTTTACGTCCTCGCCATCGGCGCGCTCAAGGTATACGTCTACAAGGACATGCTCGCTTTATTCGCCGGCACCACCTACCAACCCCCCACCGCCCCCACCGCTTCCTCCTCAGAAGACCAGGAACTCGATTTGTCAGCTCACCTAACAAACACCTGCCTCCAAACCTACTCTTCCCCCAACGCAGCCGAAAACTCCGTTCACAGGTTCTGGGACCTTCCCCTCCTCTCCCCCACCCACTTCCCTCAGTCCAAAGCGGAAAACATCTGGGAACAAATCTGTGAAGTCACCGGTGAACTGTTCGAGGCTGCCGCTAGAGGGATGATGATTCATTTCCAGCCGATGGAACAGGCGTTTGAGGTTTATGGACTTGATTTCCTTGTTGATGCTGATAGCGAGGCAGGGAATAACACGGCTTGGTTGTTGGAGGTTAATGCTTTCCCGGACTTTAAGCAGACGGGGGAGTTGAAGGGGGTTGTGGGCGGGTTTTGGGAGGGGGTGGTGAGGGAGGCTGTTGGTGGGTTTGTGGGTGCTGAGGGGGTTACCGGGAAGGGGGATGATGAGAAGATGAGGCTTGTTAGGGAGGTTGATTTGGGGAGGAGGTGGTAAGGTGGAGGTTTGATGGGCGGGACGGGATAGGAATTGGTGAATGGGTTGGTTCTGTGCGATTTCTTTCGGTTGTGTGCTCATATGTCAAGGTAAGTTTATAGATACGATATCCGGGTAAGGATAGGAAAAGTTATTTGCTTCTATGTCTGTCATCAATCGTTGGCTACATCAAATTGCTAAAGCTTGGTACGCTGATGACCGCTGAAAAACGATGTTCATCCAGTACAATCCTCCTGCCGTCTCTTACGCATCTCTATCCCCCCATTCTATCATTTGTTCACCCGAAGATGCTTCTTGGGCCTTGATTTCGGATTATCTCAGCCTTTTCTTTCTCCAACAAATCAGTATCCGCAATAGGATCCCTCTCCAAGTCAAACGCCCAGTTAACCGCCTGCCGAATCCTGTTCTTTGTCTGCATGCTGATTTCCGGATACGGCTTCCTCGGCTTAAACAGCTCCGTACCTCTATAACCGTCCTTCGCCAAAGGATACTGCCCAATCCCCTTCACCACACCTGCCCTCCACCCCGTATACAAGCTAGCAGCAAACTTGACCGCGGCAATCCCATCAGGCTGAAGAAGTTCCTCCACCTTGGCCAGCATCCCACTTACCCGCAGCGCGTCCGCCCTCTTCTCCTTAATATTCTGCGCCTCCCCCGTCACATAATCGTTATATTGCCACACCAACGCCCAAGGGAACACATTCGCAAAAGCCGCAATACACCCGCTCGAACCCGCCGCCAACCCGCCAACCAAGTAATCACTCTGCCCTGCAAAAATCGCAAACGACTTTTCCCAAGAGGGGAACTCCTTCCACAACCGCGTAATCTTCCCCACGCTCCCGCACGTCAAGTTGGTCCCCACAATCTTGCCCTTGTGCCGTTTCGCCAGCCTGATTATCTGCTCACTGCTGAGATCAATCCCATTACACACCGCCGGGTCATTATGTATCAGCACCGGCAACTGCGAATACTTCGCAATGTCGTCAAAGAAATTTTCCACCATTTCGTCTCCGCCCCGCGGTCCCTTCGGTCCAAAGTACGCGGGTGGTAGCACAAGCACGTAATCCACTCCGGCCTCAACGGCATCGTCAATGTACTCCTTCATCTGCTTCATGCTGTGGCCCGACACGCCCGCCATGATGGGGAAGTCGGGAGGAACCTCGGTGCGGGCGCAGTAGAGCAGGTCGTAGCGTTCTTGGCGAGTGAGCAGGAAGGACTCGGCTTCGGTGCCGCAGACTACAAAACCCGCGAGACCGATTTTTGGCGAGGAGAGATGGTGGAAGTAGAGGGCTTGGGCCTTGAGGTCGACTTTGTCGACTCTGGGGTTGAAGAGGGTTATGGTGGGGACCCAGATGCCGGAGGCTGGGACTGGTGGGGCCATTTTTGTTGTAAGTTGTTTGTTGCGGACGGATGGGGTGAGTGTCTTCTTCACTTGAGGTGAGTTGATTGTCTTGGGTTGTTGTTTTTCGTTCAGGTAGGTTGTTCTGATGGCTGACGACTTTGGTCACATGGAACATCAGCTCAAGACTTGGAAGCCAGAATGAAGAAGATAAAAGGACTCAGTTGTCACGAGTAAATCGAGTGAAGGAATGGGTATCAGTCCGACAGGGCATATCAAGAAAAGAAAAGAGCGATCTTGACGTTGTTGACGGCGCGGTGCGGGGATAGCATTCGGACGGTAACTCAACCGACGGGAGGGAAGCTTGACGTTATTCAATCGGCCGGGTTGATCAGACTATTCTTGGACCGGAACTGCGATGGTGACCAAAGATGTAAGCAAAAGATGTGTCAACCCAAAAACGTGGTAAAATGCTTGAATCTGTGAAAGAAGAGAGACCGGCCAAAAGCCTGGGGGCCGTGAGTTTTATGCAGTCCCAATCAGTCACTGCAGCCGGGCTCAACCTTGTGAATGGCTTCGTTCCTTCCTCAACAGTCCTAAGCTCCTTCTGAGCCAGCCATCGTCGTGATGGCCTCCTGTCTTCTAAATACAGGGCGTGCCTTCCGACTGTTGTGCGTTCTTGCTTCAGGGCGCGGGTATCAGCGGGAGTCGGCAATGCAAGCAGGGCAGGTACGAGGTACGCCTGCAGCAGTCAGTCCCGGCAGAAGACACCAGCATATTATGCCTTGACATGATCGGATCAGACCTGGAGATTGGGATTTGAGACTCGAAATGCTCAAGTTAATGAGGAAAATGATGAGAGGCTTACCAGACACTTAAAGCTGCCAAGTTGGATTTTAAAGATGGAAGCAAAGAACTCAACTATACAGAGAACGGCGTGGACGACCTTGCCTACAAGAAAAGAGGCGAAGCAAGCATAACTACTGATCTTCTGTGCTGTGCTCTGCTGTGCTGTGCTGACGTGACGCCGTAACGGTTTTGCCTTTTTGCTTTCTCTCTCTTAACATTCAACTTCTACAACAACAAACTACCTAACAAAGAACGAACATAAAAAAAGCCCAAGTGGTATATCAAACTGAACGAGCTGCTTTCCTTCCCTACCCTTTCCTCCCAACACCAATCACACCAATCCGACACTTGAAAAGAACCAGCCAGGCAAGACCAGGAACAACAAAATCCCCCGCCTGGCAAGCCTTCACTCCTTACTCTTCCTCAAAAACCACATGCTCCAAGTCCTCAATGAACTCATCCTCATCCTCCTTATCCTCCTCTTCTTCTTCTTCAACTCCATCGAGTCCACCCACTCCATCCATTCCCACCTGAACATATTGACCCTGGGTGAGCTCAAGACTGCCGAGTACCTAACGCAGTCCAATCACGCTCATCTCCAGTGTCCACACCCTGCGGATCCACACCTTGAGCTTCGTGCCAGGCTCGAGGCCTTCGACACCCTCAAGCTCGACACCCTCCCACCAGCACCTGCGAGCGGGCTTGCGCCAGAAGAGCAGAAGCTTCTGGGCCATGCCGACGGCGTTGCTGCCCATCTCGTTACCCTTAATGTCGGAGCGCAAGCGGGCGAGGGCGAGGGAGCAGATGACAGCCTTGTTGGGCTCGCCGGCGCGGTGGCCCCAGCGATCGTCGTGGTTGAAGCCGCTGTAAGACTGTTAGTATCGCACGACGCTATGAACAAACAAAGAAGAACTTACCCAGCAGTCAACATCTCAATCAAATGCGCCTCCGTCGTGCCCGGCTCATCACTCTTTTTCAGCCCGCTGAAAATGCCGTCCTGCTTGAGCAGCGCCCGAGCAGCCGCGCGCTTGATCTCCATCATCTCGGCCTGGCCAATGTCGGAACTAGGGGGGATGGCGTAGAAGTCCAGGTCCTCGCGCAGCACAATGATGCCGGCGCGCTTAGAACCGTCATCGCCTCTTGCGCCGGACGCCGGATCGAGGGGTACTATGCCATCACTGCCATCTTGAGGGTTGGAAGGGTCTACGGGAATAGACTGGGCTACTGTGCGGAAGAATTCCAACATGTATTGTAGGGATGCTGGGTCGTACTGTTGAAGTTGGTTAGATGGGGAATGAGTGAGCGGTTGGGGAGGCGCGCAAACTTACATCAACTTGTACGGCATCTCCCTCGCCAAAGCCACCCATGTGTCCTTCGGGGAAGAGTCCATTGGGAAACAGGGACAGAAGGACGAATTCGGGTAACGTTAGCAACTCATCGCGTGATAGTGTGAACCGCGTTCCCCTGTTAAGTGAATCAGTAAACGTCCCCTATGCCTCATCTTCACGGGGAATTCTTACCGCAGGTCCATAGTAATCGTCTCATCGGCGGCGACATCTATCCAACAAACCCATTGTTAACCTCTGCTTTATCCCAACATCACCCCCAATTGACCACCTTCATCCAAGCCCAACTCACCTCCCAGGGTATTAATAGGCGGTCCACCCTGCTGGACCTGAGTAATGATACTCGACGCTCCTCCCGCGGCAGCCATTAGATATGTGAAAGACTGGAGGGGACTGGATCCCTCCGAATATGCCGGTGGCGGCTCTGCTTCTTCCTCCTTGTTGCGAGATGACTCGCCCTTGGTATCCTCCTTTTGAGAGTTTAGCGCGCGCTTGGTTTCGTCCTGGAACTGGAATCCTGGGGACGAGGTCGAAGGCGCGGTGGCGACAAAAGCACTACTACTGCTTCCTACTCCTGATGGATGATGTACAGCAACGAATGGATCGGACGGCGCGTAAGCTGGGGCGGCAGATGGCGGTGATGATGCGACTCCGTCTACGTCTACTTCGTGGTCGTCGACGACAACGTCGTTATTATCGAAATCGGTGACTGAAACGGCGGCGTACTTGCCGTCGAATGGTTCAAAGACGGATGCTGAATTGGCAAGTTCGGGGTCCGCTGATGGACTGGCAAAGAGCGACGAGAAGGGCGGAGGTCGTCCGGCTGAAGAGGACTCGGACGCCGGGTATTGGGGTGGCGGAGAACGAGTGGCCGATGGTGGCTCAGGACCGGCGACAGCGGTAGTGGTAGTTGGGCGACGGAAGTCGTTGACTTCTGCAGTGAAGCAGACAAGACCCGGCGGAAGTGTCTCGGGTACTATGGTGTTGTTGTCGTCGGACAGGTGGTTTAGGTGATGGTGATCCAGGGCCAGGTTGTCTGGGTTCAGGTCCAGGTCCAGGTCGGATAGCAATCCAGTGTCTTCTTCTGCGCTACGCCGTTTGGGGAGAGAAAGGCGAGAACCTAGGTGGTGTTGTGGAGGATGGTCGAAGATGGGCCCGGAGGACGAGCAGGTGGAATCTCGCGGCGCAGACAGGGTGACGACGGGGGTGGGTGTCGCACTTGGGAATTAATTCGGTCGTGATTTTGGATCTAATATAAGGGGCTAGGGACGTGATAAAGCTGGGGGAGCCGAAGAAACGTTAGCCAAGTTTCCATGGACCCAGTCGTCACAGTGTTCCTCAAGGTGGTGACAGCGACAGCGATGGAGTGTGTTTGCTTCCTTTCTTTCCACTTCCACTTCCAGCCTCGACCTGTTTCCCATCATTGAGTCTTGACTTACCTCTAACGGCGCCTAGGACACACACAGTCAATTGATTGCATGGGATCGATGGTATTGGGTTACGCGATGGAGATGGCAATGGGAGGGACCCGGCGCGACTTGTTGAATTGGATGGGGATGGATGAGTGATGTTGTTGGCGGACAATGGTCGGGGATTAGGATTAGGTGAAGGGCCAAGTAAGATTGGGGTTCCTCTTCGGGGAGAGTGGGATGCTATTACCGTGGCAGATATACCCAGCAAGTACCTGGGCGTAATTACCTGCGAGCCTCCACTGCCCAATCTGAGGTAGATCGCCTGGGCTAGGCTAGCTGGTCCAACTAATCGTCTAATTAGATGGCCCTGGTCCTTTCCCTCCGTCGTCTGAGATGGTCCGGGCGGGAAAGGGTCCAGAAGAATAAAAAGGGTTCGAATGGCTCGTTCGTGACAGGTTTCGCTTTCTGGCAAGAAATACGTTGTAATTCGACAACTTGAGTGACAGCTGCTTGCAATGTGAATGTCCTGTCCTGAACAAGCAAACAAAGAAGAGAGATTCTCCAAGAGATTCAAGGAGCTTGAATCAAGGGACCTATAACTATGGTGTGACAGGCAGGAAGGTCTTAAGTTGTCATGGAACGTAAAGTTGTAAAGAGTTGAAATGCGAAGAAATAACGCGGAAAGAAACAAGAAGACGGGACGGCAAGACGGGAGACGACAGGCGCTTCCAAGCACAACCCGTACCTGCCTGGATTGTTGACAGCACTGACGGAATTGAATTGACATTGACACAAGAAACCTTGGATCTCTTTCCATTCCCGTCCGGTTGCTTGAGATCCGTCAATGGAGGTGCACCGCGATGGATCCCCCGAAATGCAACTGATGCAACTGTATGATGGGGCACACATCCACTGTGGCCAGGGGTACTGCTCCATGCTGTCTGCTGTCACGCTGTGAAATTACCGCTGAGGCGCTGGAATTGCCAATCACTGCTCGAGCTGCCAATTGTTAGCTGCCAAGTGAGCCAAGCTTGCCTGCGTTGCTCCAAGCAGGCTAAGCAGCACAGTCCCTGCTTCTCTCGCTTGTTCTGTAGCCGCCCGTCTACGGACCAATCATCAAGTCAACAGACCAACATCACGGTCGGGGGATTGTCACTGTCTCGTGCATATAGCAATTTGAGGAGAGCTATGCTGTTGGAAAGGTTCATAGGTTTCACATCTGGATTGGCGGGTGATGGGTTTTGGAGGTTTGACAGCTGTTCATACAGTGTCTTTCGATGACATATTCGATGATGCATAACCCTAACCCTGCCCCTGAGCTCCCAGCCATCAGGGTACATAAAACCATCAAGGTCCCCCTTCCAGACTTTCATCACTCATCATCATCACTATCCCCAAAAATGGCCTTAAACACTTCATCACCCGGCCTCTTCCCTTCCAACGCCTCATTCCTTGACGTATCAAGGACCACAGCCGCAGGCTTCTGTGCCTCTCCTCCTCCTCTTTCCAAATCAGCCATGGCCGTACTCCCTCCTCCTCCTCCTCCGCCGCCAGTGCTCCCAAACTCCAACCCCAACAACTCCCTCTCAACAAAACCTCCACCTCCTCCACCATAATTCCCGAACGACTGAAACTGCGACCAAACGTCATCCTTCTTCTTCTCACTAGTCGCATCGTAATTATCAGGCTGCACATGCGCCGGCGGCTTGACTCCAAACCGCTTACACAATAACCTCGTAGGGTAAAAGTCCGTCGTAGACCTGGTCATGGTGCCAAACATACCCAGCCTCGCCGCTTCCTCCGCTGGGTCTTCCGGTTTCGGTGGTGGCCTTGACACCACCTCCTTGGTATCCCCGGTAGTAGATGTGGAGGGCTTAGTCGATGAACTGGTAGTAAACCGACTAGCCATAAACCCCGTCATAGGCTTAAAGATCCTCGCACAGTTGAAAAACTCATGAAACTCCCTCAACCACTCCTCATCCGTCAACTTCTTCGGCTTTGGTGGCAATTGCGGTCTAAACCCCGCTTGGAACTCCAAGTAGCCTCTATACCGTGCGCGCTTCTCCTCGTCTTCGGAATAGGGCGCGCCGCCGCCAATGCCGCGCGATATGGCGGCTATGGCGGTTTCCTTGTCGAGCTTGGGAACGCGGTCGAGAAGTTCTTGCTGCTTTTCGGCTTCGCTGCGGGCGTAGGCGGCGGGGACTTCCCCGAGAGCTTGGGGCAGGTCGGAGCGGCCTGTGACGACGGCGAGACGGTCGCGCGAGGCGGGGGAGATGAAGTCGAAGACGGATTTGCCGGGGAGCTGTTTCTCGCCGAGGAGGGCAGCGCGGGCTTTGGGGTCGAGGGTCGAGGCTTTGGCTACGTCGGCTGTTGAGACGTAGTTTGCTGCTGGGGACCCGCCGGATTCCGGTTTGGGTGTCCTGGATGATACCCACCCTGGAGGGATCTGGGGAGGTGGGTATTTTCCTTCGGAGTTGATTTCGGCTGTGAGGGCGTCGGGTTCCTTGCCGAAGACGAACCCGTCGAGGGGTAGGCGGCCGTCGTGGCATTTGCGGACTCCTAACCCTACTTTGCCTAATATTGATGATGCTGCTTTCTTGGTGATGAACTTTGGTTTTGCTTGTAACGTCGGATTGGCCGCTATCGTAGCCTTCTTTTTCTTCTTGTCTCCGCCTATTACTCGGTTGTAGGATATTTTGGGGCCGACTTCATATGGGTCTTCGTCGTCTGATCCGGTATCGTTCAGGACTCCTATCCCTATACCTCCTCGAACCTTGCTGGTTTCCTTCTTACGGGCTCCGCCTATTGTGAGTTTTGGTCGTCCCAGTGAGCCGAAGTCGTCTTCGTCTTCGTCGTCCGTGTCGCCGTGAATGCTTTTCTTTGACCCCGACAGACCAATTGGCGCCAGTCTGCTCTCTCCCGCGTATCCCAAGCCCTTGCGATCTGTCTTCTTCACAAATGCGATCATAGGTACGTTTTCCGGCGCAAAAAGAAAGGTCTCCCCTTGGGCGGTCGCATCGTTCTGCAGCTCGAGTCGCGCTTTCCTCCGCACCTTGGGGCCAATGCCTTGACCTTCCCTCCATCCCATCTTCTTGAGTAGCTTCACACCCATAGTTTCACCCTGGGTGCGGAAGAGACCCATAAGGCCGCTCGCTCGTGTGGCATCGTTCGCGGTCGAGCCTAGCCCGGCGAAGGCGGCGTTGGTCTGGATTTTCTTGGCTTCTTCGGCGTCGGCAAGATCCTCCTCGTCCATGAAATCCTCCGGTCGTTGCTGGACAGCTTTCGGGGCATCTTTGTGACGGTTCGTGCGTGACGAGACAAATGTCGAGGGTGTCCATCCTTCCTTGGAGCCGACGGTGTTGAAGTAGCTAGTGGAGGTTATTGTTGGCAAAAAGGAGAGCGGTTTTCATGGAGACGAGCTTTACATACCCTGCACTGAATCCTCCTGTGAATGCGCCGTGTAGTCGTTTCCTCCCTCTCTCATCCCTCACCTCCTGCTTCCAGATCGGTACGTAGGAGCCATCGTCGCGAACGTCGGGGTCGCGCGGCGGAAGAGGTGTGCCGAAGAAAACGTATGGTGATTGTTGAGCAGTAAGATCGGCCTCAAAAGTTGCGCGTGATCTCTTGTAGGACATGGAGAGAACGTGTGGTCGAAAGGGTGACGATATCGTGTGTTGACAAATGTGGAATTCGAGGCTGAAGCTCAGCACAAGCTAGCTCTACAGGCACATGCAAGCTGGAAGGTGTGGGTGGTTCGTGATGGAACGCACGGTCGCTAAATTTAGGGCGCTGTTCAGCCTTGCTCCGGGGCTTCTTGGCCAGCTGGCAGGGGCAGGCATGTCAGCGGTCAAAAGGGAAGGCGGTACCAGTTCTAGAACGGAGCGGGGTCATTCTGCCGCTGCCGATGCGGGGACGGCGCTCGACGACAGGGGCTGTCCCTGAGAAAGTGCCCTGAAACTTGTGTGATTTTAGAAGGCCGTTGAGACCAGAAAGATGAAAGAGGCAAGACATTGTTCACTTGAAGTTGAAACTCATTGACGGTGGAAGCATCAGAAAGAATTGGAAAGCGTACGCCATGTTGAGCCGCAAAGTCACTTTCATATCAGAGCCGTGGATCAGACCGTGGAACCTCTTCCCGACGGGCTGGATCCGGGCGTCCGTCCGCTGGCGCCGAGAGCTTCAAGACCGCAGAAAGTGGAATTGCAAGTGCAGCATCTCGGCCCGCGGAATGCAGCCCAGTTGTTTGCTCGGCATCATGAAACAAGCCGATGAAATTTCATTCTCTTCTGGACAAACACGGATGAAGATGACGAATACCTATCAAGCCTCACATTGGAGCCTCAACACAAAGCTGTCCGAAGACGACAAAAGACGGTTGGAAACCCCGCATGAGGTGATAACTGTAACCCAACAACCTGGAGGTGATCAAGTTCCTGTCTTGGAAACATCGCTTTGATCCGCAGCATGATATCATTTCAGCGGGCAATATCCGGTACGCATTGTTGGTCGATCCTTGATATCTCGGTCTTTTTTCCACGCATTTTGCTTGATTTCCAGACTCTCTTTGTAACGTTTCAGGTCTTTCCGCGTGGATATCGCGAGATTCCAAAGGAGTGATTAAATGCTTTCAAATGTCTCCCGCATAGAAACGGCTGCCTCATGCTGTACAACACCGGCCTCCTCTGGTGATTGGGGTGATGGGGACAGCCAGCAATGAGAGGCAGAAGAAGAAAATTGCAAAGTACCTACCATCCCGTCCCCCTTGTCGACTCAGCTCAAATTCCCTGAAAATAGTCTGGTGATAAGGTTGCCTTGCACTCCAACACTCACCGCACCAATGCTGCCATTGGGTAAAGCTTCCCCGCAAGTCGTTGGCCTGAGGCACGGCCGCCATTGCAAAGAGCGTTACGCGATATCCAATGTTGCAGTATCAAGGCTGCGGTGTGACACAGAGAGCTTTCCTTTTTTTCGAGATGTGTCAGTCAAGAGAGAGGATCACAAATCTGACAGTTCCCGTCCGAGCTGAAGGAGGGCATCCCGGAGACGAGCAGTACCGCTTCCACTCACAGAATTTGGTTTTGCTCAAACAGGTGTAGCGGCCCGCCATACCTAATCTGGGTATGTAAGCGAGTGCCAACCAACTAGTTTACCCCTGCCACCCCCTTACTAGCCCCGCCAGCCGACTACAGGTAACCTATACCAACCGAACTCCCCGTACCAATAATCTTACAGAATCTCGCCCAACCACCCTACCTTCTTCCTCCTTCCTCAAACCACCACCTTTCTCAATTCTAATTCGTGCCCTCAAATCACCAAATCAACCAGAATCAATCAAATAATACTACAAATATCAATCGCGATACAATCTTTTATTAAAGAAGTAAGCGTCAAACTTACTGCTATTAAGATTCCTAAAATTCCCGTCGCAAGTTTAATATTAAAAAATCGACCGACCTCAAGGTAAATCTTATTTCAAATTTCAATTTACAATATTACTACCCTATTTTATTATTACCTCTAATTATAGGTTCTTATCTTACAACTTCCCTCCCTACCCCTCTATATACTCAAACCTTTTAAATCGATAAAATATTACTAAATTTATTCTATTTATTTTTATTATCTTTTTTTAATATATCCTTCTCCTCTACCGACTTAGACGAACCCCGCCAATTTTATAATAATATTACTACTCAATAAAACTTCGGCCCCAAAATTAAGCCCTTCTACTAATGGTATTATAATAAGGTTTACAATTACCCGCCCCTCTTTAAAAAAGTTAAGTACAATTATACTAGGGATATTAAAATTCTAATACTTAATTACCTTCTTTTTTATTTCGTCGATATAAATTTAGTCCAAAGTTACAAACCTTGTATTCGAAAGCTTTTTAACGTCGAACTTAATATCAAAGTACCCTTACTAAGTAAGTGGTAGCCTTATATTAAAAAAATTATTATCTATTTCAAAATTCCTTGTACGACTATTTAATATTAGTAGGTATACCGGAACTAAATTATTTATAATACTATTTATCCCTTCTGACCAAAATAGTTAGAAATAAAATAATTAATTTTCGTTACCTTTTTTAATAAACGAAGATTAGGTAAAATCGTACGCATTAATTAGTTTAAAATATCGGCCTAAAAAACCTTCTATCAATTAATTAAATAACTATATATAAATTTCTTATTCTTAACCAGTTAGTTCAAAAGGTTTATACGTTGCTATAATATTGTAATTCGTTAGATTATATAGTAATTATTAAAATTATTAGAAAATTTCCTTCGTTTAACTATTAGCTTCCTTAAATTCGTACGTAAAAATACTACCCTACCTATAACGCCATCTATTAACCATTTAATTTATAGCCTACCCACCCCCTATAAAATAAATATTTATTTTATATCTTTTTCACCTCTTTTTTATTATTATTTATATCTTTCTCATTATTAACTAACCTCCCTTTTTTCAAATAGGTTAATAAGCGATTTATTATTAACTTCAACGAAACCCCCATCCCCTTCGAATTTCTACATAGCGCTATATATAATATTAGAAGCAATAATACTATTATAAGTAAAACTAATAGAAATAAATAGAGTAAACGGCAAGCGACCTTAATTCTATATATTTTTATAAATAGATTTTAGTAATTAAATCCCAAATTAATCTTTAAGGCTATATTAAATACTAGTAGGAGAAAGATTATAAATAATAAATCAAATATTTCTTTTATCTTTTATCTTTTTCTTTTATCTTCTTTCTTTCTTTCTTTTATTTATATCTACCTCCTTTCCTTTCCTCCACCCCCTATATTACGCCTCTAAACTATAAATTATATATAAGACTAAAACCGATAGAAGGTACCAACGCCGTATTATCCTACTACTTATAAGTAAATAGGTATAATCCAAGTTATAGCGGGCAAATAAGTATAATACTATATATATATAAGGTTTCCCCGTCTAATTTTTTACCTTTTTTCTTTTCTTTTCCCTATAGCCAATATAATTATTAATCTAGAGTAAGACTTTAATCCGACAAAAAAGTAAATTAATACTATATCTTCTAATTACTACCTATAGGTAAATAATTTATAATATAGGTAGAGGTAGGTAAATAATATATTCCCTACTTGGCTATAAGAAAGAAAAAAAGAAAAAAGGAGGAAGTTAAGACTTTTGCCTTTTATCTTTCCCGAATTCCTAATATCTTTCCCAAATTCCCTTTTTCTTTCCTAAGTCTATTTTCTTTTTTCTTAGGTTTATTTTCTTTTTTCCTAGGTTCCTCCTTTTCCTTTTCCTAACACCTTTTTACATAGATGAAATTAAAGCCTACCATCTAAGGGTTACGGTCGAATTCAACGAAACGGCATATAATAACGAAAAATTAATAATCAAATAAATCTATAAAAAATTAAGTAAAGAGGTAGGCACTAATAACGATAAGGTATTATTAATTATAAATACTACTAGATTTTATAAGACGAAGGATATATTTAACGCCCTTAATAAATATAGTATTAATAGAGCTATAATCCTTAACGGCCTTACCCCGCTATTATAACCCCTCGATACTTATATTAATAAATCTATTAAGGCTTACCTCTTCGAAGCATATAACGAATATTTCAAATAATAATAAATAGTTAATAATAATTTTAATAAATAGATTCCCGTTAAAAAGAAGATTATATTTACCTATATTATTGTACGGGCTATTAACCTTTTAAAAATTAAGAATCCCAATCTAATAATAAAATCTTTCGTTAATTATAGTCTATTTATTCACCCTAATAGTTTAGAAAACTAGAAAATTAGAATAAAAGGTATTAATTAGAGGGATATCGACTTTTTAAAGTTTTAAAACGCCGATAATACCGAAGTTATTAATAACTATATTGAATTAGAGCTAGAAGGGGAAGCCGCCCTTAATGAATTAGGTATAATTTATAATAATTATACGGTATCCCAATTAAAGGCTTTCTATAAATAATAATATATCTTCAATTTTAATAAATTAAAGAAGGTCGAATTAGTTACTAAATTTAAAATAGCTAATGAGGAGGCCCTTATTATAACCGATACAAGGATAAATAATAAAATTATTAATATTAAAGAAGAAGAGGGAAGTTTAATAGTATTGATTCCAATCGATTAATATTATTAAAATAGTATTCCCTTAGGCGGAGCTAGGTTGTTGCCTAAGGGAGACAGTGAAACGCCCATTATTCCCTCCACCTATTTTTTACTTTTTTTTTTGGTTTTTTTTTAAAAAAAAAAAAGGAATCTAAATCTTAAAGACTCATTCGTCAAATTTTTCTTAAATCAAAATTCCTCCTCAACCAAAGGCCGGATTAACTTCTAGCCGGGTGCAAAATGACCACCGTCTCTTCCTCATCATTTTGGTACCCTTTTTTAGGGTTAGGGTTATTAGTTATTAAAAAGACTTAGTCATTTTGGAGATTTAGTTCTTATCGCATTCTATTTCCTTATCGCTTCCCATTTCCTTATCGCTTTCCATTTCCTTATCTCTTCCCATTTCCTTATCGCTTCCCATTTCCTTATCGCTTCTCATTTCCTTATTGCTTCCAATCACTATCGATTTTTAGGGTTAGGGGTTTTGGTTATTGAAAAGACTTAGTCATTTTAAAGACTTGGTCATTTGGGAACTTGGTCATTTTGAGGATTTGGTCATTCTTAGGGTTAGGGATTTTAGTCATTGAAAGGACTTGCTCATTTTGGGGACTTGCAGTGGTCATTTTGGAGACTTGGTCATTTTGGGGACTTGGTCATTTGGAGGCCGTGGTCATTTACGACGGTCGCATTTCAATGAAAACCACTCTTTTTGATTTTTCTCAACAACCACATGGTCGGACAGCCTGCAAAAAGTGTCAAAATGACCGCAAAATTGACGCGGTCAATCTGACATTTGGAACGTTTTGATGCATTTGATAGTTAAAGACTAGCGTTGATACAAAGGCATATTTGCCAGATTTTTATCGCTGCTATTCAGACTGTGTCCCGATGATGTAAGAATTTCCTGATTGAGCGAGCGGTGAGATTCTGCCAGTCCGTGCACCACGTGGAATTTTCTGCACATTGGACGCGTATAGACAAAAACGCCGCACCTTCCAGTTTCGGCGCTTCGGCGGGCCCACGGACCGCGCGACCTTTGGTGCGGATCCAATTGTGGCACCCCTAGGGTGGGCCCGACCTCAGCGCCTCAAGGTGGAAGGATGGGCGTTTCAATTAATATTAATCCTCTTCGTCTTTAATAATAATTAACTCCTCCACCTATACAAATACCTTACCTTCTTACCACTCTCTTTCAACACCCTATATATCGTTTTTTCGCTATCGCCTCCCTTTCGATTTTATAAAGTACTTAATTAAATAATTCTCATTCAAAATATACAATTTAATAACATCCTTCTATCGCTCTCGAATCCAACTAAAATAATAGCCGCCGTCGCTTTTAAGGGATAAACCAATAACATATATAAATCTAGGGGAGGAAGGTTGCCGGTAAATAATATTATATTTATTATTAATAATAAAAATTCTAGAATCTTCAAAGTCTTTTATTACGTTTATAAAACGAAATCAAATCCAATTAGCAATATAAATTATATAGCCATTTACGTATAAACGACATCGATAGTCCCAAAGTTAATACGAGGTATAGTTATGAGGGGAGGTTTAAAAATATCGTCGTTTTTATTGAAACGCCCATCCTTCCACCTTGAGCGGCGATCGTGGGCCCACCAGAGGTGCCATGGAAATCCACACCAAAGGTCGTGATCCGTGGGCCCACATCGCAGCGAAACTGGAAGGAGCGGCGGTTCTGTCTATAGCAGTCCAAGTGCAATTAATTGCGGAGCCCAGCTTTGCAACACTGCTGAAATCGCATTTCAAATTGCATCGCCCAAAAAAAGGGGAGACATGGTCAGATAATTATTGCGCATTCAATGCTACCTTTTGCATATTGATGCACTTTGTCGTTGTTGAGCGATGATAACTTGAATGCGATGTTAAATCGGATTTCTGGCTTCGAGTCTCCACTCTCTTCCCAATTAGGCAATTCGACGAGTTTGGCTGAACTCGAGGCCCGTGCATTCTCTCAAAACGGCCACTTTTCGTCTTGCAATTGAGATTGCGCTTCAACCAGGGGATGCATCAAAGTGCAACCAAGTTCAAAATGTCCGTCTCAATTTTGCGGTCATTTTCATACCCTGTGTAGCCTGTGCAGTGCCCTGGTTGTTGAGAAAAGTCAAAAAGAATAGTTTTCATCACCAAAAAAGGATGCGACCGTCGCAAATGACCGTCTTTTCAATAACCAAAACCCCTAACCCTGAAAATGACCAAATCTTTGAAATGACCAAGTCCCCAAATGACAAAGTTGGAGAGTAATGAGGAGACATTGGGAGCAATGAGAGTAATGGGAGTAATGAAAAGACATTGGGAGTAATGAAGAGACATTGGGAGTAATGAGAGCAATGGGAGTAATGAGAGTAATGAAAAGACATTGGGAGTAATGAAGAGACATTGGGAGTAATGGGAGTAATGGGAGCAATGAGGTTCCTAAAATGACCAAGTTCCCAAATGACCAAGTCCCCAAAAATGACCAAGTCCTTCAATGACCAAAACCCCTAACCCTAGAAATGACAAAATCTTCGAGAATGACCAAGTCCCCAAAATCACCAAGTCCCCAAAATCACTAAGTCCCCAAAATGACCGTGTCTTTTTAATAACCAATAACCCTAACCCTAAGAATACTACAAGGTATCAAAATGATCAGAAAAAGACGGCGGACATTTTACACCCGGCTATAAGTTAATCCGCCCTTTAGTTGAAGAGCAATCTAGATTTGAAAAAAATTGACGAATGAGTCTTTTAAAAAAGATTCAGACCTATGGGCGTTTCACTGTCTTCCGTGGGCATATCTGGCTCCGCCCAAGGAAAGACTATGTTAGCTAGTATTGTTAATAATAGATGAAAAGAAGGATAAAAAGACGAAATAAATAGGAATTAAGAGGTTGGCTATTACCAGAACCCCCTCTTTTGCCAAGGAACTAGGCACCCCTAAAATGGCTACGTTTATATACCTACTTCGAGCGCCTAGAGGTTACAGCGGGCTTACAAATAGCTTGCAGCTGGGCGCCAGCTTTACCGTAAGAAGTCTAGTCTGGAGGTTAGTAAAACCAAATTCCGTGAGTGGAAGCGGTATCTCCTGAATTGCTGGCACCAGTCTGAAGCTGCCCGTCTCTGAACCCCCAGCTTCTGGCCAGTCAGATCGGATCCAGGAGTTGCATCCTTCTCGAAGCTCGCCGGGCCCTTTCCGGGTGCTGTAGACGTGGCATTGGAGTCTGGGACCGGCCTTGGTCGAGAACGAATCAAGAGCTCCGCGGCGGAGGGCAGGTCAAACTCCCCACCACGCCAACAGCGGATCCCGATCCGGACTGTGAGAGACGATGAGGAGGCATTCCATCGGCCATCCGCCATTTATTGTTTCAAGGTATCGTATACTGATGTTGAAAAGTCAATTGGCCATTTATTGTTGAACATCAAAAGTTGAGTAAAGGACAAGTTGTTGAATGAGTGGTTAAGCCATGGTCAACAACATCCGACTCACATGTCAAGATATCGGAATGGCTTCAGGGGCTTTTGAGGGGAATATGTTGTGGCGGAAGGGTGGATGCGGACGCCGGCCAAGAAGGATGATCACGAACGACAACTGTGCCCATTTGTGGGTTTAGAAATGCACGGCCCTCCTCAAGTGTCCTGGCCTTCCTTGTCCTTTTTCTCATCGTGACTGAAATTCACAAATGAGATGCCGGATTTCCTTGGAACTGCTGGATCCCTCGGTGGTCCTTGGTGGTCCCTTTCTTTGGTGGTGCCTCGGTGGTCCCCAAGAAATGGACATTGGGTCCAGGCCAGGAGAAAAAGAAGGCCGTTCGAGGCAAACGTCAGGAGAAGGGCGACATGGAAATACTCAACACGAGAGAATTGCAGTAAGAGTCCACTTTGAGACTCGAAATAGCCGTTGGTGATGGCCTCGCCTGTCCGTTACTGTGCCTCACCTTCAATGTCTCCGGAGTTCAAGTTCCTTGTGGAGGAGGTCAAAAGAGGCTGATGTTTAGCGTTGAGTATAGTGTCATCGATGGTGTTAAGCGCGCTCCTTTTCAAGGTAACCTCATCTTTCACCCCAGAAACTGGGAACGAACCTGACAAGTTGAATCATACCCGCCGGCCTGGTTCCTTGGATGTTTGGGATCATGTTTGAGTAATCACAGATCTTTATTTTTATATCGGGCCTGATCTCTTTCTCAAAAGCGGTCGACCTGGCGGTGACGCCTTGTAGGCGGGCAGATATTCCCACATGTTAACAGATGAGAGGCAGAAGTACCTTGAGCAATAACACTAAAGACGTAGACCCACTCCAAGTCCCTTGCCCAGGGCGCCCCGTCTCAGGCACTGCAAAACCCAACCACCAATTCTTTGTCAGTGGCCGACGCAGCGGGCCCATCTCCAAAGCCTCCCCCCGGCCGTCCGGGCCCCTTCACTGTGCTTGCTTCTGTCTCCACTGCCCTGCTTCCGCCATCCCGACTCGGGCAGAGACAACACAGGCAACAAGCCACACGAGACCAGACAATTATCAACCCTTTCCGACCATTTGACTCTTGTCAACAACACCTCCAGACAGCTTCTTACATCTCCCTCGCAGCTCGCTCACCCCGTCACAAGAGTTGCTGTCGGGAACGCCGTCTCGAGGTTTGACACATCTCAGCTGCCAAGGTTGAACCAACTCTAATTCAATCGAACGGTCACGAAGCACGGGCATCTCTCCTCGACTGACCCTCACAGCGACCAACCTAGCTCCCGTCTTGTTCTCCGCCGGACTGACGGACTGCACTTCCACTCAACTCCTCCCAACAATCTGCACCACTTGCTGCTTCATCTCAACTTGCAACACTGCCCTGCACAACCCGCACCCCAAAATCCTGGATCGTCGGCATCGGGCAGTACAGCAGTACAGCATTTCGCTCCCTCCTTGCATTTTCACCTAGTACTACTCCCACTCTCCACTGCTTCTCTCCCGCAACCGAATTTGCGTGGATCGCTCGAGACCAGATTCCCCATTCCGCCCATTTCGCTTTGTACCTGAGCCCTGGATTAGGTCCTGAATTAGGCTCCCGGGCCCGACTGTAATCTTGCGACTTGCACCACGAGGTCAGTCCGGACAATACCACGACATATCCGCCCTCCACCACCCTCGTAATCAACCAAGCCGTATCCAGGTAGTGTAGTCATCTCTACTCGCCTATAGTCGACCATTGGCTTCGCCGATTGAGATTCGACCCCAAGACCCCCGACCCCCGTCCTCCCCCGGCTGCGACTAGGGATCAGGACTCCGACCGCCCTACCGCCAACCCGGCTCCATCATCCTGGGAAATCCCCTTTGCTACAGACCAAAAGAGTACCTCCGTACCACCACACGCGTCTCCACCCCCCATGGCGACGACACTCTCCTCTGGCGCCGCCGCCGAACTACCCATCCGGTCACAGTCTGTTCGGACTCGGCGTCCCCCTACCACATCACGACCAGAGCCACCACTGCCGCGGTCCGAATCAACCAGCAGAGCTGAAGCCTCGCGTCCCCACCGCCGGAGCAGTCAGCGATCTGCCTCAGGAGCAACCGCACCAGCAGCTACCACCACCACGGCCACATCGTCGAGACACCACCACCATCCTTCACAACAGCAGCAGCATCACCATCAGCAGCCCGACATGTCCGCTGCTGCTGCTGCTGCCGCCCCTCACGGCCATGCCAGCGCCGGGGACGACCATCGCAATGGCGCCGACGCAGCTACCTCGACACACCGCAGTGCCACCGGCACCACCAAGCAGCGATACCGTACCGTAATCCCCGCGCCATCCGGTAACTATGCCTTCATCAAGACAATTGGTCAGGGGAGCATGGGTAAGGTCAAGCTGGCGAAAAAGGAGGGCACCAATGAATTGGCAAGTCAACCCATCAAATGCGACATCCCGGTTGTTCCGTTTCTGTAGCTAACTCTTACCTTTCTTTCCACGTGTTTAGGTCGCCTGCAAGATCATCGAAAGAGTATCGCCCGACGATGGCCGACAGTCGAGGGAAGAACGTGAAAAGGCCGATGCCGCTAGGGAAGACCGTAACGCCCGTGAGGCGGCTATCGTCAGCCTCCTGAACCATCAGTACATTTGCGGACTCCGCGACAATTTGCGAACAAGGTGGCATTGGTACATGCTTTTTGAATACGTTAATGGCGGCCAAATGCTGGACTACATCATTTCTCACGGTAAGCTCAAGGAGAAACAGGCTCGCAAGTTCGCCCGCCAAATAGCCAGTGCCGTCGACTATTGCCACCGCAACAGCATTGTGCATCGCGACTTGAAGATCGAGAATATCCTGATCAGCAAGACTGGCGACATCAAGATTATCGATTTCGGTCTCAGCAACCTCTTCTCCCCAGAGGAGGACAGGAAACTCAAGACATACTGCGGCAGTCTCTACTTTGCCGCTCCCGAGCTTTTGCAAGCAAGGCCATATACCGGTCCCGAGGTTGACGTATGGAGCTTCGGCGTTGTTCTGTTTGTGTTGGTGTGCGGCAAGGTTCCGTTTGACGACCAGTACATGCCCGCTCTCCACCAGAAAATCAAGAAGGGCGCAGTTGACTATCCCAACTGGCTTTCCTCGGGTACGTTCTTACACCGAATCCCTGGGTTCACTGAAAAACATGCTAACTTGGCTGTCTGCAGAATGCAAGCACCTCATCTCGCGCATGTTGGTCACCGACCCCAAACAGCGAGCCACCATGCATGAGGTCATGAACCACCCTTGGATGCTCAAGGGTTACAACGGACCTCCCGATAACTACCTTCCACGCCGCGAGCCCCTGACGCTTCCCCTCGACCCTGAAGTCATTTCGCAGATGACCGGTTTCAAGTTTGGCCCTCCAGAGTACATCACAGCAGAGTTGACCAAGCGCATCAAGTCGCCCAAGTACCAGGCCGCCGTCCGCCGCCTCGAGAAGGAGAGAGAGCGACCGGAGCCAATTCCGAAGGATGCCGAGAAGAAGCGTGGTTTCGGTTTCGATTTCTACAAGAGAAGGAATTCTGTGACGAGCAAGGACACGCTGACTGCCACCAGCTCTGATGGTCTTCCCCTTGGCGATGATCCACTCAACGCCTTCGACCCTCTTATTTCCATCTACTACCTTGTTCGCGAAAAGCTCGAGCGCGAGCGCAACCATGTTTACGTTGACTTACAACAGCCATCCAAGGCACAGCAGCCACCTTCGTCATCACAGACGCAGGTGCCAGTACCTCCTTCTCCCGTTGTCCGACCAAAGGAGAAACACTCCCTCGCCGATATCGTACCACCACAACCCGTCCACAATGCCGAGTCACGGAGCCGACAAAGGGCTAGGTCGCACAGTGAGGATCAGCCTAGGGAGCCCATCAAGAGTGGTCTACTGTCGCCCGATATGATCCCCGCCAAGAAGGAGAGCACGGCCGCCGGTATCCTCCGCAGACTTAGCACCCGTGACAAGCGAAAGGAGCCTCCAGCGACAGCTAACTCGACGGACGGCAAGCCGCCCATTCGGGGTTCCATGTCCATGCGCGCCAAGTCGCTCGGCCACGCTCGTAGGGAGTCTATCCAGATGCGACGAGCCAAGCGCGAGGCCGAGGCCGCTGCTCAGCAGGCTCAATCACAAACCACAGAGCCTCAAAGAAGCTACCAGAGCCATCACCACTCTGTCCGCGAAGAGACGGACGCTGAGCTGGTGGATAGTGACGTAAGAGGCGAGACCTCTGGCGGTTCCAACGAGAGGCTAGAGCCCGAAGACCCCGATCTGGCCAAGCCTGTATTCCTCAAGGGTATCTTCAGCGTATCCACAACCTCGACAAGACCTCTCTCTGAAATACGGGCGGATATCAAACGAGTGTTGCGGGTGCTTGGCGTGGACTTCACCGAGATCAAGGGCGGATTCAGCTGTCTGCATACGCCCAGCATCAACCACGCTGAACRCCAACCGACGGTAATGACCGAAGGCGGCAACGATATCGAGTTCGAGATCCTGATCGTCAAGGTCCCGATTGTCAGTCTGCACGGTGTCCAGTTCAAGAGGCTCGCCGGAAACACATGGCAGTATAAGGCCTTGGCGGAGAAGATTGTCCGGGAGCTGCGACTATGATGGGCTGATGGGTTGACGTTTGTTGCATTATACTGTAAGGTTTTGCTGGCTTGGGATGATGACAGCATGGGAAGCAAGCGGTTGGTTGGCAGTATCTGTGAGGGTGAGCAAAATGTGCTTTTGATGATTTGACAGTCTGGGCGTTCTGCGTTGGGGGAGTTACCTACGCTACCTGAACCTTGCCCCTTAACTGTCTCGCTCAGCCTTGAAACGCGGAGTCTTAGGTCTGAGACCGGATTTCTGCTCTCGCAAAACAACAAAACAAGAAAGAAAAAGGGACAGGTGTCACAAAGGGGAAAAAGGAAATGGGAATCATGTTTGTGGGTTGTTCTTATTTCATGTACTTTGCGCGCGCAGCACTCTCGCTTACACTCTCACACTCACACACATACCCTGGACTGGTAATTGGTCTGGTCGGTCGGTCGCTTTTTCTCACTCACGGTTGGGGTCGTCACTACACTTTTACACACTCATGTCTGGTTTTTTTTGCGAGTCCTTTTTTTGCGTGGCATGGCAGCAGCAGCAGAGGCAGCAAAGAGAGTGTGGTTTGCTTTTTTGTTTTCTTTTGTCCTTTGGCTTTTAGGAAGGAAAGGGAAAGAGGGGGGGGCTTTCCCGGCTTACGCTTACTCTTATTTAAATACTTAATACTTCTTTTTAATCCCACTCATCAACACTACTGCGCTGATGTACACTTCGTTTTCTTTCTCTGTATATGTAACTTCGATAAGGTTATGCAAAGAATTTTGGGTAGTGAGTAAAAGAGAAGTATCGTTTGAGAAGTCGATGTTTTCATCAAGTGAGCACGCCGTGAGGCAATATGAATCGGACACTCACTTCTTGAACCACGATCTTGGTCTTCCCCATCTCAAATTCCCATCCGCATCCTCATACCTTACCTTGCCTACACAGCCCAACCATCCGCCTCAAACCCATGTCCAGAAATCGGAAAGACACCACAAATCCAACCCAAGTGACAAACATCCTCTCGAGTCCCTACCATGTTTGAATGCTCAACCCTGCCAACCCTCCCACACCTTTCCAGGTTCCCTCCCTGGCCAAACTCACCGGCTCATCGGCTCATCGGCTCACCGGGTACCGTTGGCGAACCAAGCCTGGAAAGATGTATGTACACATTACCTCCATCACCTCCATTTCTCGCTACCAAGAACCCGGATCTACTTGTCCCACCCCTCTTTTTATATTTTCTACACTCTTGGCGACTTATAGCCAACAACCCCCCCATACGTAAGCTACTTGTTATATTACCTTTTCTCGTTTTCTTCCACTTGCCTACTTTGGCGTCAGCGGTGCAACACAGTAACAGTAGACGTAACTAGGCGAGCCAGGAGCTCACTTTGGGTTTGGTGAACATGGAATGGGAGGAGAGGGGGGTATCACCAACGTCCCGTTTTTTTGAGGAGAATGGTGTGGTGTGTAGGAAGTGGGTGCTGGTGTTCTTTTACCTTGTCGGCACATGTAATGGGTACATGGTTGTCGCCCACCTGGGCCGGATGGGGAATATACATTGGTCTTGCGTACTTACCGTATGTTTGGGGCCGGGTCGTCAACGGTGTGGTGCCCCTGAGAATGGAGGTGTGAGACGGCAGGTTGGTGATGAATACATCGCGGAATTTGGTGGTGGTGGAGGGTAAGCGCGCGGATGGTTGGTGTCCTTGGGTGGGAGGTTTCGTTGAAAGGTGAGTACCATATCGATCTATCCGCCGAAGCAAAGGGGGTACCTAATCATGGAGAGCAAGTGGCTTGTTGGTCTTGCTGCCACTTGTTGAAGCTCCTGGCACCGAGGTGGGAGCCGCCAAGTAAGGTAGAGTACTGTACCCAGTATCGTTCCTCAGGTAACGATCCTTCTCGAGGATCTCCGCTTTCGGGCGCTTCTATGGGCTGGCGGGTAGTTGGTGATGTTTGAAAGAGACTGGACTGTCAGCAGCACTAATTCTTCTGCTTCACTCTTATTTTCTTTCATCGTGGCCTCCGCTGACATGACGATTTGTTGCTTTCATGATATTCGTATTGGCAACCACCGGGAGGTTGGTTCAGCTATGAATTGCCACCAACATCATCACTCGTCCTGAGTTCTTTACCTCCACCTGTTGTTTACCTCATCTATCATCCCGATCACAAGTCAGTTGGTGATGCTTTCAAGGATGGATGTTTACCAACAGCAGGAGCGGCCCTGGTCGTCTCTCCTGACAAAGCTTCATGAGGAAGTATTCCCGCCCATAACAACTGAACATCGGTTGGTTGTCGACGACTCTAACGAGCTCTTTCTTCTTCTCCTTTTCTTTGACGAAATAGTCGTTGCCATGAGATATTCCACATCTGTATTCACAAATTATCGGTTCGTTGGTGACGCCCTGTCGTTATGGTCAAGCGCCAATAACTCGCCATGTTGGAAGTTTCTTTCTTCAAAGACAGTCAGTCGCCCACGGGTCAGTATGTTCTTGAAGAGGATGTCTCGTGGCTATAAGAAGGGGAGTTGTCCATCGCCGAAGTTGAGTCCAGGAGACAGCAGACAGCAGATAGCAACAGATTCAGACTCTTGAATAGCCGGTCTATTTCAGAACTTCAACCGCTTCAAACAAGGTATGTTAACATCAAAATCCAAAATTACGCCAACCATCCGAGGATGAGGACTGATCACCCCCTGTAGCATCAACAGAACAAGCAAATCCCCTCGCTCACTTCGAAACACCCGTTCAAACACCAAATCACAAAGCACCCAAAAACAACCCGCAAATTCAGCATCATGTGCCCCCAAGAACTCGAAGCAGGCCGCTACAAGCACGACGACGGCTCCGGTGCCTGCCAATGTTCTCGGCGAGTGATCAAGCACACCTTCAACGCCAGACCGGACGGGTGCAACTGCGACGGAACGCCTACTGCAGAGCGGCCGCATGCTCAGGTTTACAAGCACAAGCCTCTTCACATAGATGGGAGCTTCATTTGCACTTGGAAGTGCCCTTTGCACAGAGACGAGAAACATCTTTTGGAGAATCCCGATGAGGACCCGTAATCGACGCATCTATGGGCGGACAGTCTCTGACTACCTCTAGGGACACTTGACGAGGAAGTCCGGAAACCGTGTTGGGTTTTCATGGATCTTGGAAACTTCCTCGTCTTTTTGCGCTGTGAGCGGTGGGTGACCTCGAGTTGAGCCGGGGCATGGATAGGCAACATGAAGGACGGAAAGAACGAGGAGGATTTTTCGAATGGGAAAGGATATGGATGGTTTCATTGTGTCAGGAGGAACTTTTCGAAATCGTGGACTTTCGTTGATGTACTTCGGGATTGCTTTATCGACCGTCAGAGATGGAGGAACCCGGAATGTGGGACTTGGACTTACAGGGGGATTCAAGGGAGGTTGAAGGCTGGTAGATATACATCTGTAAATCCGGAATTCACTCGTTCATTCCACCATAATTTGGTCCCCCGGTACTCCAAGCTGAAGTCGAGTTGTGTTTCTTGCCCACCCTTCACTCTGTCGGGTAGTTCGCTTTGCTCATGTTTCTGGTTATGTGAGTCCTGATTGTACAGCGTCATTCTGTAGTCATGTTGATCCCATCCGATTCTGTCCTGCTTGATCTTTATGCGGTATATTGACAGTGCCGCTTCGCGGTAATTGAGGCTCTGGATGCTTGGAGGTGGGTGTACTTGCGGTCTCCTTGTGTGAAGAAGGAATCGTACATCGTCATAAACAAACATAAGGTAGGAGTATAATTGAAACGGCAGTATAAGGGCGTAAACGAACCAAGACAACAGACATAATGAGGGAAAAAGAAACGCGCAACATGTCTTTCGGTTTCCAAGCCAACAGAAACTCCAGTCCCAATCCGCATAGAATCGTATATGTAGGTACATGTGTAACCCAGTCATGAACAGCCCAACTGCCCCCGAGATCAAACTATGGTGATCACCTTGTGGTCGTCTGCCGCAGAGATGAGACCAGAGATCCAGTTGTCCAGTTTTGTCTGGGTTTCGAACCACTCATAATATCGGAGAAGACCTAGTCTCTCATACATCCCGGGTTTATCGCTTGACAACCCTAGTACCAGGAAGTAGGAATCAGCATATTCATCTGGAGTCCTGGATGCCATCAAAATCAAATATACAACAGCGCCGTGCTTGATTTTGGACGGTGAGGGCTCATTGTCTTGTGGAGTTATGACCGAGGGTTGGCGCATTCGACGAACAGATCTTTCCACGTCGCCGTGCTCGTTTGTTGCTTCGAATTCTTCTAACCAGATGTCGTAATCAAAATTGGTTTCTCCAAGATATTTGGTCAAGACCCGATATTCTTGTTGACGTTTCGGGTGGTCGACTAAAGCGGCTTTGAAGATATAACCGCGGAGTTTGATCCAGCCATCTTTCACCCGACCCAGTGGATCTTTGCCATCGACAATGGAGCAAATATCTTCGACCACAGTCTGAGACACCCATTTATCAGGCCAGAACCGATCTTTCTTGAATTCTTCGACTGGCGAGGATATTGACGCCCAACAGAAAGTAGGCGCTATGTAAAGCTCTGGAGCACATCTTACTTGGCTCTTAGAAGCAACCCACAAGAGGTCCAGAGGTAGTTGGTTTTCCCACATGCCTGCGATATAGGGAGACTGTATGGCTTGTTGAAAGACTTGTGCAAGACCAGAAATTGCGGGTAGCTTGTCACGGGCATCGGTAAGCTCGCGGGCTGTATAGTCAACAACAATACGGCGCCATTGCTCATGTGCCAACTTGGCGGATTCGAATCTATAGATGGGCGAATCCAGCGGGTCTTTAGCCACAAAGTTTTCACCCAAGTCCGAACGACATTGGCACGCCGATTTATTTTGGCAAACCCAGCGAAGCTCGTAAGCGTGATATTTGAGCAATCTCCTCGAGAGAAATTGTTCCTGCAATGTCCACCCGCGAAGACTCCAGGGCAGCACAAGAGCCCGGTTGTTCTCATCCTCGTGCCCGAAAACATCGGTTTTCAGTCGAACGCCTAAAATGGTCGAGCAAGCTTCCTGATTGGTCCATTGCTGGTGATATGGCTCCTTGTACCAAGCGTTTGTTTCCCGGTAATTGCGAGATAAAAACCCCTGAGTAACGTCGGAGGCAGTAGCAGCAGCAATAGTTAGATAGGCATGACGGTATACCGAGGCCATCCTTGACGATTCAACTTCCCAATCGCTTGGAGAATTTTGGATGATGCACAAGGCGTCTACCCATAGGTACTGTTGGCCTAGCGCTCGGGTGACGGCGATGGCATCTTGTAACGTCTGCGGCAGATTGGAGACCATGAGACCCAACTTCATGACCTCCAGGTTTTCGGACCTCAGCGTTAGACTCTGGCCTTTGCCCCAGCAGTAACTAAAGGCTATGTAGGTCGTGCTGTGCCCCACAGGAAGCGACTCCGTCTCGACCAGTATCACTTGCTGAGCGCCTTCATGCTGTACGTCTAACAGCCGAGTGGGTAGTTCTTGACCTGCGATCTTGCATTCCGGGTGGTTGGCGTCGCAGTCGCGAAGACAGGAACGAATAAACTCATAGGCTTCAGATGTCCGAGGCGAGCCGCTCAGAACGGCGTCAAGGGGATTGGCGTTTTGGAGGATAGTAGGCCAAGCTGGCGGATGGCCTGAATGCTTCGGTATTAGCACTTTCCCTCCCAAATGAAGAACCTATACCTACCCGTTGGTGTGTACAGCTCGAGTTGAATTTTACTTGAGGGAGTGAAGAACAACAAATCATAGCGCCCGTTACGCCAGCGGGGCATGATTGTGATACTATGGCGTTTGTCAATGAGGTTGAAGTGCTTCAGAGCGTTGAGCAGAAAGATGCAATAAAGGCACCCTAAGCTGGCTGAAAAGTCAAGTCCACAGTAGACCTTGTCGTCATGGCAGAGCCGTAGATTTTTGCAATTCAGGCAGTACTTTGTCAGAGTATACGCCTGATTCGGTGGCGGCCTCAGGCGTTGCCATGGCTGACGAACTTGTAGAGAAACTGTGTGTCGAAAATCCATTCGGCAAGTACAATGAGGAAAATCGGTGTCCAGGAGATAGAGATGAAGCGGTCGTGGAAAGAGAACAGACCGTAAGAATGACTGACCGACTCTTAACTCTTGCTCGACGACACAAATCCGAAGAGGCAGTGCTCTCCCCAGAGGATGGCTAAACTCCAGAGGCTCTCTCCACCTCACGTGCTCGAGCTGACTCTGCACCTTAACATGCCTCGCGCCCAATCAAGAGATCCGACGCCACTGCAGCCTCGGACATCAAAGCTCGTTGCTGACTGGTGATGAAAGGCGGAGCGCTGACATGCCAAGTCATCGAGTTCGTGTTCGACGAGGGATGGAATACAAAGTAGAATGATATGGGGCGAAGGTTTTGTTTGGTTGTGACGCTACGAGAAGTTGAGAAGGGAAGTACCTATAGAAATAAGACGAGGGAAGACAGACACCCTCTCTCCTATCTTTGGTTCCGCCAAATTCATAGTAAATCGGAAGTCGCGAACGATCTCATTATGATTGTGACATTGTGACAAAAAGCGAGTCCGTTAAAACGACTGTGTCCCATATTAAAACGACTGTGTACCTCAGGCAGTGTAAGCCGCCCGTTGTAGAGGTTAGGGTCAGGGTTAGTTAGTGTTAGGGTTAGCGGTTAGGGTCAGTTAGGGTCAGTTAGGGTCAGTTAGGGTTAGTTCCGGGGGTGCAGGGGGCCGGTGAGAGGCCCCCGCGTGTGAATGTGAATTCGTCGCATCGAAAAACGTCGTCTTGAGCTTTCGTTGTCGTGGTTTGGAATGATGGTTTTCGGTCATGACATGGAGTGATCGCGAGCGCGCAAAGACAGGTACCACGGTCGCCAAGCTTGGGAGTTCAGGCTTGTGCGGCATGGGACTCGCGCCAAGGCCGACGAATTTGTATGGTCCGGGACAGTCGTTCAAATACAGGACACAGTCGTTTTAACGGGCTCGACAAAAAGCCGCTCGGCGTTAAAGTGGAAGCAACCTGCACCTTCCTTCATACCTACATCACTCCAAAATGCACGCAGCACCAGGAACAAATCATCACCGACGAGAACCTCAAAATACCTGCTCGCACGTAAAAAGAAAGTTTTTAAAAAAGATCAACGAAGAACAAAAAAACGAAAAAAAGAGAGAACCACTCGAATATCAAATGCCCACAGCCAGAATCGAACTGACGACCTCATCATTACTAGTGATGCGCTCTACCACTGAGCCATGCGGGCGGGGATTTGATTCGTTGAAAGCAACGTACAGAGCATTTGCTCAAGTATGCCAATTGAGCAATACAGTCAATCCCAAAACAACAACGGATTGACGAGAAGGGGGCTTTGGACTTCCAAGTGATGAAGGAGATATGGGCGACTGACGATGTAGAAGGTGTTCATAGTAATAGATTACGATGGCAGGCGTGCTCCACTCTAAATATCTTCCGTACCAAGTAGAACATGCTGAAAGATACCGCACGACCGAGTTCTCAAATGATCCTTTGCCCTGGGGCCGTTAACTTTTGTGGTCCGGTTTTCTCTTCCTTGGAATCAAACACCTTACACCAGCCTGACAAACACAACGCCTTAACAATGCTTACAACACCATCTACACTTCAACCCTTAGATCCTCAAACCTCACAACCTCACAACCTTACCTGCCCATCCCAGGCCTCTGCAACCCCGGTCTCCCCATCGAACTTCCAGCACCACCAGCACCACCAGCAGTTCTACTCCCACTTCCACTTCCCACATTCCCATCACCACCACCAGCACCCCCAGCCCGATTCATAGTCAAAGGCTTAAAAGGTTTCATCAACCTCTCCATCGGTTTAATCGCCCCCATCCCCTCCGTCCCGCCTAACCGCGCCAACCCCACCGGCTTCCTCACCACTCCCGCTGCCCGTTTCCCAGGATACCCACCCAACCCCGTAGGCAAAACATTATGACAAGTAGTAACATGCAAACTCCCCGCCGGTCTTGTAGGAGTAGGCGGTTGTTCATTTTCCTCCTCATCCCCCTCTTGCCCATCCCCTCCTTTCCCCCCTCCTTTCCCTCCCTTCACTCCCGCTATTTTTGGCCCAGCTGATATGGCATCATCAGGTTCAGGCCTTGTAGGCGAACTCGAAAAACAAACGTATTGCTTTTTATAGTGAAACTCAGAAGCAGAAGATGAGTCCTTAGGCGGTTGAAGAGCAGGAGGACGAGTAACGTTGAGGTTCAGACCACGACTAGTTCCCAGCTTATGGGACGCTAGTTCGGGGGCTATACCTGCTGCGGTAACGACGGGGACAGAGGATTTGGAGGGGTGGCTTTGGGTTCTTTGGAGACCGTGGCCGGTGAAGGTGGTGCGGGTTGAGGGGTTGTGGTTGTGGTTTGTGGGGAGGGATGGGTTGCGGGATAAGCTTGGTTGCGGGAGACGGGGAGTTGGGGCAGAGGAACGGTTGGTGGTGGTAGAGGTTGAGGTTGACGTGGAGGCAGAGGTGATGGCTGAACCCGAGCCGGTGGCCGGCTCGAAATTGGTCTTGACGAAGCCGAGGATGCTCTTTTGGTCTGCTGGTCGCTTGTTTGTGCCTCGCTTTATGCCTGATGAAGCTGAGGCCTTGTTGGCTCTGGCTTCCAGGGCGGCAGCGGCGCTGGCGTTGGCCGCGGCTGTGATGGCTGCTTGGTGGACGGCTGCGTTGACGAAGCCGGGGAGGGAGGCCATGGTGAAGGTTGAGGCTTGATCCATTGTGGTGGCATGTGGCTTTGCCCATTGAGGTTCTTCGTGACCGTCTCCTGTTGATATCGCCACTGGGTTGTAGAGCTTGGGACGTTTCGATCGCGACGGGTCAAAGCCCTGCCCACTTTCTTGGAAAGCCTCGTCTGGGTCGATGGGATACAAGTTATCCTCGGTATGGGACATGATGGGGATCCCCTTGAAGATTTCATTTTCGGATGGTAGCTCGCGTTGGAGCACTTTTGCGATGTGGCGCATCAGTGATCGTTCGAAATTGGGGCCCTTCTTCGCGAAAGAGTTGGCAACGGGTGATACGAAAGAAGATAACTCGGTACGTTCGCTGCTACCGGGACTGCTGTAGACTGGATAGCTGAGGTATAGCAAGGATTGTGCTCGTGTCATGGCGACGTATAGCAATCTGCGCTCTTCATCACCGTCGTCGGACCGCATATGCGGGATGGAGCCGTTGTAGACAGCTGGTATGAAAACGATGGGCCACTCCAGACCCTTGGCGGCATGAATGGTCGATATGGTAACCAAGGGCTTGCTCTCCTGACCCTCTTCTCCCTTTTGTGCGTCAGAGGCGAGTGATACGTTGGCTAAAAACTGCGGAAGAACTTCCTCCTCTTTGGACTGTTCAAGCCCCTCGATTTCTGGAAGAGCATCCTCCCCAGCCCTGTCCAAGTCTCGCACAAAGTCATTGGCAAGACTAATGAACTCCTGTACGTTGGCCCATCTTTGCTCGTGGTCGTCAGGATATGTTGCTTGCAAATAATTTTGGAAGTTCAAGGCCGTCAGCAAATGCTCGATCAGATCGACCAAACCAAACGGTTTGCTCTCTGTAGCCTCTTCCATCTTCTTCCGTATACCATTCAACATGCGAAGCAGTTCACCACTAATTTTCTGTTCAGCGTGCTTGGTGATCTTGGTCTTGGCGGTACGATCTCCCCGACAGTGCTTGACAAGGAGACTGAAAAGACTGAGAGACGACTTCTCTGCTTCTTCGATCAGATTTTTGATAGTGCCATCGCCGATACCTCGCTTGGGAACGTTCATGATCCTCCCATACGCATCGTTATTATCTGGCTGATGGATAACTCGTAGATAATCGAGGACAGTCTTGATCTCTGCTCGCTCGTAAAATTTGAATCCGCCAACCATGCGGTAGGGGATTCCGGCTTTGCCGAGGGCACTTTCGACGTGTCTTGACAGTGATGCTGAGCGCAGAAGAATAGCCACGTCATTATAGGTCAACATTGACCCCGACAGAAGAAGCGCACGACGTATTTCGGCGACGATCCACTCTGCTTCGGTGTGGGCATTCTTGAGTTTGCGCAAGACTGGACGAGAGCCTCTGTCATGGACTGGTTTCAACACCTTCTGATATCTTTTCTTGTCCTGCTGAATCACCAACAGTGACAGGTCGAGGATAGCTTGGGACGAGCGATAATTCTCTTCGAGCGAGATCTCGTCGGTTTTCGGATAATCGCGGAGCAACCGCCACAAGTTCTTGATTTCGGCCGAGCGCCATCCGTAGATACTCTGATCTGGGTCGCCGACAATTGTAATTCTCTGATGCCTTTGGGCAAGTAGTCGCATAAGCTCGTATTGCACGCCGTTCGTATCTTGGTATTCGTCGATCAGGACCGTCTGTATGTTAGACACACAAGAAGGAAACTTGCGAAGAAGTTCAACGCAACGGACCAGCAGATCGTCATAGTCTAGCAAGTTTGATCGCTCCAAGTGACTCTGGTATTCGGTATAGCACACCTCCAGATCCCGCTGACCTTGTTGTATCGGTTGCTTCTTCGGCGGTTGGGGTGCAGAGGAAGAACTAGGTTCCATTCCCTTGGCCTTCCTTTTGCTAATCCACGCCTTTGCCATGGGTGGATCTAGCCCCAGCTGCAGTCTCTTGCATATTCTGGTAATGATGGATCTCGAGTCGTTATCGTCGGCAATGCTAAACCTTTCGCTCAGTCCAATGTGACGGCCGTACGCAGCAAGGTACCGTCGAGCAATACTGTGGAATGTCCCCAGAATAATCTTGTTTTCGCGACCATTTCCAAGAGCTTTTCCGATACGCTCCTTCATTTCTCGAGCAGCCTTCACGGTGAATGTGGCGACGACGACATCTTGGGGCTGGTAGCCGACATGGTCGACCAGCCAGACAACTCGGGAGGTAAGAGTGTGCGTCTTACCACTGCCTGGTCCGGCTAAAATAGCGACTGTGGCAGCATCGGAGGTGACGGCGCGTGCCTGGGCATTGTTTAAGCTGTCGAGGATGGAGTGTTTTGGCGGTGCGGAGGGAGACATGGGAGCGCGTCGAGGACTGCAAGAGCAGCTAGATTGAGCAAATGTTGTTTGGTGATTGGACCATTGGAGCCCAGCTCGCGGTCTGCAAAGTCGGGCAAGTTGCTGYGCCTAGACAGGTTGCAGTTTGTTGTCGTCGATTGTCAATTCGCGAACGGCAACGGGTCGCGCCGTCAAGGTGCACGGCTCCACTGTTGCTGCACGAAAGCATGTGACTTGTTTGAGGTCCAGTTTGACGGATGCATCTCGCAGATAACCCTAACCCTTTCTTAGCATGGCCTCACGCTCAAATGTCTCCAACAACACGCCAAGCACTGGAGATATTTCCAATTCCAAATTCCACGCAACGAACTTCCACACTTTCGTGACTTTGTCATGACCAAAAGGTTCAACTCTTTGCGCGAGAGAGCCTTCATACACCTTCACACACCCTCTCATCATTCTCAATTGACCCAGCACAAAGAAGCCCGTCATCATGTTATCCTTCAAACCCCTCAACTTTCCAGGACCCATTGCCGATCACCATGGATAAAGCAGACCTTGTCTGGTGCCGAACCGTTGCATTGCATTCCAACATCTGACATCAGCCCTCTTTTAATGTCGCAACTCGATCGCAAAGGTTCAACCCCTCAACCCAGCTTCGGATCGTATCTCGGCCACGGCGGGCCCTGTGAAGATTCCATTTCACCGAGCATCATGGTCCAAGGGGCGAGCTAGAGCCAGGGGCATACATCGACAGCATGAACTCCTTACTCCACGGCTTTGCTCGTTGAAAGCGATCCGGGCGTCTAAAATATCAAGCTCAATGGACATTACCATCCGTGATATAGCTGACGGGATTGTGCTATTGATCAGGATGGAGCCCGAACTCTAGACTTAGTGTCAGACTCAACCAACAAATGGCATTGGCACATGCGGCTGACGTGAAATGGTGATCTTCCTTTGGGGCCATCACCATCACCTGCTGCTGTGTGATTGTTGGTCAAAGTGACTGCTCATCCACCCAACGCAATGCGATAGCATGGTGGATAGAGAGCTCTTTTATCAAGAACCATCGGCTTCTCCTTTCACTAGTGGTGTCGTGACTTTTATCACATGTGCCCATCACTGTGACTTTCTCAGGCCAACTGCCGTCACTGGTAACCATCACAAGTTCTGGACCCATCGCGGCGGTAACGAGGCTCGAACGCTGCAAGGTACACCATCATCGTTGGAGGAGCTGTCAAGGCTAGCCATGCGCGAGTCACATTCCTGGGAAAAGGCGGTGGGTTTGGAAGAGTTTATTTCGAAGGAAGAGCCTCTCGCTTCACAGAATGCCACAGTCGAGGCTCTCTTGTGCGAGGCTTGGGGTCCAGGGACAAGACATATCAAAATCGAAAAAAACAGAGAGGCCAAGGACGGGACGCGGGAGCGGCACCAATCGCCAGGGGTCAACAACGGGTGGAGGCGGGGATAGACGACCTCGCCGGCGTGGTCACCATGTGCCAGCCAATCGCGTCGAGTCCCTTGCCGCTCGCCCTCTGGTGCTATCAAGTCCACCCGACCAATCATGTCTCATACAAGCGTAGCACCACCTCTTGTGCTCACCAAGACCCCAATCAACACCACCGATTTTCTCTCTCTTTTGGCCTCCATCCAGAGCTATTTTTGAAGGTCATCATGCGGGAATCACGAGTGAGAATGCAAGTGGTAGACGTGCCTGAATTCGGCCCCTATGCTAGTGGCCAATCCGCTCCCAAATTGACCAAAGTGCTCGTCTACTCGACACATGCCTCACGACCCTTCCAACCTGAATTGTGTCAACAGCCGCTACCACAGTATATACCCAGACGTTTGCCTCGACGCCCCTCCTCCCGTTGACCTCCTGTTCATGCGGATGCTGTGCTGGTCCATATCACATTGCGTTTCACTTTAGCGGATACTCTGCCTGAGGGATCGACAGTTCCCAAAAAGGTCAGCATTGAGGTGACGGCAAACAAAAAGGAACTACTACTCCCGGTATCCGGCCTCACATCATCATGCCCCCTGGTATCAGGACTTCCATCAGCAGAAACAACATCAAGTATAACTCGGCCTGGGTCTTGTCACTCCTGACCACATCACTCGTTCTCACTTGGCCTCATCTCTGCCTCGCCATTCCTTCACCACCAAACGGTCAGCCTGACTTGTCTCCGAGAGGCAACAACAACCCATTGAACATCGATTGGGATCCCGCTCCGGCACCAGAAGACGGTCCCCCATTGTCACGAGGTGCTATCCGTGACCCGGCGTATCTCCCAGCACAGATTGGCGGCATTGTTGGTTCGTACGCGGTATCGTTGGTCATTGTCGCCACCCTTCTTCTTGTGCTATCCAAAGGACGGCGTCAAGCTTTGATCAACGCCGACCTCCCAGACGAAGACAAGTACCTCAACTTCAACCCTCTCCCGGCATATCTTCAGCAGCAAACAGAGGAGGAGTTCAAGCAGACACTTGCTCAGTTCCATCAACAAGAGCTTGGAGAGCAGTTCCCTCAGCAGCAAGAGCAGGGACAAGTACCGCCACCACTTCCAACGCTTCAGATCCCACAGAGCCCATACAGGAACTGGGGATTCAGAGAATCACCACTTAGCGCAAGCAGGTCGCAACACTCAATTATCTCTGCTGGGTCACCAACCTCGACGGTTCTCGCAGCCGGCTACGATCTTTCAGTTGACCAGACGGTGATCCGACACGACAGAGCCATGGCGCAACAACAGCTAGAAGAGATGTACAGGCATGTGATGGAGCAAGAGGAGGCAAAGGCAGAGGGGAGGCAGTACATACCACCAAACCTACCAAGGCCCTCGGTGTCATCATTTGCTTCCCACCAACAGCAACAACAACAAGCCCCAGCAACACCAGGAACCATCCGCAAGAACAAGCCTTCCAACCTCAACCTCTCCAAGGAAAAGGAAGAGAAGCAATCCCGCGGCTCCTCCCTCCTCAACTTCCTCAAGTCCCCCAAGAAGAACAAGGCGCCCCAAGGCCTCTCCATCTCCTCACCCATCATGACCCCCATGTCCGGCACTTTCCCCCGCGGCTACCACCCGGACGTCGACGGGCAAGAGATGAACCCCATCCCGCCCCGTCACTACGCCCCCGCCAAGCCTCCTCCCATCCCCTCGGACGTGCTCCCCTTCCGCCGTCAAAACAGCGGCGGCCAGGCCCAATACCCCACGCCCGACATCTCCCCCGTAAGCACTCAATCCATCGACCAACGGATCGACGTCGCCCTCCACCGTCCTCCCACCCGTGGCGACCGCGCCGCTCAGCGCGAGGGATCCCGCTCCGACGAGCGTCTCCCCTCTCACGTCCGCGACCCCTCGGCAGCCTCCAACGCCTCTTCCCTCACGGGAGACGCCTACCTCGCTGACCCGCCCTCCGCTGTCTCCGAGCGGTCCACCTCTGGCCTCGTCTCCGGTTCGGGAACTGTCGGCCTCCCCTCCTCCCCTCGCCCCGGCGTCAACCGTTTCCCTAGCCTCGACTCAACCCGTACCCTCCCCTCCTCTCCCAAACCAGGCGCTTCCTTCTCCTCTTCCCGCTCCGGCGCCTCCAACGCTTCCAGCACCCTCCGCCCCAACGCTCCGGCCCCTCTTAACTCCCTCAATGGGAACGCCTCCTCCTCCGCCGTCCGCGCCGGTGGCGCCTTGCCACTCCGCGCTTACGAACCTTCCCTCGCTAGCCCGACCAGCGGTAGCCAAACAACCAAGCAAACCGTCTTTACTCGCCAAGCGAATGGGCCCCTGAGCCCGGGGATGAGCACCGCGGGCCTGAGGACGCCCTGGACCGGCGCGCCGGTGCCGTATAGTCCTTATCAACCCTTTTCGCCGGTGGTGCCGATTACCCCGTCTTTGGTTACCAAGGCGGATAGGAAGAGGATGAAGAGGTTTGAGCCGAAGACGCCTACGGTGGAGATGGTGAGGAGTGAGGAGGAGATTTGGTAGAACTCACGGCCGGGGGCAAGGGGGAAGTGGGGGGTTGCATTGGTGGGCGTGCTGGGTTTCGGGCAGGACAACTGGATGGAAAACTGAAATTGGATGGATAAGACTGACTGACGAAAAAGGATATTGGGTGGACGGACGGGTTGAAGGATTGGAACGAAGGAACTGGATTGCATTGTAGGGTGTGGTGGGAAACATGGTGATGGGTGGCATGGTGACGGTGATGATAAAGCAGAATCTTCTTTTAACCTTTTTGATTCCCTTTTCTTTTTCTTCTTCTTTGGGTTGTACATACATACACATACCGTTATACCATTTTCTCTTTTGGGTTGTTTCCTTGATGGAAAGTTAATTTGATACCTGGGTTTTACACTTCACCTTATGCTCCTCCCTCTTCCTAATGCCCTTGGTAATGTTGATTGCAGTTGTTGTTATAGGGGGAGTGTAGGACCCCTGTTCCGGTGGGTTAGGGTTTTCCAGTCCGGAACGGGATCACGAACTTGGCCTCTGTCGCGCTTGCCATGTCCCGGAGTGTGTGTCCCCCATCCGTCGACCGTCGGTAACCGCCTTCACGAGTGATACTATCATCGCAGCTCCCAACCCCCAAGTTCAAAATATATTTTCTGTACAACCGTTTGAATACATCAGAGGGGTTTTATTTACTCGAGGGTTTCGGGTCGCTTTTGCCCACAGAGGGGGAAAGAAGAGGCCAGCCAAAAGCGACCCGAAACCCCCGAGTACCTTTGTTTGTTTGACTTGTAGGCAGAGAGCATAATAGAAAAGTCGTTAGAAGAAAAAAAAGAAAAAAAACCCGTAAAAAAAGGAAATGTGGACTTACAGCTTCCGGGTTCGAACGCGCAGCGTACATGAGAGCCGGGGGATGGAAAGGAAGGTGAGGGCGGGGGGCCGGTTACCGCCGTGCCCGCCGCTGCGCCATCCTACCAGCTTGCCACGGAAGTAATTTACGAGGAAACTAATACATATACCCTACTACAGGGGCTGGATTGCGGGCTATGCCCAGTTGAAGAGTTGGGATGGAAGACGCCGGCCGGCGGGTGGGAGGGAAGCATGATGGAAGGTGCCAAACACGAAAAACGATGAGATAAGCTGTTAACGAACGCCCATTACAACTGGGTGACAAAGTGTTAAGGTCATATCTGCCTTGTATGTACCCCAACCCACCTGCACTTCGCTCGGAAAAACCTCCGGTGCTATTTTAAATCCGACGAGTCCCTCGTATCGCATGTTGACGTCGGGTCAAACTTCCCATGGAGGACACTTGGATATAACTTCCACTTCCCTGGCATTCTTGTACTTCTTTTTTTTCTAACCACATTCCACCATTACACCTCAACTCTACTCGAACTGTTTGGACCAGCGGGCTTCCTCCGAGCTTTCACGCCATGAAATCCGGAGAAAGATGACTGAAAGAGGAGCAAGAGCGGAATGACGCCTGACTTCATGTTGGGTTATCTACAACCACTACAATCATTATCCCCTCTCTGCATGCCGTGCATATTCTCTGGCAATCACTCGAAAGATCAACGACTGCCGAACATGTTCGGAAGCCGGAGATGCCCCACTTCGCTACATGCTGCCAGTTGCGGACCCGACCCGGACCCGGAGCCTGAAAAACTTGAAACGGGTTGAAGGATCCGGGATATAAGTTGGTCACTGCCACCGGATGCCTTATCAAGGGCGCAACGGGATCACCTCGCAGAGATAGATGCCTCTATAAGACTTGTTTGAAGGGTCCCTAGAGGTACCAATTCCAACTCCAACTTCTTGCCGACATACGCAAAGTCGGAAGGTTACCAGAATCGGTTGAGTAACTTGGAAAGTTGCTCTCTGTTTTTGCCACTGCCTCTCAAATCCTCTGCAACGGGATGTCGGGATCACCTCGCAGAGCAGGTGATCTAGGTGTATGACGTTGAGTGACATTCGTTGACAAGAGAACTGCAACGTACCGAGTGTTAGTTGCTGTTTTGAGGATCCTGTCATGGCTCGAGGTTTGATAACACTGTCTTCCAGTTGAGCTTGTCAGGTGGTTCCAGAAAAACAGTACACACACGACCACTGTTTTTTGGTAAGCTTCTGTGTAGTCTTTTCTTGGAACCACCTGCTTGTGTTAACTGTTTCTCGAGGGGGGTCCGATAGTATCTCGTTGCGTACTGCGCATGCCAGCCCAGAGGTGCCGTTTGAAATCCTAGGTGGATCTCTGGTTTTGTTCTTTTAGAGGTATATGTTCATGTTTTACCTGATCTGGACGTGAGAACATTAGCTCTGTTCGACAGGCGGTTAGGTAAAATGATTGCTACGGGATGCAGAAGTGGGCGTTTGGATTTTGGAGATAAGAAATGGCTTTCTCCTTCCCGTATTCTTCTTTCTTCAACCAGTTCTTACTGTACCTTTAACCAGCTGATCGAAAAACCCTATCAGTCCTGGACCAGCCGACCTAACGCTTGAGTCTGTACACAGAGCTCGACGGTCATGGGCCATGGAAGGAGCACCTCATATATGCCCTCTAGATATACATGTAAGAGGGATATACAGAAGTTACCTGACCCAGATCGAATACTGCACATGACGAAACCCGAAAGCGAGGTATAGAAGATACCTAACAGGTATGGAAGATACTTAATCCAGTCTATATGTATGTCGGTGGAAAATTTCCATCTGACTAACAGTGCATCAAGGGGCAATCCGCAAAGCATCCGTTGCCGGGCGTCAGGCATACATACCCGTGAGGCAGTGAAGACAGCCGCCGCGAGCAAGATGCCCATTGACGAATCGCAGCAAACATGGAGAAGTTGGAAACATGGAGAAGTTGGAGAAGTTGAAGTTGGAAAAAATTTCGAAACCATCTTCATCAAAACATCCACAACCCATTGATGGGGCAACCTTGCTCCTAGGATGCCAATGCGAGGAATTGAAGGAAGAAACATGGACGAAAGTCGAAACAACCCTCTGTGTAGTCAAAAAGAAGGAAGAAAGGGAAACAAGATGCAACGGAATGCAGCCGGGACCGACTCACACCGACCGGAGCTATCCGTCAAAGTAACGGCCCGTAGAAGGTTGTTGCCGCAGCAGCAAGCACAGCGCCCGGCAGGCAAGCACAGAGCCCAGCAGCAAGCACAGCGCCCAGCAGCTTACATATAATTTGTAAGTGCTAAGCGTCTTGTCATTGAAGATTCTCAAGATCTTAGAAGATTCTCAAGATCTTAGAAGATTCTCAAGATCTTAGAAGATTCTCAAGATCTTATAAGTCTCGATGTTGATCTTGATATCAGGAACTTTCAAGGAAGAATTTGGCGGGGGCATGGAGGGAAATGCATACTACAGCTTCGGGCCGAGGAGAAAGATGCAGACCTGGAAAACCTGATATCTAGTGTAGTGAATTGTCATTCAGCTCACAGCTGTGTCTTGGGTCTTGTTAGTTGGCTAACATCCATTGGGTTGAAGAACGAGTCCCGAACAGCCTGTCAAGTTGTTCATGTCCCGGGCGATGGGAATGGATGAGATGGATGACTGCGTGCAGCCCTGTTTCTTCGTTGCTCCCTCCCCGACGGTTGCGATTCTCAAATTTCATGAAGAATTGGCGGCGGCGGCGAGTGCGTGTGCTGCCGAGACACCTCGAATGTCGGGTCGCGGGTCTTACATATATCATATGCACTACACGTGGTTTCGCCTGGAGTTACCAAAGAGAGCCGTTCACGCCGTTTTGTGGCCCCGAAAATATTGTGTTCATAGAGAAGCGGAGTCGCAAAAGGTCGCAAAAGGTCGCAAGTGGTAGCAAGTCGCAAAAGAGTGTCGCACGAGACATTCAGGTTTTGCTGGTCAGTGGTCTGGGGGTTTGGTTGTCGTGGTTGTCTTGGTTGTCTTGGTTTGTTTGCCACCCTACCGGCGTACCCTCCATTTTAAGGTTTGCCCCTTTTGGACGGCCTGACCGGCGACGACGTGGGAGTCGGAGGAGGCGGAGAGGGAGAGTCGAGAATTGGACGGGACCATGGGGAGAGTCAAAGTTCGACAAACTCGACCCAGGTTGACCCCTTTTCTTGGTGTCGCTGATGTTGGTGCGAATGCGAGTTTGCGTTGGTTGGGATATTTGGGGATGCGCCCAAACGGTAGATTTGATAGCTCTCATATAGCTTCGGCAAACCCTGTCATGAAGTTATTGCTTTCCCAAGAATTCCCCGAGATTTGATCGAAGTGTTTGTGGGAAAGCCGGGGCGTTTTTGTAATCTGTGCTCTGCTGCTGAAGAAATATGATCGATGTGATAGGTAGTCTTCCGCATAGAGATCGTGCTCCGATATTGGATGGGAATCAATGGTGGAATGGGATGGGATGGGGGATGGGGGATGGGAAAGCAGCTGTGATAACGATATATCGAAAGATAGCTCCATTTGTTGCTAAGATAGAGTTTGTCCTCCATCAACGGAGAGACACAGTTCGTGAAACCATTCATCTGCTACGATTACCTTACCATACCAGGACATACCGCCCGGCTCCTTCCCTGGGTTTGATCTGCTGCGGACCGACGGCGTTCAAAAGCAGGAACCATGATGAGAGAAGAACCAGGGGGGTAGATCGTCGCGAACCCCTCGAACCTCGAAAGTTTCGTCCCTCCCATCGACCCGACTCCCGACTCCCGTCTCCCAGAGACGATGCGTGATGACTGCACTGGTTGTTGTCCACCGGCTCCCTCTCTCGATGTTCGAGCGGAAACCCAAGACTCATTTCGGTCGTAAAAGTCAAGGCAGCCAACCCTGCAGCCTGACCCAAACCGAGCTAACCTGTTTCCGGTAATTTACCAAGTTCTTTTAAGCGGGAACAACAAGCATGCTGCTGGGAGCGCAGTGCGTCTGTCACGCACGCACAGCTGGTTCTGCAACTCTCCAAACCATGGCATCGAACATGGACTACAAAAAAAAACGGCGATACAGAGGGACCTCGATCAGCGATTATCTTAAATATCTGACTGCCCCCAGCATCCCTACCACCACTCTTGAATAGATTTTGGCCAATTCCCGGATCGTTGGCGCAACTCTTGCTGCTAGTCTAGCTTTTTGTTGTTGCTGTGGCTGCTAGTCTAGCGTGAGAGTGAGACAGAGACAATGGACAGTGTGTGTTTGTGCCACCTCCTGGTGAGAGTTCTTGACCCGACAGTTCAGCAAGTTCAGCAGATGGTGAAGGAGTTGACGACTTCTCGAATCAAAAAGGCGCTAAAAAGGTAAGTGGAAAACAGGCCGTTGAGCTTGACCCCTTTCAGCTTTCCATCGATACGGAAGTGGGGTGTTTGCGCTGCTTTGGCTGACAATGATTGGCTTCATTCCTTGGTTTTGGGCCTCTTCCAGGGTGGAGTGGCCTCTTGTGGAGACCCACCCAGTGACAGACGAACGTCCGTTGGTTGCACGTGTCCCGACTCTTGGCGCCCCCGTCTCCGGCTGTGTTGTTGGAGCCCTTTCCTGCCCCGGGCGTCCCTGTTTCCTTCCTTGTCTCGTCTTTCCGTGGGAGACAGACAAGTGACGAGCGAAGTTCTGGGCGTAAATTGTGGGAATTCCAGGTGGTTACATAAGCCTGGCGCCCCCCCGAATTCCTGCACTTGGGCTCGGCTCCAGCCGTCGGTCCTTCCATGATCATCATACGATTCTGGCTTAAATCGTCCCACCCGGTAACCCCATCACCCTTCCACTCCCGACACCACTTTCCCTCCGCGCATCAGCTCACCCAAACAATTCGACATTTGCGACGCGGGAGATCGAGGGAGAAAGCGTGCGAGTGAGCCAGAGACGCCAGACCGACCGACCGATGCTCATTGAGAAGTCAAGGGAATTGTCGACACTATCGATCTCACTTTCGAAACCCCGAGACACGGTCCAAGCTCCCTGACAGCGCCTGACCCGGACCCGGCAACCATCCACCCATCCATCCACCCATCCATCCATTCATCCATCCGGCCATCACCCCCTTACCATTCATCGCTTCGGCTTCATCATTGGCCCACTTCGTCAGAGGGAAGCCAAGAAACAGGGCAAAGGACGAAGTGTTTAGAAGACTTGGAAACGAAACCAAAAAGTGACAGAGGAGGGAAAAACAGGGTTGAGAGGTACCCCACTCTATTTCGCGATTTGTTCTTCTCGACGAAAGGAGCGAGACTCGGGTTTGTCGAGTCGAGTCGGGCCTCAAGAAACATCGAGGTTGTTGTTGTCGTCGTGGTTTTGAAGTTGATGTAAAAGAGTATAGTGCTGTGTGCAGACTAACTTACAGACCGACTACCGCCGTCTAAGTCTGAAGTGCGCAGTGCGACAAAATCGGTTGTTATTGTTGTTTTTGCTGCATTACTCATTCGGCCGGCATTGGAAGCAAGCAAGTTGCGGTGCAAGTGCGCATAACGGAGCGGACCAGCACACGAAAGGTCTCTCTTTCAACGCAGTTTCAACGCACATACGCGGAAATTTGGATTTCGGTTTGGTTTTGTCTCCAATCAGGGATAGGTATTCACGATCCCCAATTCTTGAAACAGGAACAGACGCACTTTCCCCCTCAGCATCGCAAACTCAAAAGAATTGAAGGGAAAGGGTAAAAACAGTCGGGTATTGCTCATTATCGGCCCCTACCGGGAAAAAAAGAGAGTCGAGGACTGCGACTGGAGACGACCGAGCGCACACGCCAACCCGTTTTCATACCTTGCGCCTTGCCAAACACACCACGCAAGGACGGGAAGGGCTCGATTCACAGCCCGCCTGCATGCAACAGCCCATCATTGTACAATTCTGAACTGAGGGGTCTTGGGGTACAGCAATCAGATCCAGCATCAGCCAGCATTACCGAATACCAGCATCCGGCCGCACTGCCAGTCCCAAATCAAAATGGCCGATCCCGATGCTGACTCGCCCGGCCTGTTCCAAGGAGGTCTGGACAACTTCGACATCAGCACCCCGTTGCATCTGGGCGAGCCCACGCTCGCACACCACGGCTCCCTGAACGGTACTAACCTTAACGACGCCGTCACCAGCCCCGATCCCACCTCCCAAAGAGGAACTTCCATCCCCTCCTCCCTGGCCGACACATCGAGAGCCTCAACCGGTGGGCCGACTCAGCAGCATCCCAACAACTCCCCCCCGATAGGTCACCACCAACATCCCAATGCCTTCAATGGTAGCGGCATCAGCCCTCAGCAGCAGTACCAACAACAACAGCAGCAGGCCTTCGACTTCAACCAAGACAACATCTCCAACTGGGCCCTTGGGGACTCTCCTCCGTTTGATCCCGGCCCCGACTTCAACTTTGGCCCTGTACCGCACGGCCTGAATATTCCCCAGAGCTGGGACCTTCCCGTCCACTTTGGTCTCAACTCCCAGGGACTCCAACAACAGGGACAGCAACAACAGGGACAGCAACAACAAGGCCAATTCTATCCCGACACGACCGGTGCTGGCATCGACCCCGGCATCTATGCCGCTGCCCTTTCCATTCCTTCGCCTCAGCAACAATCGGCCGAACCCATCTCCGTCCGCACCAACTTCAACCCCAACATCCGCAACAAGCTGACTCCAGCTCAGCAAGAGAGGCTCAAGACCATCGCCATGCCGCCTCACCTCCAGTACCACTCGCCCAAGAGCGCCGGCAGCCCCGACTCCAACGCCAGCATGGGCCACGACAAGGGCTCCGCATCATCACCAGACGGCCTCGACCCATCGAAGCCGAATAGTAGGAAACGAAAGTCCTCCGCCGAGGTCGACGAGGATGATGATGACGATGATCTGGACGGACACCAGCCAGTAAAGAAGACGGCGCATAACATGATTGAGAAGCGATATAGAACAAATCTGAATGACAAGATCGCGGCCTTGAGAGATAGCGTGCCTGCTTTGAGAATTATGTCAAAGAGTGCTAGGGGAGAAGATACAACGGAAGACAGGGAGGAACTTCATGGATTGACTCCGGCGCACAAGTTAAATAAAGCTACGGTATGTAGCCTCCTACTCCCTGCGTTATGCACAGTTCAGGGGCATGCTACTGACATGCGAGATACCTCTACAGGTTTTGAGCAAAGCGACGGAATACATCAGACATTTGGAGAAGCGGAATAACCGTTTGATTGAGGAGAACAACAGCATGCAGGCCCGCATTGCCGCATTCGAGAAGCTATTCATGGCCGGTGCGATGACCGGCATGACCAACCCTATGCAAGCTCCGCCTACGCCAATTCAGTATCCTCAGGACGTTGCAGCGTTCATGAGCACCCCGATGCACACGCCACGGGGTCCGGATCCCCCGGGATTAATCCCGATACCGGACGACATGAAGCGCATCTTGTCGGCTCAGCAGATGAACGCCGGACGACCGTATCCAGTGGGCCCGCCGGCCATGCAGCCGGGATTCGTACCAAATCCGGGCGTCATTCGCAGACAACAGATACAACAACAACAGCAGCAACACCAGATGCAGGGGCGGTGGAATCCTTATCTCGGCAAGATGATGGTTGGTTCGCTGGCCGGACTGATGCTCGTCGAGGCTTTCATGGAAGACGAAACCAGCAACGAAACGACCGAGGGACGTGGTCTCTACGCCCTGCCGCTGCGGCCTATCGGATCCTTTATTCGCTCATCGCATCTCAGTGTCGGTGGTTATTACATTTCCGCCATTGAAATCATGGCCAAGCTCAAGCTTTTGTTGCTTGGCGCTCTTCTCGTATGGGCGCTCTTTCCCGAGAACTTTTTCGACGCACCCAAGTCGGAGAAGCCAAAAGGCCCCACTTCAGCGGTGGAGGCCGTGCCCTCGCTCGCCTCGCCAATTCATGTCAGGAGACAAGCCTGGCTCACGGCTATCCAAACCGTTTGGGTACCACGACACAACTTTTTGCTCGAAGCTGCTGCGTTGTTACTCAAGACGCTAAAGTTTACTCTTCGCAATGTGTTTGGTGTACGGACATATCTGTGGATGACGGGACTCAGCGAGGAACAAGAGGCCGCTCGTGTTAAGGCCTGGACTATCGCGTTGGATGCCCAGCTTGCCGGCGGTGATGTCGAGATCAATAGGAGCCGTCTCACTCTCACGCTGCTCGCTTCGGGCACCCTCCCCGAAACTCCCCTCCGTTTGATGCTCAAGGCACTTCACACTCGGGTTTTGCTCTGGCAGTTCAGCGGGAAATTCTCGCTTGCTAACCTTCCTGCAGCGAAGATTGCGAGGTCGAGATGGAATGAGGCCAGGCAGCTGAACATGATCCTTCAGCGAACTTCTACTAACCCTGAAGATGTCCTTCCTGAGCACCTTGCCACTCTGCTGGAGCAGGACTGTGATGACGTTCTCAACGATAGCATTGTCCAGAGAGCGCACAACCTCGCCTTCAACCGCCCCACGACTTTCAACCTGGTAGACCGAACCGACGGCATGAACATCGTCGTCGAAGACCCCGCCGTCCGCTCGCCCATGGACGCCGTTGCCGCGTGGTACTCCAGCTCCATCCTTCAACGTGTCCTCCTCTCCAGCCTCGCCAAAGCCCAAGACGGCATCACCGAAGCCACCAAGGAAACCATTGACGAAATCGCCCTCGCCGTCAAGATCGCCCCCATCGGTTCCAACGCCTACCTTCGCGCCCTCGTCGCCCGCGCCGTCCTCGTCTCCGAGAAGCGCGGCAATAGCATCGCCGCCGCCCTTAAGGCCTCTGACCCCTCGCTTAACCCCGACAAACACCCCGAATACGGCCGCGGCGTACCACCTCTTATCGACTCCCCCATGGCCCAAATCGTTCCCGACCACGACGCCCTGATGGCCCTTCAATACGCCATGCGCATCGCCCACCTCCAGAAGTTCCCCGACCCGCCGAAGCAGGCGATCGAGTTCCTCAACTCGATCCTTCCCGGTGGCACGGACCAGTCGAAGCACGAGGGTATGTCCCTTTTGGCGTGCACGGCGGCTTATCACCTGATGGAGTTGCTCGAGAGGCACACGGTCTGCAGGGAGCAATGCTCTGGTGCTTTGGAGAGACTCGCAGGCGCGCTGAGGATCTGGGTCGGCAGCTCACAGGGCGAGAAGGTCGGTCTGGATGGGAAGATGAGGCAGAAAATGATTGGCAGGTGTTTGTCGATTACCAAGTCGGTGATGGGCATGGAGAATGATCCGGGGTATGGGAGTATGAGTGATTGTGAGGAGAGGGAGGAAGGGGGGTGTTAAGTCTTTTGGTGACCCCCTTTTTTTGCGTGCGATTGATTGATTTGTCTTTCCAAGTTATATTTGGCTTATATCTGTCTCTGCCTGGGGTTATGGTCTGGCTTGAAATTTGATTTTGGTGTTTTGGCGGGCGCGTCATTTTTTTTTCCGCTTTTACCACAAAGTTTAAAACTACCCTTTTGAAATTTTACATGGATTTCTTCGTTTCTTGTTTCATGTCATTGAATTTACTGCCATATCGTTTCTATCACACACGCTACTCCACTTCCTCTTTTTGTCTGCCCATATTTGCTTTTGCGCTGCGCTACGCTAAGGACATATACCGCCAGTCCTACATGTTTCATATCTACCCATTTTCATTTTCTCTGTACCCCTCTTTTCATCTTTTGTACTGCCCATATCAAATCATGGACCAGAAGGGGGATTATTTCTGTACCTCCCTTTTCATCTTTTGTCACTGCCCATATCAAATCATGGACTCTCAGAAGGAGGAAGGATTTCAAAACGAAATGTATTACCTTCGAGGTATCCAATCTGCGGCGCGGCGCGGCAGGTCAGATTTTGCTGAACTGTCCTCGCTCGCAAAATGTGTATCCCATCACCAGTGTGTGTGGCGGCGGTCAGTCAGACTCAGCTTTTGCACGAATACGAAGATTAGAAGCAAGCTGGCTGGACGTACGAGCATATTGGGTGTGGATATACCCAAAACGCTTACGTTTTACGTTTTGTTTTTTGTCATATCGTGTTTTTAAAGGAAAAGTTTTTGCAAGCGCTGGGAAGAATGGGAAGAATTGGGGAGAAGCGGCGGAGTTTTATATATGGTCTTAGGTCTTATACTGGGGGAAGGGGAGGGAAACTAGGTCATGGTGTTTAGGTTTTGAATGATATTGAGTTGTACTGCACTTTACCTAATCTCGCAAAGGTCATGAGTGAAATGTCCGGTTGAGGGTTGAATCACGGTTTCCTATCACCCCCACGAAGCCTGAATCGAGGTGAGATAAGATGAAATGGATGAGGCGGAGTGTTATATACACGGTAGGTGGGTAAGGTGAGTGAGTAGTGAGGAAGGGATGGAATGATGCAATGAAACAAAACAAAACAAGATCGAAGAAACGAAACCAGACACAACGTGGTGAGCATCATGGTCACGACGAAACGAAACGGAATAGAGCGGAGCCGCATCGGATCGGATGAAACAAAATGAAGAACCACACAACGGGAACCGGGGATGACGTTGAGAGCTCGCTAACGCAATCCCGGCTGTTGAATCGGGGACCATCCACCGTCCACGGGACCGGGACGAGTGCGGGATGGAAGCGGGAGCGGGTACGGGGACGGAGAAAGTGGGGCCGTACCAAAGATTTCATCCGGTGGTTGATGTGCGGGTTTTGGATTCGAGGCGACGACGACTGAGTCGACGACCGCAGATATTGCAACTGTCATATGCATCCGTTTAACAGCTGTTCAATTGCAGTTGCTATTGCGGTTGACATTCGTCTGTCCTGAGACGACTGCCTTCCTTCATGCCTCATAGCACACTACTACTCGGACGAACCTGATCTGAAGGTTGTAGTGTAACTTCTTCTCTCATAGTCTTGAACCAGACCAAGACATAGTGCCTGACCTCGGTTTGGTCCTGTTGTTCGAGACCAGGCAGTCGCGGTCATGCTATTGGATGTTGCCATTCAATAATAGTCTGCTCATTCTCCGATAAGTCGGTGGTGATCAACGGGAGTACGAGGAGTAATGGTAGCGACGGTAGGCCTCATCGTGGGCCTCATCGTCATCGGTCACCACCAGTCGCCCCCGGCTGCCGGGCTTTCTCATTCTTCCTTCCAGCTCGTTAACCCCGCCCGCCGACCTGCCTGCCTGCCTGCGCATGATGTTGTCATCTCGTCATTGGTTGCCGTTTGCTCTTTGCTTTTATGATTGCTATTTGTGCGGAAACGATTTGTGAGGCAGCGAGGCAGTGACTTGCGCAAGATAGCAACGACAGTGGGCGATTGCCGTTGCTATTAACAACCTGAAGGAGCACACGACGGAGGCATCACTGCTCTCGCTTGACATTCACAATGTGTGATAGTTGACTAAGGAAGCGAGTCCCCATCCCAGAGAAGGAATGCATCATTTGCACTCTGCCTGCCTTCCCTTTTGCATTTTTGGACTGTGCGGCAGAGGCACCACTGCCGTGGTCTTCTTGATTTGCAAGAGTCAACCTAGGAAGTGAGTTACAGTTCTACGAGAGGAATTCACGGCATCGGTTGCACTTTGTCTCGAGGTTTTCTTTGCACGTTCGGACAGTGAGTCCGCAAAGGCATCGTGGCTCTTGTCATTTCTGTTGAACTCAACAGTCAATTGAGCAAGCGAGTCTCTCTCTGTTGCACAAGAGGATTCCGACATCATCCCGTCATCATCATCGCTCTTTGCGTTTTCCTTTGCACATTGGTGGTTTTGGGAGTTTCGACATGGGAGCACTGATGCTCGTGGAGAAGCTTGGCAAGCACTAACGTCAAGACAAGTCGTTTGCAACTTGCTTTTTTCCAGCACCCTGCTGTGCATCTCTGTTAGCACTCGCATCTTAGACACAGCAAAACAGTAACAAGTCCTCACGGCAACAACCCCTCACCCATTCCTCTTGCAATAGCACAGGGAGGCGAAAACCCCATCCATCCCGCTTCCCTCGCACCAACGATGGCTATTCACTATCAACCACGTCGCCGCACTTGACTTGTTTCCTGCGGGAGGCCCAAAAGGCAACAATGATCTGTCCAATCTGTTTGCGTGTTTCCCGCCGCTCAGTCCAACCCACTGCTCGTTTGCAGCAGCGAGTTTGAGTCACTGATTCCTGCATTTTCGGAGGCAGTCAGAGCAGTGAAACAGTGACGCAAAACGGTCGACGAGGCCGGGCTCTGGGGAAAGAAATGAGGGGCAATTCATTTCATCCTGCCCTCTTGGTGGGAGCTCCCGCCCGGTGAATGGCTTCACCACTTCCACTTCCACACCCGCTTATCACTGTAAATAGATGTTGTCCTACCACAACTTCCCTTCCAGCAGTTGATCACTGCCTGTTGTTAATTAACTCGTTACAGGCTACACCTGACCCATCTGCTGGCCGCTTTCCACTAGCAAAAACCCCCGCATTCCCACCTGCTAGCTCGAGGATTCGGTGCAAAAGGTACTCGTGTGGGGACCTTGAACCATCGGGCAGCTACAAGCTCAGAAGCTACAGCGGGCGTGTTTCTCTGCTGCTCTGCGGCGGTGCTGTTAAATAGAACACGACCCTCCACGACATCCTTCGCAAAATTTCCACCAAACATCACATTTTCTCTACACCTCGCTGTCTGCCTACAATCGTCGTCAGCCTTATCCTCTTTGCTCGCGGATCCGCGTAGCACAACACTTTTCTTTTGCTTTGGTTATCATAACCTTGGCAATCACCTTTCTTCGCTCTCTCTCTTTCGCTCTAGAGACCTACCGATCATCATTTTCTGATATCGACACATCATCCAACAACATCCTCATCTACTACCAGTAATCCCGCACTGGAGTAGTCGTTCGCTCGATTACTCTTTTTGCGTCCGGAGTGCGACACAGTAGCGGCTTATAACAAAGTCCAAGTTGAAAACCATCCGTGGTATTTCTCTCTTGGCAAACACCCACCCTCCCACGACAAACAACCTACCTTTCCAACGGCTTGTCCAGTCATCCATCCAACCCTATACCATTCCAACAAGCTCTTCCCTAGCCTATCCTCTTTGCTCACCTCTCTGCTCAACCAACGATCTCATCAACCGAACCGAACCGAACCGAACCGAACAACAGCCAACCAGCCGAATAAGCTCGTGCCTTGTTGCTCTACTCGACAATTTGTTACCACTCCTACTACAAGTCTAACAATCATGTCTGACAATCGTGGCGGTCGTGGAGGTCGCGGCGGAGGCGGTCGCGGCGGCGGCGGAGATCGTGGAGGTCGTGGCGGCGGCGGTGGTGACCGTGGAGGCCGTGGAGGCGGTTATCAAGGCGGTGGTGATAGGGGTGGTCGTGGCGGTGGTTACCAAGGCGGCGGTGGTGACCGTGGAGGCCGTGGAGGCGGTTACCAAGGCGGCGGTGATAGGGGTGGTCGCGGCGGCTATGGCGGCGGCGATAGGGGCGGCCGTGGAGGCTATGGCGGCGGCGATAGGGGCGGCCGTGGTGGCTATGGCGGCGGCGATAGGGGCGGCCGTGCTGGCTATGGCGAGAGGAGAGAATTCGAGCCAAGAGAACCCCCTCCTCCTGATGTCTACAAGTAGGTGCCTCTCCATCTTTGTACCATTCAACATGATGCTAACATGACTTTAGGGGAATTGACGGTCGTGGTGCCCCAGAGCCCGACGCCCAGATCACCAAACTCGAGGACGACTGGATCAAGAAGCATGTGAGCCCTAGTCTGGTCACTTCAATGAGCAAGCTTTCGCTCAGCGACAAGGAGAAAGCCAACAACTTGCCGATTCGCCCTGGCCATGGCACAACGGGCGGGAAGGTGAAGCTTTGGGCCAACTATTTCAAAATCAACATCAAATCACCAGAGGTCTACAGGTACACCATCAAAGTTGCCGCCAGCGAGGAAATGCTCGGAAAGGAAGCTGAGGTCGCATCGAAGAAAGTGGAGGTGGTGATTGCGAAACTGCTCGAGCAAATTGGTGCCACCAAAGAGTCCGTGGCGATTGCCAGCGATTTCAAAGTGCACCTGGTGACGGCAACGAAGCTCAAAGTTCCCGAGAACCGCATTTTCCAGGTGACGTGGACCGAGCCGAGTCCCAACCAGAACCTGCCCAGCAGGCCACAGACTTGGGTTGTCAAGGTTGAGGAGAGTGTCGAAAACTGCGACCTCGGCAAGGTGCTGAACGAGCTTACGACGCTTGATCCCAAGCTCGACGGAGATTTCCCCAAGTACAATGTGGAACTCGATGCCCTCAACACCATCGTCACTCATCATGCCCGCGCCGACGAAAATGTTGCGGTGGTGGGAAGGGGAAGGTTTTTCGCCTTCGGTGATGACCTCGTTGAACAATGGCAGCCCCAAGGCTCCCCTATTGTCATCTTGCGTGGATACTTTGCCAGCGTCCGTCCAGCTACTGGAAGACTTCTGCTCAATACCAACATCACGCATGGCGTCTTCCGTCGTGGCATCAAACTCGCACAGCTGTTCCAGGAACTTGAACTTAACGTAATGGACAGATGCCACGCCTATAACGAACCGGCCAAAGGAAATCTCAACGGCAGGATGAAAAGAGTTCACAGGATCCTGGCGAAAGCCCGCGTCGAGATAACCCTCCCATTCATCGCTGATGGAAAGATTGTTTGGAAGAAATGTCACCGCACGCTCCACGGCATTGCTAACCGTGGCGACGAAAGGGTGGCCCCAAAGAAGGACAATGAGGGCAAAGACGTCCCGGCCCATCCACCAAGGTTCGGGATTCCCGGTCTGGAGTGCGGCGGCCCGACCGGTGTTCAGTTCTACCTGCGTGCGCCACAGACAAAGAATGGCTCTGTCCCCCCTTCGGTCCCCGGCCTGCCAACCAACGCATACATCACGGTAGCGGATTACTATAAAAAACGGTACGGAATGACAGCAAATGCTTCGCTTCCTCTGGTCAACGTGGGCACTAAAGAGAAGGCTATCTACGTCTTGGCCGAGTTCTGTACGCTGGTCAAAGGCCGCTCCGTCAAGACTAAACTGGACGCAAGCGAGGCGGACGCCATGATCAAGTTTGCGTGCAGAGCTCCTTCGCTGAACGCCCAGTCTATCGTGACGAAAGGTAGACAGACCCTTGGTCTTGATAAAAGCCTGACGCTTGGCAAGTTCAAGGTCTCGGTCGACAAGGAGCTGCTTACCGTCGTCGGACGTGAGCTCCAGCCCCCGATACTTGCGTACAGCGGTGACAAAATGGTACAGCCGAACGATGGCGGGTGGTTGATGAAATTTGTCAAGGTGGCCAGAGCTGGCCGCAAGATTGAGAAGTGGACGTACTTGGAATTGATGCGCCCCCGGAACCCCAAGGACGATCAGGATCCCAAGCCCAACTCAGCCATACCGCCCGCTGTGGCAAACTTTGCCAAATTCCTGAACAACACGGGCATCCCGATCAACCCCAAGTTCTCGCAGGGCGTATCCCTTGTGATTCCAGGGAGCGAGAAAGAGTTTGTAGCCAGCGTGAAGGGAATCATGAGCACGAACCAATTCCTGGTGGTTGTTATACCCAAAAAGGACGTTCAGCTCTACAATTGGGTGAAGCGGGCTGCCGATATTATATATGGCGTCCATACGGTCTGTGTGGTAGGCGAAAAGTTTCTTAACCCAAAGGGGCAGATGGGGTATTTTGCCAACGTCGGCCTCAAGGTCAACCTCAAGTTTGGCGGCACGAATCACAGTGTCAAGACGCCAATTCCTCTGCTCGCCAAGGGGAAGACCATGGTGGTTGGCTATGATGTTACCCATCCGACCAATTTATCGGCTGGACAATCGCCTGCATCGGCTCCCAGTATCGTCGGCCTGGTCTCAACGATCGACCACCACCTTGGACAATGGCCTGCAATGGTTTGGAACAACCCCCACGGACAGGAATCCATGACCGAACAATTTACAGACAAGTTCAAGACGCGTCTGGAACTGTGGCGCAACAATCCCGTGAACAATCGCACTCTCCCCGACAATATCCTGATTTTCCGCGATGGCGTCTCTGAGGGACAGTTTCAGATGGTCATCAAGGACGAACTACCCCTGGTTCGCGCCGCCTGCAAGCTTGTGTATCCAGCTGGCAAGCTACCGCGTATTACGCTGATTGTCTCTGTCAAGCGCCACCAGACTCGCTTCTTCCCAACGGACCCGAACCATATTCACCAGAAGTCGAAGAGCCCCAAGGAGGGTACCGTTGTTGACCGCGGCGTGACCAACGTCCGCTACTGGGACTTCTTCCTGCAGGCGCACGCGTCGCTTCAGGGCACGGCCCGCTCGGCTCACTACACGGTTTTGGTGGATGAGATCTTCAGGGCCGACTATGGAAACAAGGCGGCCGACATGCTGGAGAAACTGACGCACGACATGTGCTATCTCTTTGGGCGAGCCACCAAGGCCGTCAGCATCTGCCCGCCCGCGTACTATGCCGACTTGGTGTGCGACCGGGCGCGTATTCATCAGAAGGAGCTCTTTGACGCCATCGATGAAAGAAGCGTTCAGTCCTCGGAATTCGTAACGTGGGGCAAAGCCGGGGCTATTCACCCCAACCTTAGGGATTCCATGTACTATATCTAGGCTTGCCAACTGGGTGTGGAGATGGAACTGGAGGATAAAAGTGACGGGAAGTCAACAAGGCCATGTTGGGAGGCCAAGAAACAAAGCTGCTGTGTCGTCTCTGGATAAAACCGAGCGTTTGCTTTTTGGAGGCTTTTGGTCTCTTCAGGATTTGTCTGCATTCTTTCTTGTTCTGTTTCTTAGCTCTGTCCCTCTGTCTATCTGTACTGCATACATGCACTCTGGATGATGAACGACACCATTTGATGACTTGATGAGAGATGGCAGACTGCAGATATCGCGCGCAATGAGAAGGGGAAAATGAAAAGTGGAAAACATGAACAAGGAGGTTTTGGTTACTTCAATAGCGAAATTAGGAGAAAACAATGATAAAAATATGATTTGACAACCTTTTGTTTCGATGATGGGTGTGATGATGGTGATTCGTGATGTCGATGTGTTTTAGACGAGTGTTTTCTCAGGTACGTACTGACTTACATGGTGATGATTTTGGTGACTTGCTGACGAATGTCGACTCGAGATGGATGAATGCCAGGAGGTCCTATGGAGAAGTACACGCCCTGCACTAACTAGCATGAGCTAAGGAAGACTTGATGAAACATTACGAGAATGGAATCGTCAAGGTTGCGAGACGGGAGTTGCAAGCTTGGAACTTGGTTGCTGTCGTAAGGATTGGAGTTGAAGAGGGGACTCATTAAAGACCCGGCCCCACGATGATGGCAAACACATGGAGTAATGAACTGGGCTCTTTCCCAGAAAGTTTAGATGTATTCCAAAATCCCGTTAATAGCCCCGTTGTTCCAAAATGATTCTCAAGACATACATAGCATTAGGTATCTCCCAAACACAAAACAGAAACCATAACCAAACCAAGGTACAAGTTTTCCAAGAAGGCGGTATACAAATGATATCCCGGATCCCGGATCCCGATCCCAAACTCCCAAACCCAGAAACCAAGAACAGATCATATGACTTGAGATAAATAACAAACCGCTCGTTTCAAACACGAAGCCAAAAAGGGACATGGACATCCATCTGCCTGTAACAGTAGGTTTAGGTTCAGGGGTGTGGTTAAGGGGGTGAGTCAAGTTATTCAGCAGCTTCATTCAGCAGCAAAATATCGTTTTGTTTTGCTTTTCGTCTGCTGCGCCTTGACTTCTGGCGGGACGATGGTGTGGTGCACGACGTGGGGGCGGTAGACTGCGTCTACTGGTGGCATCCTGTTCACGATCAACAATATCAAGGTTAGCATGTCTGTTGTTTTTGGACATGGTCGGACTGAAGGACGGATAGGTAAGGGGGGAAGGAAACGCCGGGGAGAGATTGAGAGGGTGAGAGAGAGCAGTGGATGGATGACGAGGAAGAGATGAGGGTTGAAAGGGAAGGGAATGGGGGAGATGAAGAAGATGGGAAGAAGAAGAACGGGAGGGGGGGAATAAAGGAAGAAGGGAAGAAGGGGAGAAGACGGAGGGGAGAAGGGGAGAAGAGAAAACTAACCAGTCGTCCAAACTCAGAGGGAAGTACTCGTATAAAAGGTCTGCCGCCTCCAACGGACTTCCCACGTTCTCCTTCTGATTCTGCCCAAGACTCTCAAATTGGCTCTCACTCTTCGCGTGAGCAAGCCCCCCCGACCCAAATCCCAAACCTAGACCAACACCCATCGCCTTCCCGGTTCCCCCTGCTGTACTTTCCCTCTTCACACCACCAGCAACGCCCATCTTCCCATACAGCGGACTATCCCCCGCCCCTGTCCCAGCCGAGCCAGAATTAGTCCTATTCATAGGCGGACTCCTCTGCTCGTCTTCCGACAGGGAAAGACTAATTGGCAGAGCAGTTGGTATAGTCGGTATCGACGTGGTAGAAGAGGTACTTCTGTGGTGACCAGTTCTGTTTGGGGTAGCTGATGGTGGTAGGTTTCTTCGCGAGCCGTTATTGTTATTGTTGACGTCCGAGGACGATGATCCCCACGATGGTATTGGTGGTCGAGATCCCGATCCCGGGTTCGGAGAGACGGAGGACATGGCGAGTTTTTTGTTTGGGTGTTGTTGTTGTTGTTGTTGGGGGTTGGGTGAGGTGCTGAAGGGTTGGGGGGTGGGGGTTGAGGACCACTCTGCTGTTGATGGCTTTGGACGGACGGGAGTTAGTACGTGATGATGCGGAGGAGAGGGAGAAAGAAAGTACCGGAGCGTCCGGAGGGCAGTAAAAACACACCTGATTTCCCAAAGAGTGATACCGCTGGAGCATATCCGATCTATCCATACCCTGCTGCTGGCCCTGTTGTTGCTGTTGCTGTTGCTGTTTCCCAGTACCGTTCCCGGTACTAACACCAACACCAACACCAACACCAACAGACCCCTCCGTACTCGTCCTTTGCAACATCCCCTTCCGATCGCCCGTCAACGGCACATCCCGTCTACTATCAAAATTCCTCGGACTCCTTCCCCTGACAATCACCGGGCCGGATTGGATCTCCGCCAACTTGATCATTTTCTCCCCAGACTCAGCAGTCTTCGCCAACAAGTTGATCTGCACAACATAATGCTGCTGCAACCCCTTCCTCCGCCCATTATTCGCCGTAGCATGCTTAAACTGCAACCGCTTCCACGACACGGGTATCGACACTCTGTTCCCACTCCCATCTACCTCCTGCCCTGCTGATAAGTCGAGTAACTGCTTCGGCGGGGTCGTCGCTGTTTTCGTCGGTTCCTCCTGCTGTCCTGGGGCTTGTTGTCCTCCTTGTCCATTTCCCGCCGCCAAAGCAGGATTACTGCTCTTCCAAGGGATGCTGATAATCTCCGTCTGTTTCCCCTCAATACTCTCCACAGCCGTGATCGACGCCCACAACTCTTTTATCGGCACCTGTCTTCCCCCTGCCCCACCCTGTTCTTCACTCCCATTCACCAAAAGCGAGCAATGCAACGCATGTCTAGGCAAAGTAATCTGCCCCGTGCACTGCCACAGATTCCTCCGGTAGCAGGTTAACTCCAAAGGTCTTGCGCCCGGGTGCTGTGCCTGCTCTTGCCCTTGCCCCTGCCCTTGGTCACCGGGCGTGTTACTAGCAAACACATCCTCAGCAACAAAAAACATGCCGTATAACTCGGCGGTCATGTTCAAGTCGGCGAACCGGCCAGTCTCAGAATCGATGAGAGTCGCCTGCCCGGAGGGAATGGGCGGGCTGAAGCCTAGCAGTTTGTTGTCGAGCAGGTCGGAGGGCGAGTCGACTTCGTTGGTGGTTATTTTGAGAGCGGCTTCGGCTTCGGCTGCGACGGCGCCGACGATGGGGCCTCCCCCGACGGATGGGAGGTTGTATGCCGTGTGGCCGCCGTGGCCGTGGCTGTGCCCTTGCGAGTGCCCGGAGAGGGGAGGGTAGGATGATGTCGTGGAGAAGGGGTCTTCGAAGGTGAAGTTGTCGAAGTCGTAGGCGGATGGGGTGAAGGGGATTCCGGCGTGGAGGTCGGAGTTGACATCACTGTGGATTGGGATCGGGAGGTTAGTTTTGCGATTGCTGGTGGTGTTGAGGTGGTGACATACAGAAGCGCTTCGTCAAAGCCAAAGGGATCGCCCAGGCCCATTCCCAATCCCATTCCCATAGGCTGACCAGCGGCGTTCAGCCCGAGGGCGTCGGCGGTATTGGCCGTTGCGCCATTGGGAAGCTGTGGTATGGAGTTGAAGCTGGCCATTGCATCGTCGTGGTGTAACAGATGGGTAGAGATTGGCCGGATTCGATATCGGTGCTCGTGTGTCGATCGCAGTCACGATTAACGGCGGCTAGCTGATTCGAGTGGTGTGGTGATCTGGCGGAAGAGAGATCCCGGATAACGGTGTCGCTTATGCCTTGCCGCTTCTGAAACACATGGTGTCGTGTGTCTGTTGTCCGGGGTTGTTTCTCGACGTCCTCCGTTCAATCGGCTGAGGCTGAGGCTGAGGGAATCGAGGCCTGGACTTTGTGGTCGGCGATGGCTAGAGATGGAACTCCTGCTATCATTGGGAGCGTTGCAAGATATCAAGGGTCTTGTCGAGATTGCGCCGTGTGATCAGTCGCGGTGGAATGGGTTGCGACGGGACGGGTAAGAGTGTGGTGGTATTTGGTATCGTTGTCTGCTTGCACCAACTGATCCAGTCGGATGTCAGCGAGGCCAGGCAGAGAGGCTGTCATCAAGTGTATCTGCAGCGGTTATAGTGTTCGGTCTGAGGCCAAGTGGCGAGGCCATGGTAGCGTCGTACAGAAAATTGACTGCCAAGACATTGTCCGCTGGGGGGTTGGATGTGCCGGGGCGTGTGCCAAACATCCAATTCGCACCGATAACCCTAGAGAGTCAGGTTACACTGACGCTCCATGACCCCTCATATTTTCGCCATCAGACTCAGTCACGTTTCATGCCCAATACCTTGTTGTCGGAAGCCATCCTTCTGCCCATAACAGACTGACGAGCGTTCTTAATAGCATCTTGAAGAGAAGACGGGATGAAGAAAGAAACTCGAGTGGAGAAGAGATGAACCCCAGACGGGACAAGTGGAGACTTCTTCCCGTCAAGAGTGGAGTCCGGGGTCCCGACGAACACAGTGTCAATTGGAAGTTGTGGTGGATTTGCCAATGACATGGTCACGAGAAATTCGAAGAGCTTATGACAATGACTTGATCATATCGCTTGGTGGTAAAATATTCAGATGGTTCAAAAAGGCCAATGTCGATAATGTCAAGTAAATCTACGCCGTCCCTTTCTCGTCCAACCTCATCCTCTCCTCCTCCTCCACCACCCCCGCCAACGACACCGCTGCCCCAAGCAATGAACTCTCCTTCGCCTGAACCAACTCTATCCTCCTCCCCTTTACATCGTGCCCCGCTGAGATAATCAGCTGGTCCAAAAACCGCTGTAGCGTCTCCTTGTATCTGGGAAAGTATGACAAAACTGATCCGGTATACCCTACCGTGGTTCGCTCTATCTTCAACTCTACTGCTGTCTCCTCACTGAACGGTGACTCCGGCTGAAGCTCATCTAAAAAGGTTTGTTCGGCCTCGTTTTTCAAGTCCCACAACGCAAACAACGAGGCAGCGACAATGGAAGCCGACCGCTGAGCTATATAACCCGCTAGCTGCTGCATAAACCGCATGTCCTCGGTGCTTGGGATACCTGCTGGTAGGTGGTAAAGCTGTGAGAAGACTGCATTGGCTTTGCCTCCGGAATGTAATCCACTGATACGTTGTATTACGTTAGCAAGCTGGGATAAACATAGAACTGAAAATGAGAGGGGCAACTTACTCTACCATCAACGACATGGTCTCGGTATCCATGGAGTAAGCTTCCAACAGCAGAGGTGGTATTTCTCCTCCCAACACACCCGTCGTCTTGATTGCCTCCAGCAACGCAATCCGGAAGACTTCGCCCAGGTAATACCCACTGACTAGATGCTCAAGTGGCTGAAAGTCCGGTCTCTCATGACCGGCTTTCAGGATCATGTCCCACCTCGTCAGAGGGAGGATTTCACGACCGAACATGCCCAGCTCCGTGTTAACCATGACGTGGCTCGCTTGCTCGTACCAACTGTCTGGTCTTTCTCCGAACTTGGATTTTCCAACAAGATTTACCGGGAGATGGGCGGCGATGTTGACGCCAGTTCCGAGAATCAGCCCGAAGCGGGTCGACGGGTTAAAATATGCTGACGAAAGCAGGGTGGCGTTAGAGTCGTTGACTATGGAGACAACTTGGACGTTCACTCCGAGTTCTCTGAGGACCTTATTGATGGTGGCGCCTAAGTCTTCCCCGATGAGACCGTCACACGCAAGGAAACTCTTGCCCATGGGACAGATGTTTCCTCCGTTGGGTGATGTTTGCCTGTCGTACTGTTAGTTGGCTGACCTTGGGATGAGAGAGAAGTGAGGTGGATGACATACTCGAGTGGAAAACTCCACGCTAGTCCCATAGGCATTGGGTCTCCCGATTCGTATCCATCTTTCAACATGTGCCCGGCATCGATTGCCTTCTTGACACTTGACTCTATTTTCCAAGCCATCCACTTAAAGAAATCCGTCCCCTGAAGCATCCGAACATCTCTGTCTATCGTGTAGGTGTCCATATGGACAATAACGCTGTCGCCATCATCTGTAGTGCCTCGGCCCTTCAGATCCACCAGACCAACGCGAAGTGTCGAACCACCAATGTCAACCGCCAGATACTGGCCCAGTTCGTGTCCGCCAGGCAGTTGGTGGTTGTAAGAGGGAAGCATACATGCTGGGTTGGTCTGTAACCCTTCGCGGAATTGTGCCTTGAGCTTTTTGGAGAGCAACAAAAGAGGGTCGTCTGGGTTAGGGCTTGTATCGCCGTTGTTTGGTATGATCAAAGAATGTTCGTCTCGCGGGAAGCGATTGCTGCCGATTGGGCCGAGAAGGAGTTCCTTGGCCTCTTTGAGAAACTCCTCCCTAGTCCTTTGAAATGCCCTGGTCTGTTTGACTTTTGTTTGGTCGGACTTTGGGCTGATCCAAAGGGCAAGTAAGGCTTGCAGGAAGGACCTGCCACGCGAGAGCGATTTGAGGGCGTTTATGATTGTTCGCTTGAGGGATGCCATTGCGAAAACGAGTGACTGCTTGGCATTTGAGGTCGAGAGTGAACTGGAAGAAGGACGTCCTTCTTTAAGTCATTTGAAGAGTCAAGGGAGGATAAAATAAGTGCCGAGTGATTGGGTTGCGCCTGATCTAACCATACTCTGACAGAATGATGAATCCTGTCGAGAGTGAGGAAAATAACACGTCGCTGATCCTGTCTCCCTCACCAGTGGATTACCTGGTGAGCCCAAAGACTGACAAGCCGCTGAATACGGACTTTGAAAAGATACGAAGGTGACCTTTGAGGCTCTGCTGTAAACAGAACCTGTAGTCTGGTATGTTGAAGGTAGAGTACGGTGGTGTGGTGGTGAGAAGCAAAAGGTAGGTAACAAGAGGAAGGAAAGGTAACGAGCTGACGAGGGGAGGAAGACAGGAAGGCTCGTAAGGAGCCGCGGCTGGAAAACCTACTAACAAGATGCTATGTTACAACCGTGGAAAATGGTAATGTTAGTCGCCCAGGGCCGCAAGGGATACGGCTCTCTTGATCCAGATGCTATGTTGTCAGGGAGTGAGGCTCCTCACCCCAAGATACCTTGGCTGAAGCATCAACCGATCGCAAATTCAACAGCTTTGACTTTGAAGCTTAATGAAACGAGCGATCAAGATGAAACATCCACTGGAGGATATTATCGAGGTGTTGGGTGCAAGTGTCAAGATATTGCGAATACCTAAAGAGCAGAGCCAATGACAAGACAAAGCAGCTGAGTGTAACCAGCAGAACGGCAGGCGGGTTACAACTTGCAGCGCTTGATTGCAAGGGACGGATGCGAGGCGGGGATCTGTTCAGGAGAAAGAAGGACTGTGGAAGGCTCTCATTGAGCGCCATGGTCGCCGCTCGCCGTGTCAACGAGTGTGTCTCGGGAATTGGCTGATGGTCGGCCGCTGTGCACATCAAGTGGAGGAATGGACATGGCCGTGGAAAGTAACGTTGCCTTTGGGTTTGAGTGTTGCTCGGTCTTTTGGGTGCTGGAAGTTTGGAGGGGGCACTTGACTTCAAGCCATTGCGATCAGTAATCTGGAACAACCGAGGGACTGAACGTGGCAATCAATCGACAAGAAAACGTGGTTGACGGGCCCGATTCGACTTTGGAGTCTATCCTGTCTAGATGGAGGATTGGAATGTGGGATTGAAGATGGAAGATTGAAGGAGTCGGAGTCCAAATTGACAACTGAAGCCGAGTCAAGTACAGTGCGCCGTTGAGCATGGCCCGTGCGACAGGTCCTGCTTGCAGTCTTGGCACTAAAAGCTTAGGGCTGATGTGCACGAGCCATATCAAATCACATCAGCAAGGAAAGAGCTCGACGACGACGACGATCCAGTTCCATACAACTTTCCTCCACTGGCTCGCAAAGAATCTCCCGAGTTGAAGGTTGCAATACAATACCGATTTTTCCTATTACAACAAAGTCGCCTTGCTTATCGGATGAAATCGCGACGAGTGTCTTCTACGACGCAGGTATCACCTGTGCCTGGATCAGCGCAGGACAACGGAGATAACGGTGTTGGGACGTCACCTCACTCAGGTCTCTCCCTCCACATTTTCTCTTTCATTCTCAGTCGACTTTGTGACAAGATCAGAACGACGAGTGTCTGTTGCCGCCAATCACAATCACACAAGCCAGTGGAAGAGTGACTGGCCCCAGTGATCTCCGAAGCTGTCGAGATCATGATTCCCAGGATAAACGTTCCATCAGCCCTCCCACACGCTCTAGAACTGGAGACGGAATTGATGAAACAATTCAGAAGCTACGATGATTGATCGCACTACCTTGAGCATTTGCCATAGCTGGGCCAACTTCCCCATTCGTGCCCGTCATCAGATGGCCTGGGTGCGGAGTTGACGGTTGCTCTTGCCAGCCTTTGTGTGTAGAGGTAATGAGTGAGGATGTCAGTGCACCTCGATGGCTCATGACGGGGCAGCGGTTCTACTAAAAATCCCACAAAGGTTTTGAAACTTCAACTTCCTCTCGCAAGTCATTTTATTACTCATACTTGCACCCCGACCTTGCTTGCTCTCGGCACAATATCGTTAGCCCGTCACTGGTAGTCTTCTCTGCCATTGGCAATAACTTCTCTTATCCTCTCCTTCGGAACACCCTACCTCTATTTCCCTTCCAACTCAACCAAACAAACATTGCCAAGCACCACTCAACAGTCGACATGAGGCTCATCATTCGCGACAACGCCGAATCCGCTAGCTCCTCCATAGCCGACTACATCGTCGAGCGCATCACCTCCTTCTCTCCTACCCCAACTCGTCCCTTTGTCCTCGGTCTTCCAACCGGCTCTAGCCCCCTTGGCATTTACAAGTCTCTCGTAGAGAAGTACGAGGCTGGCTTGGTCTCCTTCGAAAATGTCATAACCTTCAATATGGTAAAGATAACACCCTGTTGATCTTCCAAACAGCTTGCTAATAACCATCTTAGGACGAATACATCTCTCTCCCTCCGAGCCACCCTCAGTCCTACGCCTCTTACATGCACGACAACTTCTTCTCACACGTCAACATCCCTCCGCAAAACATCAACCTGCTCAATGGCCTCGCTCCAGACCTCGCTGCCGAGTGCTCACGCTACGAATCCAAAATTGCCGCTGCCGGCGGAATCGACTTGTTCGTTGCCGGCCTGGGAGAGGATGGTCACCTAGCTTTCAACGAGCCCGGTTCCAGTTTGGCCTCACGAACGCGTGCCGTGACACTAGCGGAGGACACCATTTTCGCAAACAGTCGATTCTTTGACAATGATGTGGATAAAGTGCCCCGCATGGCATTGACCGTGGGGGTGAAGACGGTCCTGGAGGCAAGGGAGGTGCTGATGATTGTTCTTGGTGCGAAAAAGGCGAGGGCGTTGAAACAATGCGTAGAAGAGGGAGTGAGTTGTATGTGGACTGGCTCGGCATTGCAGATGCATGAGAGGGCTATCGTGGTTTGTGACGAGGAGGCGGCGGGGGAACTGAGGTGGAAGACGGTCAAGGTTTGTGTCTCTGTCAGTTGTCAGTTGATGAAGAACAGACGATGCTAATGTGTGACAGTACTTTAAATCCATTGAACGCCAAGAATCCGGCCCTAACCACAGCCCTGGCCAATCCCTCCCCATCAGGAACGATCTTAGTGCCTCCCTGACCAACCTCAAAACCACCGCCGGACCACTAACACCAGAGTCAACACCAAAAGCAGCTGCCACACACACCTCGTCTTCTCCCATTTCTCCGGTGGCAGTAACGGCCCCAACAGTTCTCACCACATCTGTTGATGCAGACCAGTCCTCAGACTATACGTCCTTGGAGAAAGAAATCCTCGCCCAACCCGTGCCCAAAAGTCATGGTCTCCTAGGACTCCTCGGAACTTCATCATTTACCACCCGCCATTCCCGAGAGCCGTCTCAAGCTCGGTCCCACTCCCATTCGCAATCAGACGGCCATGCCTCGGACGAAGATTCTGAAGCAGAGTCGGAGTACATTGACCTAGAGCCAGACAGGATGGCATCCAGGCTAAGTGATGCCGTTTTTGCTGCTGAAGCGTTGAGAAGGTTGACGCCTAATCCCGAAGAGGGGAAGTACATTGACCTAGAGCCAGACAGGATGGCATCCAGGCTAAGTGATGCCGCTTTTGCTGCTGAAGCGTTGAGAAGGTTGACGCCTAATCCTGAAGAGGGGAGAAGGTAATTAAGGGCAGTAAGGAGGGTATCGGGTCCAAGTCTGGTACTATTTTAAACCTGTGGATGGAGAGTGGCGAAGAAGATTATTCTAATGACTGGATATGCGACGGAGTAAACTGACTGTATCCCCTAATTTTGGAATAACCCAAAGAACAGAACAGAATCACTAAACAAAGCATTTTCTCATTGTTACTCCTATACCTGAGAAGTAAAGAGATCGGCTTAGAAATTTTTAGGGCTAGGTGGCTAAGTAAAGGAAATCAAGTCGTATATCGCACTAAGTACACCCGCCAAATCTGTCAAAATAACTAGTAACAAAAACGAGGCCCAAGATTAAGTCATCTCCAATACCAACACATTGTGTTCACATCGAACCTAAATAGCAGAGAACCATGTCATGAATCATATCCAAGCTGACGAAAACCGGTTTAGGCAAGTGAAGCAAACTGTAATCAGGTCAGCAATTGATCACTTCTCAACATCATCTCTCGTCTCAAGAAAAGGGGATGCCTACCTGCTCAACCCCATTTACCACCTCTTCCCAAACCTGCTGAACTTCAAATCCCATACCTAACAACGTTTCCACATCATTCTCCTGTCCCTGCCCCTGCCCCTGCCCCTGGCCCAGATCCCCATCCACCACTGAGCCACCACCACCATTGCTCACCCAACTCAGCACGCAACAAGCCATCTTATCCCTCTTATTCTGCCTCAACCCCAACATCACCAAGCCCTGCAACACCAAGTTTGCTGCGTTTGCTTGCTGTTGTTGTTGCCCCATCATCGTCATGGATGACTGTGACACAACAACAGGCGCAATAATCCCCCCCGTAAACTCTTCCATCCCCCCGCTAGACGCCGCCGACGGCAGAGAAGGGAAGTCCCGCCCCAAATCGCTGCTTATTATTACGGTGCCTACCAGCTGCTCCCCTCCTCCTTCTTGTCCGGGGGATTGGATCTTGGCGCGAATGATCCATGTGTACGTGGGGTTGGAAGATAGAAGAGCTAGGCGGTAGAGTGCGAGGATCTCAGGGGAGGAATGTTGTTGGGCAGAAGAAGATACAAAAGAGAGGACGGATTCCTGCTCTGGGGTTGGGCCACCACCTCCTTGGTGGGAAAAGGGGCCACCGTGGATGAGGTCGAAGGAGACGCCGGCAAGCTGGAGGGTGGTGGGGAGGTCTGGGGGTGAGGACCAGGTTTGGAGAGAGGGGAGGAGGAGGTTGAAGATTTTGCGGGTGCGGGTGCGGGTGTTGGTGGAGGATGAAGATGAGGATTGAGAGGAAGAGGAGGGAGAAACGTCCCAGCCGCAGGTGCTGGAGAACCAGGATTTCAGGCCGGAGGAGGCGGCAGCTGCTGCTGAGGGGGTGGTGGAAGTGGTGGAGCCGGGGGTTATAGCTGAGGACATGGAAAGGGTGTCCGAGTGGTCGAGTGGGATACCGGGGAAGATACCCGGTAGGCAGCACCCAAGTTGGAAGGTTTTGATGTCCGGGTGTTTCTGGAGGAGATTACGAACGGCTCGCCGGTGGAGGGAGTAACCGACGGAAACGTTGCGCTTGGACGGGTCGACGAAGATGGCGCCTATGACTCCTGTGGAAGTGGAGGGGAGGTAGTAAGTTGAGCAAAACCCGTACAAGGCGCCGGTGGAGGAGTTGCGGACGACAAAGTGCTGTTCTTCCATTTCGTGTTGCTCCATGTCCGGCATGAAAGGCCTGCTGGACAGCGAGAACGATTGCGGGCCGAAGGCGTAGAAGTATTGATGGTTGGGTGCGCTACCCCGGACCATGGCGAATAGCAGATCCTGTAGTCCCTTGGTGTCTCTTTCGACGTCGTAGGGCTCGACGAGCCAGTGCTGCGTTCGTGTTTTGGATTTCCCGCCTGCTGAGCTTTGCACGGCCTTACGGGGTGCTTTTCTGAGGGTACCGGGTAGCGTGCCGTGTGGCGTGAAAGCCCCGAACAAGGCGCGGACCAAAGCGGACATGGCTGTTTCGGTGAAGTCGAAGGTGCAGATGTAGGTCCCGATGGATTTGTCCATGGCGAAGTCATAGGGGGAGGAGACGGCTACGACGACGAGGTTCTTCTTGTGGCCGGAGGCTTTGAGAAGGGAACACATCATTGCTACGTGCTTGGTGAAGCCGGCTTGGTAGAGGTTCCTGTTGGCGTCGGCGGTGAGGAGGATGATGGTTGAGGCGCGTTGGATGAGGGATTCGTGGACTGGATGTTGTTAGCTAATGGATGTTGAAGGGGCAGGGGAGAAGGGGAGAGCTTACCTGGCCGCACACCGTTAGCCGTGTAAGAGGTGTGAAGCAACTTCCCATGCCTCGCACGTGCTAAAGACCTCCCAAGTTCTCTAAATACCCCCTCACCACTCATGATAGCACTCCGTTCTCTATGTATCCATTTATCATGGATCGGATTTTCCGACTTGATCTTGGTAGAAGACTCAAGAATAGTCTTCGTCATCGCCGACGCCGGTAGCGGCTTCACCAGCGGTGTCAAAAGCAGCAACTCTTCCTCCTGATGCATGCTCTCATTCAGCGGCAACAGCTTCTCGTTATCCCGCATCACCGTAATCGAGTCATCATACGCCTTCATTGACAGGGCCAAGTGACTCGGATGAATCTGCTTCAGCAGCGAAATCCCCGGCGGATTGAGCGCCTTGGCCCAATCCGTACACCCCCTCTTCATCTTCAACACCCGTCTCAAGCTCGTATAAATCCTCTCTTTCGTCAATACCTCATTCTCCAGTCCCAACTTCAGTCCAGAAATCGCCTCCAGCTGGACATCATACGCCCTGCACAGCAGCACCAAATCACACCCGGCCTGCACGGCCATGATCGTCCCCGTCCGCACCCCCATTTCGGTGCGAAGCGCTTCCATCTCCAAACACTCCGATATCGCTACCCCGTTGAACCCCAGCTCTTCGCGAAGTAACTCATCAACCACTTGCTCGCTCAAACACGCATGCGCAACCTTCATGCTCGGATTCGTGATCCCGCACCCCCCTACGAACATCGCATCCAGTTTGCCCGTGGCAATCGCGTTCCGGAACGGCACCAGCGCCGACAACGCCAGCTCCTCCAGCGTCTGTGTGATAATCGGTATATCCAAGCTACTCCCCAGGAAATCTAGGTTGCCGTAGGAAGGGAAGTGTTTCCCGCAGGTGGCGACGCCAGCGTCTTTATACCCCTTCATCGCGGCAATCCCGTATTGAGAGACTTCTTGCGGGTCATCGCTCGTTGCTCTTACGCCCAGGGGTTGGTAGCGCGCGTTGGTGAGGACGTCCAAAACGGGACCGAGGATCAGGTTGACGCCGCAGGCGGAGACTTCGGTTGCTGTTGCTTTGGCTAGTTGGTAGGAGAGGTCCGGGGAGCCGGCTGCTGCTTGGCCCATGGAGGAGGGAAATTGGCAGATGTGTTCTTCGTCGAAGAGGGAGTTGACGCCGCCGTTTTCTTGGTCGAGGGCGATGAGGAGGGGGTGGGGGTGGCCGGCATTGTGGGCGATGGTTTGGAGCTCTTGGACGAGCTTTGCTGTTTGGTGGGCGGCTGGGATTGGTGTTAGTGTTTGTAAACCGCAGAGTGATGGGGAGAGTGAGGACAACATTTTAAGTTTTTGGCTGTGAGGAGGATGGAGCCTAGGTGGTGGTCTGCTATGAGCTCACGGATTTGGGGGGTCACTTCGGTGCCGTCCCATCCCATGATTAACATTTGGCCTATGGCCCTGAGGGGGAGGGGAGGTTGAGGTTAGCTAAGTGTATGGCATATTGAAGGGAGCGTGGAGGAGGGTATGAAGCAATTCTCCGGAACCGGGACCGGAAGAGGACCCGGAGGACGGGATATCGGGTCCGGTAGCCATGCGTGAAACTTCCGGAAGACGGTCCGAGAAACGGAATACCGGGTCCGGTAACCATAACCACGTGTGAATTGAGTGGTGAAGAACTTGGATGAGATGAAATGTACGTACCAGTCCAAATCCTGCCATAGTGGGTCTAGATCGGCGTCCATGATGGTGATTGGAGCTGAGGAGGTTGACCAACGTTGGTAGGGCTGAAGATGAGTGAACCAAAAGCGGAGAAGCGGCGCTGTCTCGATGTTCCAATTTCAGACTATGGGGATATGTAATGTCATATGTCACGTAACGGCTATGGCGACATGGCTTGGGAACGCCAAATGGGGCCTTGGTGTTGTTGATGTAGTGGAGGTGAAGGTTGTGTGTGCCCGGTGTAACAACAGGTCGTCGACATGGAGAACACGTTAACGCGGTTGGTGCTGTTGGTGGTGGTGAGATTGTAGTGCTACAGTAGCCGCTAAAGAACCACTGTGGCCGGGGATAGAAAAAGAAAAAGATGATTGGTGGCATGATGATCATATCAAAAGCGCTTGACTACATTGGGTAGGTGTTGGATTTCTTTTTGATCCTCCACCAACCTCTTCTGACTTTTGGGTTTCTTCCCGTGATCTTCCTCTCGACAACGTCGCTTTTTAGGTTGGACTTCTCTTCTTTCTGGCTTCGACCGGCAACGTTACATTTGCGATCTTTATGATAAAGACTCGCAACGATCCATACCAACACCCACTCCCCCGGTGTCGATTTGAAGGTGTGATGGATCCGGCGATCCGAGTACCTGGTCCAGCGACCAATGCCGGGCAAACATCTCTCCTCTGACAATCGCGGTGGTGATGGAGTGATGTTGATGTGACAGGAAAACCTTCTACGACTGAGCTTCGTCCGAGAACCACCTCTGTCATTGACGAATACCGTTCGCTCCAGGAAACATGTGCGCAGTCGCTCATAACGCTTCACAGACTTCGCGACAGAAACGCAACACACCTCGCACACCTCGCCGTGGACAGTGGTGATGTCTCGTTACGCCGTAACACCGAGGATGTGGTTGCGCCTGCTTCATCCCCTATCTTCATCCGAACTTAAGCCGTTATCTCATCCCTCCCCCAGTGAGGTTGTTCGAGTCCCGGAAATGGCGCGGATGGAATTCCAACGGTAGGTAGCCGCCCGGCGTTTGTGTAGATCATACTCCACGTCCTAGCGTCCGATGATAAGTATCACCAAGGAAAGAACGACCGACCAACTTGATGAGCAAGCCGTTCATATCACCAGGCCTTTTCCCGAGAACTTTGATCTCTCGAGTAAACTTCCTGCCAAGAACTTGACATCTTTCATCCAGCTTCATACAACCTCACCATGCCCGCAGCTCTATCCTCCTCCCCGCCTCTAACCGGCACCGGCACCGGCACCGGCACCGGCATCACCAAACTCACCAACTGCCGTCTCGTCATCGGCGACTCTCTCATCTCCTCCGACCTTTTCATCAACTCCCAAACCGGCAAGATCATTGAACCTTCCGACACCCTCCTCCCAGACGTCACCATCGATCTCCAAAACCGCATCCTCTCCCCCGGCCTAATCGACTGCCAACTCAACGGCGCCTTCGGCTTCAACTTTTCCTCCTTCACCTCTTCCCCCGAATACGTCAAAAACATCCACACCCTCAACACCAAACTCATCCGCACCGGCGTCACTTCGTACCTCCCCACCGTGACTTCCCAAACGCCTGAGCTGTACCACTCCGTCCTTCCCCATCTCGGTCCTCTTCCTCCAACTGGTCTTTCTACCCATACTTCTACCTCTATCTCCAACGACAGCATCAACCGCAACCGCATCAGAAACCACCATCGCAACCCCCAACACGGCTCCGAATCCCTAGGCGCCCACGTCGAAGGCCCCTTCCTCTCTCCCTCTCAACACGGAATCCACGACCTCTCCGTCCTTCGCTCCGCCAACTCCTTTCAAGATCTCGAATCAGTCTACGGCTCTTCCAACCTCAGCAACAGCAACATCAAAATGATCACCCTCGCTCCCGAACTCGGTTCCATCACCACCCTCATCCCCTCCCTCGTCTCCCTGGGTATCGTGGTCTCCGTAGGCCACACCGAAGCTTCACTGTCCGAAGCAGCGGCAGCGGTGAGGAAGGGAGCGAAGATGGTGACGCATTTGTTTAATGCTATGAGACCGTTGCATCATCGGGAGCCAGGCCTCTTTGGTCTTTTGAGTGTACCTGATGAGCAAAAGAAGGGATTGTATTACGGTGTCATTGCGGATGGAATTCATTTACATCCCACCGTTGTTTCGCTGGCGTATAACTTGCACCCTGGGGGTTTTATACTGGTCACGGACTCGATGCATTTGTCTGGTATGCCGGATGGGAAGTACGAGTGGGTTAATGGTGAGAAGAAAGAATGGATTGAGAAGAGGGGGAGTGCTTTGTGTATTGTTGAGCCACCACCACCACCTTCTTCATCGTCATCGCCGCCATCCCCATCATCAACGGCATCGCCATCAACGGCATCGTCACCGTTACTGTCATCATCACCATCGCCATCGCCATCGCCATCGCCATCGCCATTGTTGCCGGGAAAACAGAATGGCGACATCAACGTCAACGTCAACGGGCAAGGCGGACGGACCACCACCACCACAAACGGGGAAGCAAAAGAGAAGAAACAGACAGAAAAGCAGAAACAGGGAGGAATAGCAGGTAGCTCAGCCACCCTCCTCGAATGCGTGAATAATCTCTTGAAATGGACGGGTTTGCCGGTGCCAAAGGCGTTGGCGAGTGTGACCAGCACACCGGCGGAGATGTTGGGACTAAAGGGCGTAAAGGGGAGTTTGCAGCCGGGAGCGGATGCGGATTTGGTGGTTTTTGAGGAGGTGGAAGTTGAGGTTGAGGATTTGCTGGGTGGAGGTGCGAGTGGGAGGACGAAGAGGAAGCAGTTGGTTGTTGAGGAGGTTTGGAAATTTGGGGTGAGGGTGTTTGTGAGGGATGGAGATGGGACTGCTCTGGTGGGTTCGGAATCATGATGGGGAGGGAGTTGGAGCTCGGTAGATGAATTCTTGGTCATACAGCTTTGTTTCTTTGGGAAGGTAGGCAGAAAGTAGAATGCTGAATGTCTGTTGGCTTGCCGTTTGGCTATGCATGATGAATAACAAATGATGGTTCCCGTCCGCGAAGGCATGACTTCAAAAAAACACCACTCGCCCTCCCATTATAACTGGCCATCCAGAACTCAAAAAGGTATAACTCATTCCTCTCCCAATCAATCGCTAAACTTGGTAAAACAACCCAGGACCATGCTGCGGAGTGGTCCGCTTTCCTTGCCCGATCTACCCCCGTACCAATTCCTATCGTCCTTCGCTGTCGTTAAAAATGTTACCTAGACAGACCAAATAGCTATCCAGTAAAGAAGTTAAAACTTAAAAAGGTATCCATGTCGTATCATCATCATCTCATCCCCGCCATCCTATCCATCTTCATCCCACCTACGACCACTTAGGCTCGTCACTTTCCACCTTAGGGGTCGAGACAGCATTCCGGTCAGCAAACGGATCGTTCTCATCCTCATCGGCGTCACTATCCTCGTCATCGGATGGCTCTACACGTCTTGTAGGCGGCTTCAGCATTGAGGGCTTAGAAGCTGCAGACGGTCGCGGAGGCGGTGCAGGACGAGGAGGCATCGGCGGTGGACTCGCGGGGGTGTTGGTGATGCTGAGCCCGGCCATGCCCGCAACGGGGGCGCGGGGACTGCTGGGTACGCTGCCGCCGGATTCTTTGGCTTTGGCGGCTTTTTCGGTTGCCACTGGGAGTTTGTTAGTAAGTGGGGATAGGAGAGTAAGGGGAAGGTGGACATACTCCGATAAAGATGTGCTTGCTCAGCGAGATCATCGTCCGAGTCGCTGTCCGCGTCAATAGAGCGGTCCAGCTGCTCAAAAGTCATGAGCGCTTGGACGAGTTCATCGTTGGCATGTAGAAGGCCTCCTAGCCATTGTTCGGATTCGACGTGTTGAATCTGTGTCTGTTAGCAACCCGTTCAGGTGTGGTCAAGAGACAATGTCACATACATATCTCAAGATGTTCCTTCTAAGCTTTTTGCACTTCTCGAAACGCTCTACTGCAGTTGAGTTCTCCGAAATGCGCTCCTTCTCTCTATTGATGGATTGCAAAGTGTTCATCAGGTTCGTGGAGGCAATAGACGCCTCGGCGATAGTCCTAGTCATCTGGTCCTTCTCGGCTTCGAGGTTGAACGGTTTATGCTTCTTCGATTTGCTGCTGCTCTTCTTCGACTTGTCCTTGCCGGATCGACTGAAGGAGTGTGCATGGCCACTGGAACTGGACACCGTCGGCCTATGCGATGACGAGAAAGATGGCTGTGCGGTTGATGAGCTGGCCTGGGCAGTCGAGGTGCTTGCCGGTGCTTGGCGTTCTTCCTCCTCGTCTTCGCCGAAAGGGTTCTCGGTCTCCTTAAGTACCTTGGACCTCTCTTGGGTGACGACTTGCTTGCGCCGGGGAAGTTCCTGGAGTAGTGTGAGCATGACTGGCAGACGTGAAGTGTAGACTGGAGGGGCTTACCCTGTAGAGGTTCGCGACGCGCTCCATACCGGGAGTGCTCTTGTAGGCAGTCCAGCTGCGAAACATTTCGGAGCACTTCTTCTTCACCAAGGGGTCCGAGAGCTCGGCGGTACCACAGAAGCGCAAGCGCTCAAGGAGGGGTTCATCCGCAAAGGAGCGCTGGAAGCGGGCACCTGCATTCTGAATCAGAGCATCGAGGATGGTCAGGGCTCGGAGCTGGCGATGCAGGTTTCCATATTTGAGTTTCTTGCGAATGGCACGGGCAGCCTCAGTCGGACCGGAAGCCTGGAGGTTGATGGCTTCGATAAGCTCGGGAATACCGCTGAGATCGTCTTCGGCGTATGTTTCGCTCGTCAATCGTTCGACGTCGACCGTGACAGCCGTGTAGGGTTTCTGTTCTGGTTTGTTAGCGAATGTAGGGGACGCAGCTATTTAGGGCACCTTTGTCGTTTACCGAGGAAGAGAACATTGTAGCGTGAAGTAGCGCGAAGCTGATTTTCTTGGTTGCTTCGTCGTAAAGAATAAAGCTCGAGGATAGAAGTCGAGAAAGCCGCGCAGTTGTGGTGGAGGTAGAAGACGGAGCAGGAGGTAAGTCAACAGTCGCGTCGACTTTGGGTTTGTTATCGTCAGATGGCCGCAGTCGCAGTCGCAGTAGGTCGCTAACAATGGCCTGACCAGACAAAGTGCAATTAGTGAAAGTCGAGTTCGTCGTTTGGGAAAGCGCAATCTGTCGAGGCGAGCACGATAAGATGACGGCAGCAGTCGTGCCTGCTCAGCGGTGATGTGATGCTGTGATGCTCTGATGCTTTGACGAGGGGCGGCTGATGCAGGAGCGAACAATGGCGGGGTACGGGGAGCTTGAATTCATGTGACGCCGTGAAACCGGATTCCGTTGCGCCCAGTTTCTTTCGACACCCTTCAAACAATCAAAATCACCGCAGTGTCACCAACAGGAGACTCGTCTTTCGTGAGCAACCCCAATGCGCCTTCAACAATGGGATAAAGATGCGAAAAAGGGAGAACTTGGAAGTTTCAAACGGCGCAACAACATTCCATGCTTCCTTGACAATGCCCCGGTCGCCGGTCCTTGGGCTTTAACTTTCAGGCCACAAGCTCCCTACAAATCTCGGCCCGGTGCCGAACTGTGGGCTCCGGTCGCTATGATGCGGGGCCGGGTTACTTGGCATTGTGATCCTCGGTCCGGCTGCCCGCCAGCTGCCCTCAAGGTGCCCGCGGGGACGTCCCGAATAGGAAAGTACGACTTATACATCCATCATTACCTGCATCAACAACTTGACGACTCGCACTTTCCAATTTTCAAGGACAGAAAATTTCGAACAAGTGTCTACGAAGTCCTCTTCGATTCCCGTCCCGCCTCTCTTACCATCATGTCCGTCCTTCCTCCTCGTTTCAACACCGGTTTCCCACCCGGTCCCCGATCCCGAAAGGCCAATCGTACCCCAATGGCTTCGACCACGACAACACCGTGACGCTCCCAAAGTTTCATCAGTATTATTAGTCTTGGTTTTTGTACCCAGTCGGACATTGTCCCTCCAAGAGCCAGACAGACGCAGACACAGACCCGAGTGTAGTCCTGAATATGATGGACCCTTCGAGTGCGGCAACTGCCGATGCTCCGTAAGTCCGTTTGTCCGCATCATGTCTTGGACGGTAATACTAACTTGTTTTTTTCCAGTCATGATGTGCCCTCGCTTTCAACTAACACAACCATTTCGGCCAATGATCCTGCACCGGTCAACTCCAACGGCATGGACGGGCCAGGAGCACTTCCATCAGACCTTTACCATCCGGCTACTTCATCTTCCCTGAAACGCAGAAACACCGATGGGGACTGCCCAAGGGACAAGAGAAGAGGACATGCATTCCCATCTCTCGAAACATTCTCGGACTATCCTGGTTATGGCGACAATGTCCCGGTTGGCCATTCATCATGGGAAGAAGGCGATACCCAAGAGCATATGCATGCGGACACCATGTCCTTCGACCAAGATGGCTATTACTCGCCCCCATACTCCAAATCCGAGCTATTAGAGCTGTGTGCCAACAACCCACGGGCCGATAGAGAAGATTGTGAAGAAACGGATGCTTCCTTTTTTAGCAGAGCCATGATCTTTGACTCACTCACGGGTGGCGATCCGATGGCCTACACCGGCAAACAGGACGTCTTCATATATCACAATGTATCTATCTGTGATAACGTGCTGACCAAGGAGTGCGAGGTCTCGTCCGTTGACAACAAATCAGTGACCGCTGACGAGTACTCGATCGCATCGTCCGACGAAGACGCGATGATGAAGCTGGCAGACTCCTTGGTTGAACCCGTCGTGCAAATTCCGCCATCCAGTGTCATCAAAGCCGTTGAGGGGAACTCTACACCTGAGATATTTGATCCAAGTCTACAGAGATCAACGCCACGCAACAGTCCCAGGAGCAGTTTGGGGCCTATTGAGAACAACCAGGCTGCTGACGCCGAAGACCTGATGGACAATGACATTGATTGGGAAGAGGTTTTCCAACACCTGCCCGCTGGTCCCAAGGATTCCTCTGCTTCTCAATCTCTGGGGTATCTCAATAACACTAGCCGGCCGCTTGATCATGCAATCGAATGGATGCAGTCTCGATCAATCAGCCCACCCAAGTACCAACCATTCACTAGGCCAGCCTTCCCCTGCCCGTTGTGGAATAAGTCCCCCGTCGAGGGATTATCGAATACCAATGTCCTGAGAACATGCTTCCGTCTGGGTTCCGTTTTCAAGGAAGTGGCTCAATGCTTCAGACGGGACCAAGAGGTGACCTTTGAGCTTTTCGCCAGGGTATCCTACTCATCAAGGGAAAAGGGCTCGCGGGTTCAACACTTTCAGTTCATTGATCTTTTCGAGGACCAGCCTCCACATCTATCGGGCGTTCTGACTGGGTGGAAGAACGACAGTCTGGTGGAAAAGGAGACTGCCAGGTTCCTCGACGAAACAAACAACAAGATGTGCCGTTGCATGTGTCGACCAAGAAAGGCCAAAAAGCCTGAGATCGGTTGGGACCTCGAAGTGCTGCGTATCAGAGTCACTAATTGGAACGAGATCGAGAGTGTCAAGAGCGTTGTCTGCTACCAGTGATCATCAAGTCAGACTTAAACCTGTATGTCATTACAGGGAGCAAGGGTCATGGCAAATTGTCACAGCATCGGTCTTCATGGACAGAAGACGCTCGTTGATTACCTAGCTTGGAGGGATCATAACTGCTTGGTGCTTCATGATGAAGGACTCGGATGGAGTGTCTTGGCTGCAATCTACAGGGTTGGGAGCTCTCATTTTCGGTGTGTTCTCTTTCTTTTTCCATCTTAATCTTGCGCGTCATCTCAAAGGGACGGAGGAGCTCATGATATCAGACTATACTACTTCAAGGCTCAAGCCCGTCATATCATCCGTTCCGTTTTCTCTGAAAGGAATCCCGCCAGTGTTGACCTCCAGTACCTTCAGATATTGCAAACGTCATACCCAATCTCTCTCTGGACTGCTTGCCTTTGCGGTACCATGGTAGTACTCCCTGTGTATAAAGCAGTCTCTTCCCCTCCATGATTCTGACCTCTACGCAAGGCTCGCCTCAATTTCTTGCTCCGTATCCTACTCGGGCTCACTTCTCGATCAAGAATTATACCATTGCTCTCATTTTTCTCGCGTACCTACTACCAGCTTCACTACCCTCAACACAACCTTCCCAACTGTCCGCCAGTTCTACGACAGGGCAGATGGGTACGCCTCACACGACCAACTTACCACCAACCATTCAGTACTAGATTGCCAATTTCCTCGGCCTCTATCCCACCACCCTGGTCACAGCTCAGATCTCATATACCTTCAACAGCGGAATATCGTCAGGCGCTCTTCTCTCGGTGACCCTTGCGACCGCCTCAATATCTTGTTGTTGACCTCAACAATATCGCATTCTCACGCGACTCCTGACTCAAAACTTTCCATATGGCTGACATGGTAAAGCCTGAGCCCAATGACTGGATCGCCGCTTCCACCTCAGTCAAACTGGAGGACGATTCTGGTCTTGCAGAACCTTCCGTGAACTCCAATGGGGCCACTCATTGCCCCGACATTGAGCACAGCTCATCCTTCGCTTGGGAGAGGGAAAATGAAATGAAGATATCGGAGCGCGTTGCTATTAAGCAGAAGGCGCTTGACGATGCTTTCAATTGCGCGGAAAGTATTGTTAGTCTGATCACCACTGCATTCGACGGAGAAGGCCCGGATACCAATCATGTTCAGAAGGATCCGGAGATACAAGCATGGAAGGAAGAGATAGGTCAGTATTGCTTCACTCGCTCGTTGATCATTAGCTGACTTTGTTGATCATAGATCGACTCAAACAGCAGCACATGTCGTTGGAAATACTGGTTGGTGTAGCCGGTGCCACGGGTGCCGGTAAAAGCACAATTCTGAACATGCTGCTTCAAAGGCCACATCTTTTGCCATCGAGCAACTCGGAGGCATCGACAGCATCGGCATGCCAGGTTAAATATAACCACGACGACAGTCCCGATCACCTGTTCAGGGCCGAGGTTGATTGCCAGACATACCAGGAGGTGCTCTGTGAGCTCAAAAAACTCTACGAAGCCTTCAGGAAGATCGATAATTTTGATGAGGAGACCCTTTCTAATCAGGTGGAAAGAATGGAAGAGCAGGTCAACAACGAGGCCTTTATCAGCGAGGAACTGAAAAAGATCAAGGCTGTGTGGCGCATAGAACGGGAACAAGTTGAGACTATGACACCAGAGACGTTACTCGACTCCAACGGACATGTCCGAGCACTTCTCGGTAGCACGCAGTATATCAGCTCTGCTGATTCGAAGGAGTTTGCCGAACTTGTCAAGCCATACGTGGATTCTTCGCCCACCCCACAAGGGTTCGAAGTATGGCCGTTGGTAAAGCAAGTCAAGCTCTATGTCAAGTCCAACGTGCTCAAAGAAGGGATAACGTTGGTCGATCTCCCCGGACTCTCGGACGCAGTGGAAAGTCGTGCTAGGGTGGCTCAGCGGTTTTTCGAACGACTGGACACAACCATCATTGTGACTCGTTCTATTCGAGCAATCGATGAAAAGACAGGAGTTGACCTGATGAACGAGTATCAAGCCCTCCAGATGCAAGCGAATGGAACTTTTCGGAAGAAACAATTCTGTGTAGTCGCTTCACAAATGGACGAGATTGACGTGGAGGGTTTCAGGCTTGGGTCTGAGGTGGCAAAGGCCAACGTCAACTTACAAAACGATATGGAAGAGATTGATCGCCTAACGCATGAGAAAAGGGACACAGAGAAACAACTTAGGACCCAGAAAAAGAACGCCGAAGTATGCGAAAAGAAGTTGGAGAAGGCCACACGTCTACTTAAAACATTGGAGGCAAAGAAGAACATCGGTAAAGCCCCAAAAGCAGGTGAGTGCTAGTTATCTATCCCTTGGAATTCCCCATTTAACGATATGGCAGAAAGATTATACCGTGAAAAACTGGAGAAGGCACAAAGAAAGGTCTCACCACTCCAAAGACAGCTGGCCCACCATCAAACAATTGTCGATCAACTTCACGGGAAGTTACACGAGCTGGATGAGTCTCTGAATGCTTGTGAAGGCCGTGCAAAGTGGACATGCATTCGCATGCGCCATGAGCACATCGCCAAAAGGATCAAGGAGAACATGAAGAAAAAGCATGTATCCGCTCAAGATCAAGGTCGGGATACCAATTCCGAGAACGATGGGATTGTTGAGGTCTTTTCGGTGTCGGCCAAAGCATATCGCGGCCATCTTGGAAGCCGGCCTCCAGAGAACTTCCCGGAAACTTCGTATACTGGTATCCCACAGCTTTTGGCATGGCTCAGAACGTCAGCTCTGGAGAAGCGAGAGGCTCATCTCGATGTGCTCCTAAAAGCCCTGCAGAGGCTCTGGAATGGCATACAACAATGGTCGAACGTCAAATCTGGGAACCAGACAGTCACATTCTCGAGACGGGCCGTTGAAGGGATTCTTTCCAATGTACATGAGAATCACAAAAAGGTAAAGCTCACTTTCCTTGATGTTGAAGCCTTATACTGACCTCAGGCTCTCCTACAGAACCTTGATACCGTGCTTCGTCACTGGGCCGGCGTTATTGTCGAAGTTGACCCGTTTGAAAGCATCAAGCAGGAGATTTTGGTGTCGAATGAAGCTGTCGGTACGGTCGTGCTCAAGTGGGCGTTCAAGTATCCAGAGGACAGTAGAAGATTGGAGTACATGGCACATGGCACATACGAGGCTATTCTTCGTCGAAACGGTGGGCCGTTCCTGAGCCGTGGCCTTGAACCGCGGTCGTATAATTTTCCTGAAGCATTGTAGGTTTTGTCAACCTTTTTTGAATTGCTTACCCACGCAACATTTCATACTGACACCTTCCAGGGCCGTTCCATTCCTCAGAGTCATGTCGGGCAACTGGCAGACCGTATTGCACAAGTACATTCCCTCGCATGAGCCTCTAATCATGAAGCCCATTGCGGATATGTGGCACCGATACGTCAACGAACTGGTTGATCAAATTAGGACGGCGGCGCCAGCGATCTTGCCTCAGCTGCAAGAATGCCTCCCTGTCTTGAGACGCATCCTTGATGAAATGCAGCTCAAGGTGCGAGAGATTTTGAATGGGCTCTCCAAAAGTTCTTCTGATATTCAGCCCGAGTTCCGGGACGCACTACAGATGCGTCTCATGCCCATCTTTCGGCAAGCTCTTGAGATCAAAGGTATGTATACATTGTTATGACCCCCGGCTTCTTATTCTGCCAGCACTTAAGCTAAAACGCCCCCACAGGCCCCGGAAGCTTCAAAAAGCGTCGCGAATACTTGCAACAGCATGTAGTGGAACGGGTCCAGCCAATGTTTGACTACGCCTACAAGAGAATGGAAGAGAAGTATGACGTCTACCGGGTAAACGTACTAAGCGAGTTCCTTTTCGTTTCAACGTTCGCTTTTGCCAAAGTCAAACAGCACTTTGATCTTCTGTTGGCGAACTTGAAGAAGACGAAGAAGAACACGAGGAATGATTTCTCTCGCTACAAAGAGGAAGGGGACGACACCACCGCCCTGAAACAGAACGTGGCACGCTTGGCCAAAGAGTGGGAGCACATGTGGCGCTTTCCAGGAGAAGTTGAAGATCTCGCTTCTGGCTCTCTCGAGTTGCCGGTGGAGTATGTCAGGCGATCTCATGACCTTGAAGATACGGAGGAAGATAGTGATGAGGACGATGAGGATGACGATTCCGATGACGAGGATATTGATATGGATGAGGATGGTGAGGAAGATGAGGACGGCTGGTCTTAGAGGGTGATCAAGAGTTATCCCTGTGGTAACTTTTCTCGCACCTCTAGCCTCAAATATCGAGGGACTAAAGGATCTATAGGCCGCATTTTCATTGTTTGTATTCACACTGAAAATCAAAGTCAGGGGGAAGGTGTTAGGAGTGGCCGTTGGTTGGCCACATGATCGGAGTTCTAGATCAGTTCATCTTTTCCTATCTCTCCGGTTTCCTTGCCCAAAGGTACTCTTCACCACCTGATTGCAGGCGATGACTACTCATGAAGTCACAATGCTGCCCGGATAATGATGTCTAGGGGTAATGGCAAAGCTTTATGGGTAGTCAAGACTTGGACTCAGTTGGTGAATGATATTTGGGTAGGGAAGGCCCCTGAGAGAAGAAAGAGACGGTATCGACCTGCCCTCAGCAACTGGACTTCCCGGCGAAACTCTAGCGTTAGGATGGTTAGAAGAACAAAAGTTAGTGCGTTGTCTTTCTCTTGGGCGATTTTCTTGACAAAGCCGCTTCTTCATTTCCTATGAAGAGCAAGTAGCATCTTCCACTAACAAATTGGGTCGGGGTGCCTAACCAACTCTCGCCAGGCGATGTTCAGGGGAAAGCGAATGCCAGCGGAGATCTACACCATCTTAACAGAAACTTACTGGGGGTTCGAACCAACAACAAGAGAGATTCTCTCCGCTAATCGATAATCCCGAAGATGTCTCGTTTTGTGTAGGTTGCACAAGATCCAAGATAAAGTTGAGGTTGGAGGAGGTGTTGCGCAGTTGATGTTCAGGTGGTGATCCGCTAACTGGGCGCCAATAGCGGGAGGTGAGTGCCCTGATGACCCCCTGTGACTGTCTGTTCCGCTATGTCATACAGGGCATCCCCACACGCTAAACTGGATCGGGATTAGGTCCGCTATCGGCTTTCTTCTGTTTGTGCCTGGGCGGTGATGTTTTTCTGGTTCTCTGCAACCTTCTTTCAACCTACGCGAAGGTTGGACCAGTCATTCTCAACGTCCCGCTCTTTTGTGTTGGTGATGATCCCCCTCCTTTGAAGTCTTGATTAACCAAATTATTGCTGGCATCTCGGCTGGAAAGGCATCTTTCACCTGCGGTCTTACGCAGTCTGGCAGCGACGCCCTCTCAGCTCGTCGTCGTCGTCCTCCTCCTCGCGGGCCTCTCGCAACCGAAGCTGTGAACGGAATCTCAACGGCTAGACGCAGTGCCACCCACACCTCTTCCTAAATCCAGGTCGTGATCCGAAATACAACCCGCGAATGTTGTACTCGATATGCTTGAACACCCCCTCGTGATACCCGAGTTGCTTTCGACGTGACAGCACAAAATCCAATCTCGTCAAATCTCCCGCCAGAGGGAAGTTCTGCCAACCATGTTTGCCGGTCGAGATATACGGCGGTGATTGGCTCCTGAGCATGAACCAGCTTTCGAAATTGTATTTGCCCAGGAACAAGGATGGCGGCCGCCTACTACCACTTGAATGTTGAATTATGTTTGTAGTGTCGTGTTGCAGCCCTCCAAAAGACATTGTTGCGGTCGACGACGCAAACTTGGCAAAATGCCTGATCAACAGACCTGGGATGGTAGTACCCTGCTGGACTCTTTCCCATGTTTGACAAGGTCCCTCAGCTGGACACAACGAACACAGACGAGATGGGCCAGAACGCTTGGTCGCAAATGGAAATGGAAAACACCCGACCCACCATCATGAGGAGAAAAGGTGGGAGATCCTCCGATTGGGTTGCCGTCTTGTCCTTGATCCTGGCAGTATTGTTGTTGTCAAGTGGCCCCCCTACCCAGCTTCGATCTTCCAGGGTAACTATCCGTGCGGGGAGCTGAGGTGGTCGTGTGTCTATCCAGGGAGGTCAGATGGGTATAGATACCAAGCCTCTCCCAGAGAAAGGGGATGAACGGTGTTCTTGATTGACGTTGTCCCAAGTCTTCTTCTTCAAGGGTATGTAGGAACATGCTCTCCTGAAACATCTTTCTTCTATAATCCAGACCTCCACTAACACATCCCAGGCACAGGTAGACAGCATCGCAAGATGCCTTACTACCAACAACACCGCCGCGGCGGCATGGCGCCTCCCAGACACCTCATAACCATCGCCGTCTCCGTTGTCTCCTTCTTCATCCTCGCCGCTCTCGCCATCGCCCAGTTCGGCCCCTCCTCCGACCTGCACGCTCGGAAGCTAGCCCAGCGCATCGAACATGCCCAGCGCGCAAACCCCCAATCCGAACCGCGGGACACTCCTCTCGGCGACAAATACCTGATCGGTGTCGGGAAAGCTGATGTCACCGGCCCGGTTGTCGAGATCGGCTTTGGCGGGTATGCGGACACCAGCCAGATCGGAAGCGGTTTGCGCCAGCGGTTGTACTCGCGCGCTTTCATCATTGGCGAGACCAAGAACCCCAAGAACCGCGTTGTGTACATCGTGCTTGATACGCAAAGCGGAGACACGGCTGTTCGCAATGGTGTTCTTGATGCGCTGAAGGGGATGGGAGATGAGTACTCGGTTTATGGCCAGTCCAACATTGCGCTTACGGGGACACACTCCCATTCCGGGCCGGGTGCGTGGTTTAACTACTTGCTGCCGCAGATCACGACGCTGGGGTTCAGCAAGCAGAGTTATCAGGCTATTGTGGATGGTGCTGTGTTGTCGATCAAGAGGGCGCATGAGTCTCTTCAGGAGGTATGGCCAACCTGATTATACTTGCTGGGACAGGACTAACTGAAATAGGGCTACCTCGACATCGGAACAACCGACATCAACGACGGAAACAATAATCGCAGTCCCTCCGCCTACCTCGCCAATCCCGAGTCCGAGCGAGCCAAATACCCCTTCAACACCGACAAGACCCTAACTCTACTCCGATTCCGGAGAGCTTCCGACCTGAAGAGCGTCGGTGTCCTTACCTGGTATCCCGTCCACGGCACGTCCGTCTACCAGAACAACACGCTGGTGAACGCTGACAACAAGGGCATTGCTGCCTACTTGTTCGAACAATCCGTAAAGGGCGACAGCCGTGCTGCTGCGGGCTTTGTTGCTGGATTTTCTCAGGCGAACGTGGGTGATACGACGCCAAATACTCTGGGCGCCTATTGCGATGACGGTACCGGTGCAGCTTGTGACTTTGAAAGCAGCACTTGTGCCGATGGCAAGGTGCAGGCTTGTCGTGGAAGGGGACCGCTTTTCCAGAAACTGGATAAGGGTGTGAGCAGCTGTTATGAGATTGGGAGGAAGCAGTATGCTGGTGCTAAGAATGTTTGGGTAAGTGCAGCTGGTCCTGGTTATTGGGGGATAGGGAACAACTACTGACAATGTTTAGACCTCGCTTGATTCTTCCTCGACGCCAGTTGTTGGCTCGACTGTGAGGTCGTTCCACTACTTCCACGATATGCGGTACTACAAGTTCAACCTTGACAATGGCACCGAGGTCCAGACATGCCCTGCTGCGCTTGGTCACTCTTTTGCTGCCGGGACTACGGACGGCCCCGGTGCCTTTGACTTCACCCAGGGTGACTCCGGCGCTCCCAACAACCCGTTCTGGTCCGTCGTGGGTGGTCTTCTACGAGTTCCATCCGCCTCGCAAACGGCCTGTCAGAAACCCAAGCCCATCCTGCTCGATGTCGGCGAGATGGATCTCCCCTACCCCTGGACTCCCAACATTGTTGACGTGCAGTCCCTCCGCGTCGGCCAACTCTTCATGATCATCTCTCCCTCCGAAGCCACCACCATGTCCGGGCGCCGCTGGCGCAACGCCGTCAAAGCCGCTGCCAAGCAACAAAAGCTCACCGGCAGCGCCGACCCGGTCGTCGTCCTCGGCGGTCCCGCTAACACTTATTCCCACTACGTCGCTACCCCCGAGGAGTACGCTATCCAGCGCTACGAAGGCGCCAGCACGCTCTTCGGGCAATACGAACTGCCAGCGTACATCAACCTCACCCTTTCCGCACTCCCTTACCTCTCCCCTTCTTCTACCAGCTCCCCTCCCCCTGGCCCTAGCCCGCCCGACAACCGCGATAACTCCCTCTCCTTCACCACAGGCGTCGTCTACGACGGCGCTCCCCCCTCCAAACCATTCGGCACGTGCGTCACGCAACCATCATCTTCTTACACGCGGGGCAGCGTAATCACCGCCGTCTTCCAGGGCGCCAACCCGCGCAACAATCTGCGACTGGAAGGCACCTACGCAGCGGTTGAGAAACTAGGAGCAGATGGAAAGACGTGGACGCAGGTGCGCAGTGACGAGGATTGGAACTTGACGTACGAGTGGAAGAGGACGAATGGGTTGCTGGGATATAGTGAGGTGACGATAAGGTGGGAGACGAGAACGGAGAGTAATGGGGAGGGAGATGATGGGAGTGGGACGTATAGGATTAGGTATTACGGTGATGCGAAGGCTGCTGTGACGGGGAAGATTACGGGGTTTGAAGGGGTGAGTAGGGAGTTTAAGCTGACTTAGAAGAGGGAAGGGATGAAAGGGGTGGCTTGGGGGGTTGAGATGGGTGATAGGTAATGGGATGATAATGAGAGATGATGATGGGATGAACATACGGTTAAGCCAGTGTCGGCAATGGAAAACATTCGGAAAGTCCAGATCGAAACCAGCAGTGAAAAGGAACCCGAGATCCCGCAGCATACTACATCACTCCCCGGAGAAACAAGGCAAATCTTCACAAAAAAGAACACTTCCGCGGTCCGTTTCACCCCAATCACCCCACGTTTCTTCCGCCCTCCTTACCCCCTCTCGAGCCCCTGATGCGGCGAGTGCCTTATCTCTCGGTAGTGTAATGCTCCCGTTCCCATGTGCATATCTCCGCGGGGAGCCTCAATTGATGTAAGTCATGAATTGGCGACACTTGATTGGTCAGATAAGGCTATCACTACTTCACATACTGTACACTGTAACCATCGCCTTATCGGAGATCGCCTGACGGGCACACGGGTTGATGTCGCCTCTCATGTATGCACGAACCACGGAAATTCCAGAAACCGTGGAAGATGGAGCGGACGGAGGTGCCGTGGAGATGTCATTCTCCGGTTGGTGATTTACATAGGTACCTCTACTGGTAGCAACGGCACTACCTCTATACATGACTCTCAGTGGCGTCGCGACCGACGGTTTTCCTTATCGTATGTTTATCAACTGGCGTCAGAGGCGTTGATTGACATCGCGGAGATGCTCGTTTTGATGTTCTTCTACCGCACTGTTTTCTATCGTGGTGTAGTGATGGCTGTTTGTCATGTATCTGACTGGTGGAAGTCAATGAGGTTGAATTGAATGTGCTGGAGTATCTGGGTGAACTTGTGAAGGCGTCTCATAAAACTAAATGATTGCCGGACATGGAGGTAAAAACTGTTCCTGTCTTTTTTTCTTGGATCATCTTTCGGTTTGTTTCATATCTCTGGTTGAGGATTGGTTTATTCACAGCTCAATGTTGATTGATATTCGGAGTTGATCTTTTGAAGTTTCTCGTGATATCCTTTTCATCACCGGGCCCTTTCATCGTCAGACGGAAATGGCAGACGCATCGTCAGATATGGCTGAAAGTCCCAGTGGTAGTCCTCGGAAGAGGATAGTGGTCGTTGGGTTGGGGATGGTTGGTATTGCTTTCATGTAAGTCGTCCTTCAACATGTTGGTACCAGGAACCCCAAGCTAAAGCCATCATGCACAGCGAGAAACTCATCAAACTCGACACCCAACGCCAATACGAAATCATCGTCATCGGCGAAGAACCTCATGTAGCTTACAACCGCGTCGGCTTGACTTCGTTTTTTAGTCATCGAGAGGTTGAGCAGTTGTATCTCAATCCGCTGGAATGGGTACGTCCTCCTTTTTCCCCTCCCCCCTTTTGCTTTCCCATTCCTTCCTGTTTCACCCCCCTTCCAAGCCCTTCCCTTTTCCGTTTCGACTCCCAAACCACAGCTAACGCCCCCTCCACCTCAGTACAAAACACATCTTGCGTCCAGTTCTTTAACACATCACCTCTCTACCACCGCAACCTCTATCACTCCTTCTTCAAGGACAATCACCATCTCCCCACCCCCCTCCACCCCCTCCCTCACCACCCTCCCATACGACCACCTCATCCTCGCCACCGGCTCCCGCGCCCTCCTGGCCACTTCCACACCAGGCCACGACGCAGCAGGCGTCTTCGTCTACCGGACTATCTCCGATTTACAACAACTCATAACATGGTCTGCGAGCGAAAGCGTGAAAGGGTCGACGGGCGTGGTAGTAGGAGGGGGATTATTAGGGCTAGAAGCAGCCAAGGCGTTGATGGATTTGGGTGTGTTTGGACGGGTGGTGGTTGTCGAGAGGAACGGGTGGGTTTTGTCGAGGCAGGTGGATGCGGAGGGAGGGGGGTTGGTGGTGGAGGGGGTTAGGGGGTTGGGGGTTGAGGTTTTTGTTAGGAAACGGGTTAAGAGTGTTGAGACGGAAGGGGGTGGTGAGGGAGAAGGGAAGGAGGGAGATGGCGAGGGGAAGGGGAAGGAGAAAAGGGTGAAGGGGATACGATTTGAAGATGGGGATTACCTCCCCTGCTCAACGATCTGTTTCGCTATCGGGATCAAAGCCAGGGACGAACTGGCTAGGCAAGCGGGAATTGAGTGCAACAACAAAGGAGGAGGGATAGTGGTTGATGATTCCCTCCAAACCAGCGCGCCGGATGTCTATGCCATTGGGGAGTGCGCCAGTTGGCAAGGGCAAACGTTCGGGTTGATTGGCCCCGGCGTGGAGATGGCTGACGTGTTGGCTTTTAACCTCACCCAGGCGCATTTGCACACTCCACGAGTATTCAAGCGACCAGACCTCAGCACCAAGCTCAAGCTTTTAGGTGTCGAAGTGGCCAGTTTCGGGGACTTCTTCGCCGACCGCGACGGACCAAGGGAGTTACCGCCGAAACTGAGGAGGGAGTTGAAGAAGTCCGGCGGCTGCAAAGCGGAGGTCAAGGCACTCACCTACAAGGACCCCTTCCTCTCCATCTACAAGAAGTACATCTTCACTTCCGACGGGAAGTATCTCCTGGGGGGTATGATGATAGGCGACACATCCGACTACGTCCGTCTCGTTCCGCTAGTCAAAACCCAAAAAGAGCTGGATATCCCTCCCTCACAACTGATCCTCGGCGCGAAGAAATCCGGCGACGACGGAGACGATGACCTCCCCGACGACACGCAAATCTGCTCCTGCCACAACGTCACCAAAGCCGATCTCGTCGCTCCCCTTAAGAGCGGCCAGTGCACATCCCTAGGCGACCTCAAATCCTGCACCAAAGCCGGCACCGGCTGCGGCGGGTGCATGCCCCTCGTCACCTCCATCTTCAACCGCACCATGGCTTCTCTGGGGACAGAAGTGAAGAATAACCTCTGCCCGCACTTCCCGCAGTACTCGCGCGCAGATTTGTACAACATCATCTCCGTCAAGCGGCTGCGCACTCTGCCCGACGTGATGCGCGAAGCCGGCGCTGATGCAGATCCCGAAAGTCTAGGCTGCGAAGTCTGCAAACCAGCCATCGCCTCCATTTTTGCGTCCCTATGGAACGACCACGTCATGTCTCCCGCTCACCACGGGCTGCAGGATACTAATGACAGGTTCATGGGAAACATCCAGCGCAACGGGACCTTCAGCGTGGTCCCCCGTGTGGCGGCCGGGGAGATCACTCCAGAGAAGCTGATTGTTATCGGGGAGGTAGCGAGGGAGTATAACCTCTACACCAAGATTACTGGCGGGCAGAGGATCGATATGTTTGGCGCACGGAAGCAGGATCTGTTGAAGATCTGGAAGAAGCTGGTAGATGCGGGCATGGAGAGCGGGCACGCGTATGCAAAGAGTTTGCGGACGGTGAAGAGCTGCGTGGGGACGACGTGGTGTCGGTTTGGGGTGGGTGATAGTGTGGGGATGGCGGTTAGGTTGGAGGAGAGGTATAAGGGGTTGAGGGCGCCGCATAAGTTTAAGGGGGGAGTGTCTGGGTGTGTGAGGGAGTGTGCGGAGGCGGGGAATAAGGAGTACGTCTTGATCCCCTTTGTCTCGCTTCGCTCGATGTACTGACAAACAACAGCTTCGGCCTCATAGCCACCGAAAAAGGTTTCAACATCCTCATCTGCGGCAACGGCGGCACCACACCCAAACACTCCATCCTCCTCGCCAAAGACGTCCCTCCCACTAACGTCATCCCCATCCTCGACCGTTTCCTCATGTTCTACATCCGCACCGCCGACAAACTCCAACGCACCGCTCGCTGGCTTGAAGCCCTTCCGGGAGGTATCGACTACCTGAAGGAAGTCATCCTCGACGACCGCCTCGGTATCTGCGCCTCGCTGGAAGCTCAGATGCAAGAGTTGGTAGACAGTTACTTCGACGAATGGGCCGAAGCAATCAACAACCCAGCCATGCAGGAGCGATTCAAGCAGTTCGCCAATACCGACGAGGGACAACCCCCCATGGAAGTCGAAATCGACCGTGGACAAGAAAGACCGGTGATGTGGCCCCGCGAAGACGAAGGCGGCTCAGCCAAAGAAGACTTCAAGGGCTTGCGAGACAAGTGGTCATCAACCACCTGGCAACCAGTCCTCGAAGCGYCCTACTTCGAAGGCGCAGACAACCTCCCCAACGGCATAAGCGCTAGCATCAAGCGCGGCGATACCCAGCTTGCTGTGTGGCGGATAAAGGGGAAGTACTACGCCTCTCAGCAGATGTGTCCTCACAAGCGAACTTTCGCTCTATCCGACGGTCTAGTCGGCACCGATCCATCGCCATCTTCTTGCTCAGATGCCACACTGCCGCCATCACCACCTACTACTCCCCCAGGCTCCTCTCCCTCAGCCTCTCCTCCCCATTCTCCCACCTCTTCAACTCAACCCACATCATGCTCCTCCAACTCACAAGGCCCCTCGCCCTACATCTCCTGTCCCTTCCACAAGCGAAACTTCTCACTCACCTCCGGCTCCTGCAAGAATGACACCGACCTCTCCATTGCCACCTTTGACGTCGAAGAACGCAAAGACGGTATGGTTTACGTAAAACTGCCGCCTGTCGAAGAACTGGATAAGGAGTTGGGGACGAAGAGGTGGATGGTTAAGAAAGGCGAAGCGGGTGAGGGGCAGTTTGGTGAGTTGGATGAGTTGAATAAGAGGAAGGGGGTGGAGGGGAAGAAGGGGAGAAGGGGTAGGAAGCCGGGTGAGGCGGGGATAGAGACGAGGAAGAAGATTGTTGAGAGTGTTGGTGGCGGGGGGTGTGGTGGGCCTGGGTTGGAGTGGTGATTGATGTTTGGGTGGTGGCTTCTTGGTGTTTTTGATTGAATGCTCGCTTGGTTATAGGAGTTCGGGGTTTGGGAGTATTGTTGTTCTTACCCTTTCGTATTTGAGAATAATAATACGAGGCTGATGATGCTGGAGGTGAGATCTGGATCATCGTTCTAAGCCATCGTCAGAAGCCTACTCAGAACCCGCTCGCGTGCTTCTAGAACGGACACTCATCCGTAACATGATGTCTGATGGAAGTTTGCTGTCAACGTTGCGCAACCTCGCTTTGAACAGTTCTGCCCTGTTCTTACAGAAAAGCTCTGCCATGTCATCTGTGACTACTCTAGGTTGCTTTTCACTCCTCGCTCCGTCAAGTGATTTCCTTGAGCGTGTGATTGTGTGACAGTACAGACTTGCAGACACGGGAGCTTTCCAGTCCCCATTGAGCAACAAGAGCAATGCTGGATTCCTGCTCAACAGCCCTGTGTGTCTCTCGCAACCAGAAGCCAAGGAATTGATCTATGTGCAAGAGTTAGTGTAGGAAGCCGACGTCTTTCAGAACCCTGATCCATCTTTTTCCTCGTTGTTGAAACGTTTGTCTCTCTCCTTTTTGCTTTTCCACACCCACCTTGTTCTTTTCTTTTCTTTTCCTTCCTCATTTCCTGCGTGCGGACACTTGCGGACCTTCGTGTTTCCTTCGACTCTCTTTTCCCACCAGATCATCAAACGACTTGTGCCATTTTGCCATGCCAGAGGACTGGAACGGGGCGCAACATGTCGAGGCGCTCACGTGTCTGACAACTCACCAAGGTTGTCAATATCCCACCTCCCAACTCCCTGAAGTATTTCCTATTCCGAGTTTGGGGCTGAGAATGCCTGATACTTGAGCGAATGGTGGTGTGAACACTTCCTGTTCAGGAAGTCGTGGGGTGGTATCAGTGGCTTGAAGCCGCGCGAGAGCTCGGATCGGGTTCGTGGGGGAGGACTTCCGACAGGACGGGTGGACGGGTTGACGGGTGTAAGCGGTTTCACGAGGATCACTGTCGACCCGTTTCTCGGGATGTTTAACAAGATGGTCAGCCACAGCATGAAGTTTCCGTCATGACACAAGGGGATGGGGATGGTGTGAAAGGGTCAGTAATGGATCATTCAGCCTCCCGTTGTTGTGTCCCGACGAGTTCGTTCGTGATGGCGGGCTCGTGTTCGTCAGCGCCGTTGACGCCTCGTTCGGGTTGTTTTGTTGGAATGACGGGATATCGAGTCAAGTTGTTGAAGCTGGGGAAACACCAGGTAGGCACCGTACAACAAACATGTCAAATCTTAGTTCTTGCGTGCTGGATGGTTGACAACCTATTTGACAACAAACGAACAGCCTGGAGTGGCAGCCCAAGTCACTGCACGTCACGACACCTGCCTGCCTACCTGCCGTCCACGTCCACGCCTTCTAGGCTTGCGGTTGTTGGGTGTTCTTTCCGTTCCATCCCATCCCATCCATCCCATCCATCCCATCTGGAAGGCACGCCTGCCTACAAGTAATGACCACTGGCACTCGTAATCTCCCGCCCGGTACCTCCTTTCATATCCCCCGCCAACGGCCGCTCCAAGGGTCCGATAGCACAGTCTGCTTGCCGGTTGTGAACTGAGACGGGACAGTTTTCATATCCTACCCCGTGATGTGGCTTTTTGATGTCATTGCGGGAATTTTCAGATTGGGTTCAAGTCCCGAGTATCTGTCATGGACCTGCGATCTATCTCAAAGTATCATGCATAGCCATCCCGATGGTGGTGGTGTTGATTGTTGTCAAACTATGGCAACCTACACACCCTCTTCCTTACGTTATCACCGCCACAAGCACCACGCTTTGCTTTTGACAGCTGTCGTGACGCTCGGCGCCTCAGTTCGGGTGCTACCACCAACCAGACAGAGGGATTGCAGATTTGGCCTAGTTTGGAAGGAATCTCATGATTTGTAACGGGAAATTCACGGAGTGAGGTCAGCATTGATGGCAACGTTCATCATGTCGAAGGTGGTGACGAGGGTGGTGGCGAGCTAATACTGCGTTAGGACGGCAGCAACATAGCTATTGAAACTTGCCCAGACAACCCAAGTTGCCACTTCCTGACGTGGTAAACCAGGTATCACGGAGCATGTTCTCGAGTGGTTGTTACGGAGTGACTGGAACCAACTGTACAATACACCCCTGGAAAGTTTGTTAGCTCGAGACCTCTGGTCAACTTGTCCAGGCGTTTCCACATTAACTTTATGTGTTTTCTTCGATTACGAGGGCTTAAAATTGATATGAATATGTCAATTCAGATTCTAATAATCCGTTTTTGGTTGATGATTATATATTTCGAAATACCATTACGGCGTTCAGGACGGGTTAGTATGAGTCTATTCGGGGTGCCAAACTAACAAATAAACTAGTATTGGACTATATATTAGAGAAACTCTATTCGCACCGCCATCAATCTCTTCAGACACCGCCGCCCCACCCTTCCCGCTGTCTCGACCAATCAAACAGCTCGCATCGTCTCGCTTCCTTTAGCTCCCGCTTTTGACTCCACCTTAACCAATCCCCCTCGTACCGCGCCCGCCAAGCTCCTAGATTTCAGGCCATTACGCGTTGCACAGGGCATTCGCAACTTAGGATAGGGCATTCGCAACCCAGGATAGGGCATTCGCAGCACATTATTATTTCCGACAGCGCATTCGCTCCCCCCGACAGCATATTCGTTCCCGAGAACCACACTCCAACAGCGATTGAGACAGCGATGGAATACGATGCAATTGAATGCGATGCAATTGAATGCGATGCGATTGAATGCAATGAAAAAGACTGCAATTCAATTGAATACGTTGTAAATGGCTGTTAGAGGAGCGAATGCGTTGTCGGATATAATAATGTGCTGCGAATGCGCTGTCGGAAATGACAATGTGTTGCGAATGTATAGGCGAAATCTATAAAAGAATACAACTGCCAAGTAGAGGGTGGACCGCGGTTTGGATGCACCGATTTTTATTGGTTGAGAAAGCGGGAAGGGTGGGGCGGCGGTGTCTGAAGAGATTGATGGCGGTGCAAATAGCGTTTCTCATATATTATCCTAGGGTAGATACCACAGAGTGACTGGAACCAACGATATCGGGTTCAACTGGATCGTATTCGTTGGGTACTAGTCACCTCCAAAGTGAACTGCGGCTTGTCGACAAAGTGTGATGCGCAGGCATTCACCAAAGGAGGAGTGATACAAACAAACATGAGTTCCATCCTGGGACAAGTTCTCATCCACCGTAACTGGCCGTGGATGTTCTCCGGTCCTTCTCCTCCGGCCGAGCCGGGTCGGACCGGACTGGGCCGGGCTGGCCCCACTTCTTCCCGGCTTTCTGGTGAGCTAGACGCCGACTCGGGCTTCATCTTACGGGGCCGGGGCCTCAAGGAGACCTCACGGCATTACAGAGGTCTTGACGCCCATACCGGAATCTTACAACCTTGAAACCATACGGACGACCGTTTCCCGGCCTCCGTCAAGTGTTAACCATCGTCCATCAATCCACGTTTCATCTCAGTTCCATTCGGCCTTGGACAAATCAGCTTTCCTACCGTTCCCCGGTAGACCCAGTAAAGAAACGCTCATCCATACATATCTCCCGAACCCATGGACGAGGGATGGAGGGAACCCGTACATCGAGCACGACTCGCTCTTTTGCTTGTTAATTCCCATAATGGCAAGTCGTGGTTGTTCGGGATCCCTGACTGCCGTTCGGTATTGACATACCCAATTACCGACGCCGTTAAATCTAACCGTCTTCCTTTTACCCGGGCTCGACCGGGGCATTTAGCCTAAGCGCGACGGAAAGGCGATGCGTAACCGTCAAGCTACGGCTAGGGTACGACGGCATGGCATATTTAGGGACTCGGAGCACGTGAAGGTTATGAGCCTCATTCTTTCAGCTAGGTAAGATGACAGCCGGTACTCGCGTGGTTACCCCTATGTGCTCAGAGCCTCAGACGCATATTCATAGTGATACTGCCATGTTTTCGGTAGTTGACAGAAACATGGGCTCTGAACCATAGGGTGTCCTATAAGCTCCAGGACATTGAAGTCCATGATTAACTCAAATCCGGGGAAGTGACCACTGCCTGCTTGTTTGTGCCTGTCGATACCGGATAATGTGCATGTTGGACCCCTATGCATAGTACCTCAAGGAATCCCGCCGACCATGATCGGTATGTTCAATTTTGCTGCAGGCATCCAGTTAATGCGAGATGTCGAACCGTTTCCACGGACGTGGAAAGGCAGAAGATTATTTTTGGTTCAATCATTCCCGAGCTGGACAAGACAAAGATGGAGCGGTCCTGTTCAATTTAGACCGTTGTCATCTGGGTCGGGTGAGGTCCACCATCCAGTCGAGACATAATGGAAAGGCACGGAACTTTGCCAGTGGTGCGAGACAGTGACCGTCCAGCAACGGAAAGCAGCTTGCGATCCAGTGGCCTTCTGCAAACGTAGACATTACCCGTCCTCAAGTATGTATCCGCCGGTACAGCAGATGAGACATATCCAAGGCATCCCGTGATGGCTCACATCAGTTCCATTCCTCCATATAGACTCAAGAAGGAAAAGAGGGAAGGAATCCAGTTGGTCGGGGGGTTTGCACAGAGTAAACAAGGGCACGGAGAGTAACGTCAACTTAACCTACCCAAACAAAGAGCTCATGGGTCGTCTTCCTCACCGAGTTTGCGCTCTGACCATGGCTGTGCCACAGAGGTGCTCGCCAAAAGAATGGAAACCGTCTTCCTGACCTAGGTCATATGGCTTATCCCAACTCGTAGCTTGAAACGAGATGAGCCACCAAGGAACGGACCGTGTGGGTTTTCAAGGCGGTTGGCGTTTACTTCCCAACTTCCCCGGAGCGCTTGGCTCCCGAAAGCTTACTTGAGGCGATATAGGTAATTCAATATCAGCCCAGGGGTAGATATTCCCGACAACTGGTACAATTAGATTGTCGGCCACTACCCCATCGGTAATTCACCAATGAGGCTAAATGTGGGAGATCCTAGACATACTTCGCGAAGAGTACCGAACCATCCGGAGGGTATCGAAGGGGTATTCTTCGTAATTAAAGTTGAGTCGAGGAGGATTTGGCTACACAACAGCAGCCACACCATCGTGGAGAGGAAATGAGATGTGTATACTCCTGGGAGATGCGGAGGTTCCATCCAATGCTTGGTGCATTCTGGTGTGGGATTGCTCCCACTCAGACTCCCCCGGATTGCATCAGCCTTTTCGCTCAGGGTGCTACATCCTTGAGCAATCTCGGATAACCAGGGTATAGGTACCGGTACCATGCTGTGTATTAGTACCCTTGGTGTTGCACGGTAGATGCGCCTGACGTGATCCGGGGCAGCCACCCGACATCCGTACCGAGTACTAGCATGAACTGGCGCGTCTGGCCCCCACGTTCGGAATTCATGGGGAAGTACAAGCATGGAATGGAATTGTTGGTCTCCGAGAAGTCTGGCACATAGGGCCATGAATGATAGTGTTGAGTCTCATCGCAGGATTGATGTGTGAGTTGGCATCACACAAGAGTCAAACTCGCGAAAATGGGGCTCTGGTCTCGAGACCGGACTGATTCGCATGGAAGCGTGAGGGCACGGGATGAATTGAGGGGATTGAGGGCCGTGTATCCTGAACACTCTGGCTCCCTCTTTCTTCTCGTGGCAGTGGCCCGTCAGACCAGTGGCACAAGCAAGTTGATCCAATGTCGTGCCACAACGGTGAGTAGGTCAAGTGAATGAAATCCAAATTAAACCGCAACACAGGGCTGCGCCATTGACAGGAGAGCAATCAATATCAATACGCTATTGAGTATTGAAGAGAGACATCCCAGCTCGAGGCAGCGGGGTAAGCTGGGGAGAAGAGAAGTGTCTTAGCCTTCCATGGCCGCTGAAGGAGTTGTTGTTCGGGGTGGCTCCAAGACAAGTCCGCGGCCATGGAGGACAAGCTCGTCCACATGACCGGCCAAATATAGTGGGGCTGAGATATCTCGAACGAGATAGATGGCGTGGGAGTCTTTCGAACTGTATCGTATCAACCTACACCGCCCACCAGTCGAGTTGCAAAACAAGAGCGGGCAGCGAGTCATCAAGACTCTTGTGGAATGGCCAATCCCCCATTTTCCATAACCAAATACGGCTCTGGAGGTCTTGATGGTAACACTTGTCCATCTTAGGCTTGTTGCTCAAATTCCAGAACGAGGAGACTGGTGACGGGCCGAGCACTAGCGTAATATCTGGAGTGTCAAGTGGTCCATGAACGGGTTGATGTCTGCGAATTGGCGAGGGTTCGTACGTATGCCAGCGATCTGGGACGGGTCACGACATCCTAAAGATATACTCGGGCTGCACAAGCAATATCCGGTCAGCCCTTTGTACGAACAGTCAGGACCAATCGAGAAGTGAAGCAAGGCCGAGCTATGTGCCCTGGATTCGAACCTGGTCCTCCAAGTCAGGAGTTGACTTTGGGATTTCAACGATGATTGAAGTTGTTGGTGTTGAAGCACCGGATACAAATCAATAGCCGGTTGCTGCGCCGTTTTGTTGGTCACTATTGCGCCGTTGCTCACGCCAGACTCGAGGAGGATGGGACGGGACGGTTCTTGGAAAATTCGGGCGCGAAGCCGAAGCCACTTGGTAAGCGTTGAGGCGCCGGGGAAGATGGAGAGATGAAAATAGCGGGAATGTCTTGCAGTTGAACAGTCCTTTGGTCTGTATCAAGCTGACGCCAACAGTTCGTTGATCGTTGCCTGCGCTCGTGGCCAAGATGGTGGACACTAACATTGGACTTGGTCGTCATTAGGGCTGATGGTGTTTCCCCAGATCAGTCGAGGTCCGTCAGCCCAAGGCCAATGCGTGTCTGGTTGTCGGCGTGGTAAAACGACCTCGTGATGGCATGTCTTGGTTGTACTTGTCTTGTATCAGCATCGTCGGCGCACAAGAAACGGAGGCGGCTGGAAATGCGGTGCGGGTGGTGGTGAGGCGCGACACGAGGATGAAAGCTGGGAAAAATAAAAAATGAATTGGCGATAATTCAAGGAAAAGGATCCAGAATTCAAACCCAGAGATTTTCAGTCGAAAGCCGTGTTCCAGTTCAGCCAGAGCAGGAGCAACCATTCACCCTTCCTTCCATCGGGTAGGTACATGCCTGCCGCCGGGTGCACCGTGACGTTCCTTCCTTCCTTTTCGTCAACGGGTCTCAATGAGCCTAATGAGGGGCATTTTACTCGTTGTCTTTCTTGAAAGCCACAGGCAGTGATATCCTGGGGTATCTCTTCACCTGTGATCCGTCGTCTTTCCGTTTATATGTTGTGTCCCTGATATCAAGATGAGGTGTGAATAAACTCCAAGGTTGGTCAGGGGTAACTTGACTGCCGCATCGGAAGGAGATTTTAAGGTAGTGGGCTTGGGAAAAGTGACAAGTGACAGAACCCCCAAAGTACCCCTCACGCCCCGCTAAAACCCCAGCTGTTCGCAGCTGCTGAAAGCCTGTGCGGGCTGACATCATAGGCGGTCTGGGCCTGGAACCTCCCAACCTAATCCTCATGGCCAACCTCCTCCGTCATCCATTTCCTTTCTTAGGTACATTCCGATTGTGCGGCTCGACAACAGGTTTCCCCGGATTTTCCGACAATTGGACATTTCCAATCCATGGTTTCGACTCTCTTCTATCGGATGCTGTGATATACCCCAGTACTCGTCAGGACTAGAAACGTCTCAGACCCCACCCGAAAGGGTGGGGTCAGGGCGGTTGATTCCCAAGTACACTTTGATTCCCAAAAAATTTAGGTACTTAGATTTACACCACATTTGCTAGCAAATCGAGGTACACCAGTGTTTTTCAATATTTCTGATTGTTGCATGCCCAGATCTCATATCCTTATTTCTTCGATTACATAACCATACTTCCACCCCCTGATTCCACCGCCTGATTGCTTACATGGCTTCGTGGTGTGCTCTATAACCCTTATCTGGCGCGACCACCTCGTCGTCGTCGTCGATTTCGATTACTCGCCAGCCTCATCGCAAACACCAACAATGTAATAGACTAGGGGGGAAAGTGCGGTTTTAAGCACAAGTTACAAGGGCAGGGCATGAATGGGCACGAGTCTTAACACTTCAATAAAGAGGGGGTGGCACATAGGCGTACATATGCAGGAAAATTGGTCTACCTTCATTTGCTAGTAAATTTGCGTGCATTATATGTACCAAGATTTTTGGGAATCGAACAGAGTTTGGGAATCAAATGCCCTGACCCCATGGCAAGCCATGGGGTCTGAGACGTTTCTAGTCCTGACGAGTATACCCAGCTGTCCATCGCAACAAGAAACCGGAATTGGAAGCTGGATAAAGACCCTGGAACCGGAGATTGGGAACAGTGAATACCTGGTACACCTCTGTACCAGTATCTTTACCTCACCGACCTGGAGGCGAAACAGTGGTAATCGGCCCGTCAAACCAACCTACCGTCCTTCATTGTACATGATGGAAGGTTCATGATAAAATTCGTCCATTTTATCTCTCGAATAATCAGCCTTTGTACCTCGATGGCCTCCGTTTCAGCCCGGCACTTTCGCCACCAAACTTACAACTCGACATGTCCCATAACATCAACTTGTCCGGGAACCATGACACGTGGGATGTCCTGTTCTTTCCAAATTAGTTCTTATCCATGGTCCGAGAGGAATGAACCAGAGAACCAGTGACCGGAGATGGTCTCAATTAAGAAACCATGGACGTATGATCGTCAAATGATCTCCCACCTCTGACAGAGTCCTGGTACCGCTGGGACTGAAGCGAATGTGTCGACTACTATTACCAGACTGCTTGTGCTTCGCGGCGTGGACTTCCCAGGCCTCCTGAATCCCTAGGCAGTGTAGGCTCCGTTTTGTGCGACAGAATTGGATGACAAGCGAGCCGTTCCATTTCCAGCATCATCCAGAGTCATCTCGCTTCGGCTCTGCCAAAGTCCCAACTGACGACGACCATCATGCCAGCATGAGGTCAAAGTGGTGAGACTCTTCCTTCCAAATCCCATTGCACTCCAAGGCAGTCCATCAAAATCCCAGACCATCATCACCGCCATCATTTTAATATCAGTCAGGCGGCAATAATGGCGCGGCGCGGCTCTCCCGTCCGCCCGTCAGCGCCGAGCGGGAGGGTGGTCATCATCTCATCATCTTATCCGGGGAAGCGATCGTGCATTGTCGGCGCGTCTCGTTGCCTTCGGTAGTTGGAGTCAACTATCGAGCCGCTTACCCATGACTGATCCTTTTGATTGAGCTGTATCAGATCTTCCGTCAAGGAAAAACCCGAGGGGGAAGTCTAGCATCTTCAATCAACCCTAACCCGATCATCAGTATAATTGTTCCTGCTCTGGTGGACGAAACTTACCTTACCGTACCTAGGTGTATTCCAGGGAGTAAAATACGCCTATGGCGTCTTTCCACAATGTATCACCGAAACCTCCATGTTTCCTCGGAATCACCTCACTTTTCCCCGTTTTCGACTTGCCAACCAACACCACACTGGAACTACCTCGGAGAACCTCAAGACAGAACCCAATGCTAGGATCTTGACAAGACACCCAAAGAGCACAGCACGGTCCAGCATGAAAATGAGCAGTCACCTGAGAGCACAACTCCTGCTGAGCCGCATCCGCGGTACTGTCGCATCTTATCCCGTGAAAACCTCCGTCCCCCGCGGCAGTCACGTCGTGAAGTTCTGTTGGCGTTGCAACTGCATCGGTTGTAGCATGAAGCGACAAAAGGGGGGGTGGCAAAATTTGATAAGCGCGGCATTGGATAGACTGCAACAGCACCAGTTCATGATACCTTCGCTGATATTCGGAGGGCGTATGTAGGCCATTGGTGAGAGGTTCTCTCAGCACGTGCTCAACTCAGATGCCTGACCGCCTGGGTAAACGACTTGATATCGGCTGGGATGTATGAGAACCTCCGGGAAAAGGGTTCAATGGACACACGCGGCTGTGATATCCTCGAACGGTAGGTCGCTTGGCTAAAGTTCAAGCCGCGGGATCGTCGTCCTCACTGAAACTTGTGCCCTTCCCAAGGCAGCCTTTTCAGCCTTCCTGATCAGGCAACCTAACGCCGCCTTGTACCTTGTCCTTCACGTTGGGAGTCGCCGAGGAGCTGCAATCAATCCAAACCACCGGTCGGCGGGAGCCGTCACAGCAACATCAACACCAGGGGTTAAGGTGATGAGAAGATTAACGCCCTGGACCGCTCGACCTGGGTCACCTCGGGGTACCTAGAGGTAGCTACGAACTCCTACCCTTTTCTAGGCGAGAGCGACAATTGCCATCCCAAAGCACCCGTTTCATCAACACCAGGGGCAATCCAGCGATCACCACCCTTGAAGAAAGGCTCGGTATCACTCCCAAAACAGAACAGCAAATATCTGGAACTTCTCCGCGGCGGGCACATATAGGGCACATGACTCCATTCGAAGCAGCTGTGCCTCACTCCGTTGTCCCGCTGTCCAGGCCAGCCAGGGTCGTGCTACGCCTCCGCGGGGGCGCGGGGACTGTACGCGGGGTGGGCCATTAAAAACAGCTCTCAGCGTAGCAGTGCCGCTGAACAATTGTGATGCATGTCAGCGCCGAACGACTGGCCGTCGCCTTGTCCTGGAGGTGTAGGATCGTGAGTGAGGCGGCGCGGGGTAGGTAGCTGGTCAGGTAGCCTGGGCGGTAAGGTACGGGTACTTGAGTGGTCTCAGATGGGTTTTCTCTTCTTCTCAGGCCATTAAATGGGAAGTTAAATCGCATTTTATCCCCCATGTTTGGAAAGTATCCCAAGTCAATGAATTCCCTTCAACCCAGGGCCTTTACATCCTCAAACGGACGTCAACGTCCGCTCCCATGTCCTTTCCATGTCCCCCACGTTTTTTTTTCCCTCCACGAAACACCGAAATCCCGCGAGACAACTGAAGCCCCCCCCCCCTGAAGTATCACTAACACAAACATGTCAAGTGAAGCTCTCGTCCCCCCGTTACCTCTACGTTATCCTAAGCCGTTCGCTGAGTTCCATGTTTCCTCCGTCTTTCTGGTGCTCTGGTGCTATGTGCTCAAATGGCACAGAATCGTATTCGCACGTCTGTACCTTCTCAAACACATCCACTTGACTTCTTCACCGGCTTCCTCTTGTGATACAAGTACCACTCGGCGCAACCAGTCGCAGCGCGGGTGATGAAAGAACGTGGATGAAGATCTGGGGTACAGACAAACGTACCTACAGAGGAGGGAGCCCCGAGAGTACCTACACCTACGGTTTGCTTACCTCCAGAAGGAAAATCAGCGGTCGAACCTCACTTGGCATAGCTTCTTGTGATCTCAGTTTGTGAACCCCTTCGAACACCCCATACAATAGTCGGGTAGCCAAGCGTGCGGGATGAGACCACAGAAAGGGGGGCACCGCGGGGGCAGGTGAGAGCTCTTGTGAGCTGTGAGCTTGACTGGATTGTTGTAAAGCGCGTGCTCAACGTCGACTCCGTTAATAAAGTACCTAGTGTTTGCTTCAACCGTTTTGCATACCCACACAATAATCGAATGCTGCTATTTCGCCTTACTTTCAGCATCGTGAACTTCAATGAACAGCAACAAAACATCAGACTCTGAGACAGAGTCGTCCCCGGCATCGCTGCCGAGCGCTTGGCCTTCTACAGTCCACGCCCAACTAACATCGTGACCACCTTCAGGATTCATCACATCTGATCACCAGGACCACCTGGTAAGGTATTCAGGGGCAAACACCACTATCACTTACACGCGCCAACCGCTGTCTACCTACACCATAATCAATGCACCAATTCAGGGTCTTCAACACCCCATGAGTAAGGGTCTTCAGGGTCCAAGACCGCTAACCCTACCTACCCAACTAAACCGTGATACGTACCTCTATGTCTCACTTCCCACACCACCCTCACCCTCACCCATCCGAGCCATCTTCCCTCGGTCGGCCCATTCTAGGTATTCTAGATGCATCGGTATATTCGGAATCCCTTACCGGACCGTCGCGTGCAAGGCTACGGAAGAGATCACGCAGACACGGGGACGCACTTGCTGCTAAATAAGTGGTGTTTGCAACCATCTGGTGATCGTTGAACAGGGAAAACAAGGGGAAACAAGGGGAAACAATGGCGCCACGATCACCACCAGGCGCGCTTGTTCTTAACGCCTAGAAACGCCTAAAGGACCTCAAGCCTAGGGATCTGAGGCGCAGTTGAGAAAAGGGGGCATGCGAGCGTTTAGTTTTGTTTTACCTGTTGAGGTTCTCGTGAGGTGGCGCCCCCGCACTAGTAACTTTGATGCTTGGGGTTGTGCTTCGAGATGAGACTTGCTTCAGTCTTCAAGTGAAGTAACGGAGATAATTCCTCGTCGAGGTTGCCTGAAAGCTAGTAAGTTAGTCCATCAGACCTTAGCCAAACAATCCAGAAGTAAGTGATGCTGCCTGGAAGTGGACTTTTGGAGTCGAGTCAACCTGCCCACTGACACTACAGCACTAGATGCCGCATGCTGTCTGATAGTTCTGATAGGGCTGAAAGTCTCCAATCAAGCAATTTAGCCGTCTCGGTCCCTACGGCCATCAGCGGAGACGAGGAAACCAGGATCTTAGTTTAGGGGACCACATGGGCCCTTCTTGCATCGGCTATGTTGAGCAGCGTGAAAGCCTACTCGTTGAAGATGCGATGCGTGACTCGCAGTGTTTTCCTGAAGATGATGGGACCGCTTGCGACTGGCGGATGGGATAGGTACCTTTTTGGTCGTCTAGTCTACCACAGTAAGCGCTTGCAATTCGGTACTTGACCCTGTGGTTGAATGGTTTTGTAATTTATCTGTTAATCTTCGATGCAGGGCCCAAGTGATCGGCATCAGATATCCAGATGCTGCAGCTTCAGGGTCCAGTCCTATGAGGGCTGGAGGGGTTGTGGATGGATATGATCGAGTTGAAGGGTCGTTGTTTCTGATGTTAATAGTTTCGTTGGTTGCAGTACTACACTCGACCTCGGAGTAGCTGTGTCGTAAGAGCCTTTCCCCACGCTTGTTGCAGCAGCGTGAGACTTCTCCGTGGGGGGAATTCAAGATGTTTGTCGACGTGGCGCGACTGGGGAAGGCCTCATGACCAGCAAAAGTCTTCGAAATAAGGCTTTCCCGGGGTTGAGAGCTTGCGACTGACAACAACGCCCACTGAGCACTGACAGAGAAACAGAAACAGTGGGTGATGACCCCATATTCGAAGAAGCGCGGCGGGACCGCTGTCAGCGTCTCATCCCGAGTCTGACTTCTGAAATGTGATCAAAAAGTCAATTGGCGAGCTAGGTGGTGAATGATTCCCAAGGTGAGACAGCAATCAAATCATCAGGTAGTTGCAATTGCTTCCACTCGGTGTTGGTCCAGTCCCCGGTGAGACCGAGCTAAGGAAATTGTTAAGATGCTGTAGTGACAGTGGGTGAGAAGGGATCTTCAGGGACTCGTTCACACCCTCCGTCAGCTCAACGATATTAAAGGTGATAGAAATAGACAACTGTTTGGCTTTGAGACCTGCAATTGTGGGTGGTTGTGGTGGTGTGTGGTTGTCAGATGATGGATGGGATGGGGGACCGGCGCGCAGCCGGATGTCACCCCCGGGGCCCGTTCCGTGATGCCCGCCCGCCGTTCACAGATTATCAACAACCACACCCGACCGTGACCGGACCACGGAACGCCGCAACGGAGGGTAAGACTCCACTTGGCTGAAATATTTCAATGAAAATAAGGCCGAAGATAATATCAAAATATTTTATCGATTATTTGTTGTCGTCCACTATTTCGCCGAGACGTAACTTACCCTACTCGCTCCCCTCCCCACCGTTCGGACCGTTCGACAAAGCGTCCACCTGGCTTTCGGTGGGGACGGGGATTATCGTAACCCTTTTGCTGTCCGGAGCAGGGACATTCCCAACTCATCACGAGAACTGAATGACAACTGCCGTGACGAGCTGTTTGGGAAAAGGGACCTTGGTTGTTATGGTACCTTGCAGAAAAAAACGTTGTGTTGTTCGGTTTGTTCGTGGCCGTGCTTGTGTAGTGCTGATATTCGCCGCCGGTAACGATCACGGCGTTTCAAATCAGGCGTACGGAGTATCCAGAGAAGAGCAGGAAGGCTGAGCAAGTGGACAGAAGGCGTCGCGTGACCTTGAACATCGTCGTGATATCCGCCTGAAGCTCTGTTCTCGGCCTAGAAAGTTGCCTGCTGGCCTGCTGTGCTGTGGATGCCCGACGACCACGGGGGCGATGACGGGTTGCGACGGGGTACGGGGAGAATCTCGAGATCCATGCTCCGTAGTCCGTTGCGACTTCATTGCCGCCGGTGACCAGTAGCTGAACACGTATTTGGCCGTCAAGGTGTTCTGTCACGGGAAACCTCGGAGTGCGAAGTTGCAGTGGTCACGATGGTTCGTCTTGCATTGACTTTGTGGTGAGGGGTTACTTGCTTACAGATTTGACAAGGCAGGCAGCGGTCCACCTTACCCATGACGATCGTGCTAACAGTTATACGCCTATAATTGCAGCATGTCTGTTAGTAGCCCCCAATCCTAGCCCACAGGCTCCAGCGTGGCTTCATCAGATGCCCATGCAAAAGAGCGGGGGAACCACGGCCAAATCAATTCAAAGTTCTCCATGACAATGGATCCTCGACGCGGCGTATCGTAAGATGCGAATTAGAAAACACAAAAACCACGGGGCGGGGGAGATCTGGGAAGTGGAAAGTTGCGGGGTCTCCAGCCGGGCCTCCGGTTTAATCGCGGGGTTGGCTCAATGCTCATCCGGGGCGCGGAGGGAGTCTGTCACGGGTTGAAATAACGGAGGCCTCGACGGAAAACGGGGCTCCGAGGTTGATGCTGCCAGGTAAGATGGCATCTCGAACATTTCCATTTCCCACCATTGCCGGCGCCGAGACGGGAGTTTGGATGAATCTGCCGAAGGGTGTGGCACTGTTCTTCGACTCGGATGCTTGACCCGGACTACCTCGTGACCGGAATCATATCGTCAAATGACTGACTGGGGATGACTTCAGATGAAGGACGGAATCATGAACTACCGAGTCCGGTTCACGGCTGAACTATGAAAAGGGTGCGTAGCAGGCTGATCACGGCTTCATCTCCCACAAGCCCGATACCATCTTGGGATTTACCTGATGGAGTTCATCAACTTTCTGCCGTTGCCTCAATTCCGGGGAGGCAGGAGGGTGGAAATTGACGCGATTCAGGGTCCAAGGGTAGTGTGTCATGTGGCACATTTTCCAACATCATCAGGGTCTTGTAGATCTTGTGAGCTTATTCGAGGAAGGGCAAGGCGTTTGGGATAAACATAATTCCACAAGATATCTCGAAGTCTCGGCCCGTGAAGCCACACTGCTGAGTGGACAGCAAAAGTCGAGATCGTTCCCGACTTCCGGCGAGAACCTCACGACCAAGTCACAACCGCTGGGCTGGCTTTTCAGGCTGTGTTGCATCTCAGCCTCAACAGACAACACCGAGAAGGGGCCTCACGTGCCACGACACTGCTGCGTCTTTTTGAACGTTACGGTCTCCACTTTCGTGACAGGCTCGCATTTGTAATTTCTCTTCTGGCGCTCGCTGAAACTTGATTTTAGCAGAGGAAAAATTCGTATTGTAACGGAAATAATTCGGCCTGCCTTCGCACCAACAAAACCTGAAATGCTGCGAATGTGACGGCGGAATAATTCCACGGCGAACAATCTCACACACAACATTGGCGATGTCTCATGTTGCGAGTTGAACGACGGACCCGGTGGTTTCCCACCAGCAAGAAACGGAAAGGCATCAATGCCAGGCGGATATTACCGTCCTCTAGGCTCTGGCTGAAATGTCATCCGGAGATGGGAAGGTCAAAACGGAGCAAGGTGCCCATGTGCCGTTGAGTAAAAGTGGAATTCACCCCATGGAGTCGAAGGGATGTGGGCGAATTCTTTCTCTTTTTTTTTTCTTTTTTCGATAAAATATCAACATCGAAAAAGACATCAACAGCAGGTTGTAAGTTACACCCACAGTTCCACCGAAACCACCCTGTCAACAACTCCCCCGGAAGGCGGAAGCATTCCACTTTCTCCTCTCCCCATCGCCCTGCCACCGGGCAATGGGCATCAAGAATGCCTTGCAAAGACTTGGATACCTTGACCTGCTGATCGCCCTCCCAAACGACCACTTACCATCGCGTATTCAACCCACGTGTTGCCCTTAAACTCCTCCATGATGCTCCATCCGTTGTCGTGTCAACTCCAAAATTCCAAACAGAGTCGCGTGAATCCGCGTGAACACTCGCTTTGATAGCCGCGCAGCAGCCGCGATGCCGCCATCTCTGTACCAGTCCGGACCTTCCTAATGAATTTAGCCGGCGGCTGATGTTGCCGAAAACCTGGGGGATTCTCGAATCTTGAATTCTTTTTTGGAGTCAATAAAGTCACTATTGAATATGGTCATGGATGAAAATCGTCAATGCAATATCTAGTGTAACGGCGTCGAAAACAACCAACCGGCAGGACATCTACCGTCCAGGTCGGTGCCGTGATTTCAACCGCCTGACAACCGCAGCCCCAATTGGGGGACCTGACTTGCAGAGAAAAGTTTTCACGAAGATGGTGATCACAACCTTTGCTTCCGTAGTGGGGGAAGGTGCACCGGTACCAACCACCCGACATGGACATCTGTCACCTCATCGCCCTAGGGGTCGGCCACTCTGACCGGATTGCTGTCAGATACCGAAATTTTCGGTCTAGAATGGTAAAAATGGTGATTCTGACACGCCTTACCGCGCTAAGCGGTCTGATCGATAAACTTAGATAGACTTCTGGTGATAGCTGGCTGCCCACAGTACCAAGGCCTATCAAAAAGTCGAGTGTGCACGGACTCGTGCACGGCCTTTTTACGTCTGGTCTGTATGGTAAACGGTCAGGAATGGTAAAAATGCCAGATTTACCGAAAATACCGACCCCTACATCGCCCAGGTCCAGGGAGTTGGTTCCTGGCAGCTGCAAATCCTAACTCGGCATGCAACTCGGCAAAAAGGCCCGAAAAAAGATCAACGGTTTCTTGTCCCTGGACGTTGCATTGGGCAGCCACACAAAACACTGCAGACAGACCGTCGTCCGTCTGTCACTAGTTACCACCTGTCGCTGTCTCGCTTGTCAGTTGTCGCTATGCTGTATATCAGTGACTGGTGTTGACTGGCCCGGGCCATTTCCGTCCTCGGCCAAAACGGCAGGAAGATCGGAGGTTGCGTGGGCTCACTGGGCTGCCGGGCATGGTGCGGCGTGGCGTGGGGCCGTGGTGGGTGCAGCCGGTCTGCGCCGAGGGGCCGCCGAAGGAAGGCCGGGAAATGTGGATTGCATGGAATGCGTGAAATGCCCACTTGGCAGTTCCGTTGGCGGAGGGAGATCACGGACTAACTGCGGAGCGTGTATGAGCCGGACGCCTGATGCCGGAGGTCTTAGGTCGGATATCGCCGCCGACAAATGCACCAAGACGGAAGTGCTTACGAACTATCGTGACCCGACATGAACAACGTCGCGGGAGAAGCAGTGGAGCCACCGCGGGAGAAGAGATGGAAGGTGCGAACTGCGAAGACGTCCGGACTTGGTTGCCTTTTTCGGCGATGGCCTTCAACGCTTTAAGTTCATCGCCGATTTTGATATCGCCATTGTTTCGTGTTGATGTTTTTTTTGTCATCAGTCATCACTGCCTGAGATTGCACCTCTTCAGCTGCACCAGCATCAAACTCGCTTTCGCAGGCCCAAACACCAAAAACCCACAAGACCACGAACTTCTGGAACATTTCCCACAACAGTTAGGGAGGGAAGCCCGCTCCGCTGTCAGCATCGTCATCAATCACCAAATTTGCGCTTTGGCCTTCCACTTCCTTCGCTCGCTTCCATCGTCGGTCCGTCAATCGATCGGACATTGATCATGTCAGTCATGTCAACTTGTCAAGAAGTTGAAAGACGGCCCGACTTTCCCTAGTCCACCGTCGCCGCTAGAAAAGCTGGAAAGGGGAAAGTTTTCAGCCCAATCACGCGTGTCGGATGGATTTGCGTCCGCTGAAAACTAGTGCAGATGTAATCCGCAGCTAACAAAGGAGTTCTTGGCGGTCTTTGAGTTGAAGTTTCTTACATTCGCTAATCTGAGATTGGTCGGATGAGAGATCGTGTACCTGTCTGGTACGGTACGGTATGTTTCGATGTTGATATTCCGTACCATTGATGATAACCCCTTGTGCAAGTTCTGATAAATATTGACATCAGAGGTATGTACGTTATCGGAGAATAGGCGGATGTAAACAGAGGAAGGAACAGGACAAAACAAACATCGGTCCGGGCTCACCGTTTGGAATTCGGGACGGAGACGGGAGGGGTCAAGATATCTCGATTGAGTGCTTATATACGTACATGCAGGGTAGGCAAGTAAGCAAGACATGCCTTGCCTGGTCATATCGTCGTCCCCATGGCATGTTTGCAGGTTGGCTTGTTTTGAGTTTGTGATGAGGTAGGATAATCGCGATTTGATCTCAGATCTGTCGCGGCTATGTGCCTTTTTTCCCGTATATCCGCATAGTATCCGCGTCTGCGGCGGACAGGCATCGCAGGTGAAGCATGTACATATGTGTAAGCAGGGTAAGGTACCTTAGGAGCTACAGCTTCCTTTTTGGCTGGCTGGGTGTCTTTGAAGGTCTAGACGACGGCGAGGTGCGTGATGTATGAGTTGGTAACCGAACCGAACCAACATTCTACCCCGGGAACCCGTCATGGGATGAGGAAATCATTGCCTTTCGTATCAGAAAATGGTCTCTTTCCCCGGATGATGTTTTCATCATCTGCAAGGAGGACATACATGTCTACCTTACATATGTACATGCACATACACTTTACATACGGACGTAGGGCTATGCGCAGAGCCGACTGCAGCAGCACTTGCTCCGTATCCGATTCCGTGCACACGGGTTTTTGTTTTGCATGACATGTGCCAACTTCAACGTCAACTGGATTCCTCACGTCTTTACCCCCAAAAATCAAGGGCATATTCCACCACAAGATGCCGTGAGACCAACAAGTACCAAACACCATATGACATCGCACTACTTCTGGCGGGTAACACTATGCAATCCCGGTAGTAGCAGTTCACGTCTGGTAGCAGAGGTCCAGACCGGGCAGCTTCTTCGTTCAACGTCAAGAATGCGGGGGTGGAGACCAGACCCCGGAGATCATCATGACAGGGACACAACATGTCGAACTGGTCGATCATCAGATCGGGGATTTAATATGTTGGCGACTAGCGACAGATAATTTGAGGCAAGTGACTGGAAGCTATTGACAGCTTTGTCCTCATCTTCTGGGTTCCCTTCAATACGAGCGGCGGGGAGATGTTGGCGTTACCGTCTCATGTATGTAGCCGTTGTCAGGCTGACTCGTGGCTTGAGCTTGGGTTGTTCGCAGTGTTTTTCGTGATGTTTACCACTTGAAGTTGCTTCAAATTCAATGGATGTCTGACAACGCGAAGTTGATATGTCGATGTTTTACCCCATCCGTGAAGTGGGAAGTATGGGGAAGTGGAACATACCGTTATCCGATGGTGATCAGTTCCTTCCGTTCAATGGTACTATGAGTGATGTTTCACATCGTAGCTTCCTCTTCTTAACTTGCAATACTTTTCTCGTTTACGATTCCCCCCAAAATCAGATGCAGGCTTGAAAACTTTCCTTTGCCACAGCTTGAATACCCATCTCACAACAGTCAACAAGACATCCGACCTGCTGCTCTCTAGACACCACCATATGCATCGTATTTACTAGGGCCAGAAACGCTTCCGCGCGCAAACCGTAACAGCCGCTTACACGCAGTCGCCATTCACAAACGCAACCAACAGCCGCGCTTCTGTTCTTCCCCTTCCCATTCCACTTCCCGCCTTGCGACGCCCCCCCACACGGTTTGCACCCATGAAGACTCCTTCCCTAGTCGTAATCACTCGAAATACCATCCCATCCACATGACGGACCCCGAAAGGATTTCATCCCCCCTCAGAAGGTGGGACGGAGCCGAAGCGAAGACGGGAACGGAAGGTACGGGTCACTCCGCCGTACGCGCGGAACGGCGGACGGGGAGCTCCTGCCTGCCCGCTTCGCCCGAGGGTCATTTTCGACAGATCCCTTTTTTTCACTCAATCAATGTCAGAACCTAGGATCAAAAGGTTGCAATCACGATGACATGGGGCGAAAAGATGGGGAAATGGGAACAAGCCAGGGGAAATGTGAGGCACTGGGGGGTGATGGTGATTTTTAATGAAGGGACGCATGGTAATTTATCCCACGTGTTTTGGCGCAAAGGTTAGCTGGGTAGACTCAAAATGATCCCTGGGTAGACTAAAACCCACTTTTCTGGGCATATAGCCAATCACTGACTTTCAACCGCGCCCGCCAAGGAACCTCACTATATCACCAGCCAAGTATATTCGCGCGCCCTTTAGTAGTACTATTATTGATTTGAAGCTATCGCCATCTCCGTTAGTATCGCTATCGCTATCGCTATCGCTATCGCTATCGCTATCGCTATCACTATCGCTATCGCTATCGCTATCGTTATCGTTATCGTTATCATTATAATTTTCCTTATCACCATAGCATCACCCCTAAATCCTAGAAAATTTTAGTAAAATTGGGGGCATAGGATATCGAGAATATCTTTCTAATACTAAGTACCAACCCCGGATCTTATACGATAGGCAACGCTCACAGGGCCTTTACGTGCAACAAACGGACTGTAGAAGAGGTATTAGAATAGCGGCGACACCAATATTAATAGCCTAAGGACTATAACCTATCAATTGACTGTATTAATAATATTGAATAATTCTAAACAACGAGAATTTAGTAAGCTTTTTGCGCGGCTAATACAGAAGAAAAGTGGGTTTTAGTCTACCCAAGGATCATTTTAAGTCTACCCAGCTAGCATTTCCGGTGTTTTGGGTGGGACAATTTGCGGAGGGTCGGAGAGGAGGAGGGCGAGGAGGGGCTGTATAATTCGGAGATAGATGGGGGCCGTCATCATTTGCGTATTCCGTCATTTGGCTTGATACTCGAACTGGATTTGGAAATGCGGTGCTTCTCTTGTCTTGTCGGGTTTTTTTTTTTTTTTTTTTTTTTTTTCTCGTGGTCCCGGCGGCGGTTTCAGCCCAGCAAGTGAAGCTGAAGAGTTATTCAGCAACAACAACACCTCCAGCCCGACCTCGGATGTCGTCGTTGTCAGGAAAAGAAACGAAACACAGCCAAAAAGCCAAGGACGGATTTTCGTCCTCGACATGGCAGTTTTCGAACACGAAGACACACACCACCACGGTTACCACAAACCAAACATCGAAAATCAAAAAAAGCTGAAGCAAAAGCGATTTTGATGGCGCAAAAAGAGGTGTGGTTGCAAATCTTCCTCCCCAACAAGGGTGCTTCACTGGCCCTGGTATTACTAGTCCCCGTACTAGCAGCACATCATGCACAAAAAGCGTGGAGCGTGGGGGAGTATGTCACACTTCAACACCACGTCCACTCAGTCAACATCAAGGTAGCCATCCTGTCGTATGGCGTGTAGGTATTAGGTCCTGTGTACACTACAATTTGTACACCATGCGGTGCTAGTTACCTACTGGTCGGCAACCAGTTGTTGCGCGGGGGACCTTTTACAACTGATTCGCTCCTGGTCAGGGCAAAGAAGGAATAAGGGACTGTTTTTAGTCGACTCGGGGTTGAGCGAAAGAAACCGTAGGGAGAAGAATGAGATAAATCCCGTTATGTCTTGTCTCCCATGAGTTACCTAGTTAGACTTTGTCCAACGATGATACAGGTAAACTCTTCAATGAATTTCCCAAGATGTATTTGGGAGAGTCCGGGGAACAAAGAGCGCAGAAACGGGATGGCGTCCGGCACGCGATCACGAGACTCATATGGAATGCCGTTTGGTTTCTTTGACCATTCTCTGAGGCGGAGATCCCCGTGCAATTCGACCGACCGAGAGATCGACGAGGGCATGTTCAGTTCATTCAACTGTTCCAGACAGTTTAAACAGTCTATCTCTATGTGTCGAAATCGAGATTGGAAGCCATGGATAGTGTGGACAGAAGAGGGCACGTGATAGCGTCCAGTCTGTCTTGCTGTCTTGTCTTGTGTAAGTGGCAATATAAAACCATACCTAGCTTGTTCCCTGTCTGTCAGTTGTCAGTTTTGATTAAAACGGAGTGGTATACAGTAGCTGGCTGGATTTCGTTCCATTGATTCAGTTTTCAGCTGCTTGGGCTTGGGCTGTCATTCCCACCGTCTCACTGGAAAATAAGAGCGAGAAATACCGGATTAACAGCGACTTTCCGACCAACCAAAACACAGCTTCTCTTCCCGGATAGCATGTGGGATGGTTGTTGTCCCTTTTTGAGTTTTTAAGCACACTTGACCACCTTTTATTTTCCAATGGCGCAAAAAGAAGAAACGAAAAGATAATTGGGGGAATTTGGGGGGTGTTGACCACGGCCACCTCCTCAGCGACACAGTGTTGACTTCAACGTTTTCTGTTTGTCCGTCGCAAGTCCGTTTGGCATTTTACGATTACCGAGCCGTGTTGTCAGTGTCGTGGTGCAACGTAGGCGCCGTGCCCCGGACGGCCTCCCGCCGCCGTTCACAACACGCACACGGAGTGAACAGCGCCGGCCGTCCAGTATCCACTTCCCCGGACCTGGAGTGCGATCATCATCAAACCCCCGTTCTCCCCGGGGAATTGGGAAGGGACCCATTTTGAACGTCCAGGAACGTCCAGGAACGCCAGGAACGTCAGGAAGCGTCTAGATTCACGACAGAGTCGTTCGTCAAGGTAGCAAACATGGGGTGATCTTTGTCGCCTTTCACCACTTCATCACACGAAGGCTGTTGTCATCTGTCTTCGCTTCCAGACTGCCGGGTATGATTTTCTCTAGGGATAGGCCTGATTGGGCGAAGTCTTTCATCTTGTCGATGACAAGGCTGGAGGTTTTATGAGATGCAACAGGTCGGTCGCTTTGCAAAAGTTTGCTTTTGATCGAATGCCCTTGGTGCGGCCTCTCGTTTCATGAGGCACGCAGGACCACGCAGGGCACGCTTGAATCTTGATCGTCGTTACCGTCTGTCTGGAAGCGAGAGTAGGCAGGGCAGGGCAGTAAGGCAGGTCATTTTGAATCAATCGTGATCTTACCCCGAATGATGCTGGCCCTCAGGGGCAACGAATCTCCACAGACGTAATCGGCTGGCTTGAGATTGCAGCATTTCGAATCCGGACATGACCGTTTGGAATACCGGGGCCGTACGAAAAGGCATGGTGGTGAGGAAGGCCGACCGGCCCTGTCTCCGGTAGCAAATATCCCCTATCCCTGGACCGTTATGATGAGCCTGGTGCTCACGTGCCGAGCAACGGAAATGCCTCGATCCCAGGCAAACTCCAGGGTTGGATGAGTAATGCTTGAATTCGTGAGGGAAAAACGAATATCCACCCACAGGAAAACAGAGATCCACAAAAACCCCGAGGCTAAGAATTGATGCCGGCTGCGAATGACCCAATGCCATGGCGTCGAGAGAACGGTTACATCACCCACTGTAACAGAACTTACAGAAGGCGTGGAGAAGGCATTGTTGACATTACCGGGGAATGAAACGGCGCATAAAGCTCAAGAAAAACAGTCGTAACAAAGTGTTTTTGGTGTTTTTGACAACGAAAAGAAAAACAGCGAGAATGTGTCCGTCAGAAGTGAGTTCTGGAGGAATTGGTTTGCAGAGATGGTAGGGCGCCGTCGTATCCTCCCGTAGCCGGAGATCCGAATTTCCCTTTCCTAGTGCGTCCGCGGAAGGTGAAGTTCTGCGCCTGGCGAGTGCGATTTTACGGTACTGCAAATCATCGACCAGGACAAATCATCGACCAGGGACACTGCTGGCAGTGCTGCTGTCGAGCAGTGAATAATACAGCGTGGGGTGCATCGTCGATTCGGATGTGTCTTGTTGCACAGCGCAAAGACAGCAAGAGACAAACAGACTCTGCGATATGTACCTATGATGTCGAAAAGGGAAAACACAATCATCAGGTCCAGAAGTTGGGCCGGGTCAAGACTCAAGACATGATGGGCCGACGTTCCCAGGCAAATCCAGGCTTCTCTCCCTCGAGGCTGAGGTCATTGTCGAAACGTGGCTGGCCCAGAAGCGTACGGCATCTTTTTGGTCTTTGGCAGGACGGCATCGTGATGGTGGCCGACTCTTGTCCAGTGAGAATGAGGTTGATATGGCAACTGACCAACTCCCCGCATATGAGATATTACTGGAACCGGCAGTACAAATCAGACGGGAGGTTTCTCATGCCATTGACTTGCCACGAATGTGCTCAGCGGACGGATTGTCCCCAACAAGCCGTACCAACAGAAGAGGGCTGCCGTCCGCATGCGCCTTTGCGTCTCTTCCATTCGAAAGAGACACATCGTGAGATTCGCTGCATTGGGTTTGAGACGGACGACGTGAGGCCGAATGTGTTGTTTAACTACGGACGGGTAGGCGAGGTGTGTGGGTGTTGTTGGCCGCGGCAAACGGAGCCGCCTGCTCCCTGTGATGAGGATGAAATCACGAGGTCAGCTGGGGGGCATCAGGGAGGGGCAAACTGCCCTGCCCTTGCTGCCCTTGCTTCCAACCAGACGCCGTCACAATCACAGCCGTGCCAGCACTCTGGATGGCTTCCCGCTGTCGATTCGATCACAGGCCGTGGTGCCCGTTGTTCCATTTCCATTGTTGGCCGGCGGGGGGTGACCCTATTTCAGGCTTTGAGACGTGATTGCCGGCCATTCTAGTCGACGGCAGTGCTGGATTGAGACGCAATTGGCAATGATGTAGTCTAGAATCTAGAAGGGTATGCGTAATGACGGGCGGATGGTCCCAATCTTGTCAATCTCTGGCAGTCTCGTGTGCTTCTCTGTTGGTCCTGGAGTGGCCGGAAGCAGCCATGGAACAGTCGAACCCTTCATTTGGAGCCATGCAAAGGCATTGACAGGGCAATTGACGATGAGGACTCGTGATCAAGAGCTGATCTCCCACAAGGGCCTCACTGCCGTGGGTTGTTGAATTGGCACTGAGTGCAGGCATTCGCAAACAGGCATCGCAGGCAGATTGCAATGCGGGCCAACGATCCGCTAGTCGCTGGAGGGCTGTAACATTGGGCGACAGGTGTCAGGCACCCGCTGCCAGTCATTCATCAGGAACAGACAGGGACAGAAAGCAAGTCCTGGTCTGAGCACTGACCACTCACAGCCCCCAGGAACGGTTCAGGTTCGAGAGAGTCAGCGTGGCGATTTGCGGGGAAGAAGGCCTGGGCTTTTCCCAGCTTCAAGGCCATCTGAGCACCTGACTTTGACTCGACGGCGGCAAGGCTTTCAGGCTGTGCCAGTTTGAAAGGGTCCGTTTTGTTGCACCTGATGTCCAATGTACTGGAAATGCGGCAATGGGCCGAGATGGGAGAATGATTGACCGTTTTCAAACACATCTTGGGACGAGGTGTTGGCACAGAGACCGAGACATCGAGAAGACAACACGCCAACGGACATCCATCGTGATTGATATGAATATGTACATATACTACAACCGTGGTGAGAATGAAACCTGGATTTCCGGGAGATCTCCCCGAGAAGCCCAACTCATCATGAGGGATGGCAACCCATTTGGGGAGAATAGTTCCCATTCCAGCATCAAAGTAACCCATCATTCCAGTTGAGGCACTCTGCTAGACATTCTGGGTAGCATCTTCTACCGTCGACATGTCTCTGGCATTTCTGTGTCCCATCCGGCGTCCCTGGGGCCTGAGCAGCCGACCGTTTGCGACACCCAGGCACGCATGATTCAAACCGTGGGCTGGGGCCGAAAATGCTCCCGAAACCCCACAGGCGCGTTAATATCCTAATTGGTCTAGATGCTATGTGGCGAGCTAAGCCTCATGCGGTATGTTTCTGGCTCAATGCTACCCTTCCAGGCAATTGAAGCAGTTCAGCCCCAAGACATGCTGTTGACGGACCTGAACCTTGGGTTCCAACGTTGATTGTGCCCCAGATTTGACGCCCTGTCGGGACGAGCGCAGACGGTTGCCGTTCCGGGGATGCGATTGCGATACTGATGCAATTCGAGCGAATTCGAAACCGCGAGACGTCGGTCCATCACCAGACTGGACTTGTACAGTTTGGCATGTCATTTCCACTATGACGCCCTGACGGTCGTGTCAGACTATGTTGATCTCGAGTCCGTGATGCTGTTTTTGAAGGGATGGTCCCGACGGATGCACCTCATCACAAGGCACAAGTCCAACTGCCCTGCCTGACATGTGGAGTTTTGGCTGTGATTTTCGTCCGTTCTGTGCTGCTGCGAGTTTGACTTTGACTGAACTGAACTGACTGCGGAACTGAGAGCGTGAAATCGTGGGTGGGCACGGGGGCAGCAGAAAACGGACGACAGTGCAAGGGTTTGAGCTGGACTGACCGGTACTTTACGATTACAAAACTGATGCACCGGTCAGTTACCCGTTTCGGTTGGCTTACTTTCACGGGGGAGTACCACGTACCGCTCCGTACCCGCGTACCGTAACCCCCGCCACCACCACCCACCACCCTCCAATTCGGCCCTCCATTACGAGCCACCAAGGGGTCGCCGGTACGTATTGCTTGTACCTGTACTGTAACCGACAACACAGTTGAGCAAGGGACAAGGGGCCGAGTGTGGACGGTACGGTATTGAACCAATTGGCCTCATTCACCGCGTCTTGTGAGCGGCCACTCTGGGTACTGGCCAGTGGCCCAGGGCCCCGTCGGTCCCATCCCGCGCTCCAGTGCCAGCACAAGAAGCAAAGTGGATGACTGACAGTACGTACCGGAAATACAACCAGGAGGAGTCCAGGACAGGGCAGTGGAAACAGCGAGCAGTCGCGGTCGGCCTGGGCCTCCGCTTCGATTGACTTTGACGTCCACCCCTTCCTTGCCAATCCAACCTGCCACTGCAGTACAATTAGACATCAATATCCTGTCCCCCACCACGGTCCGAATCCCTCTTCTGTTCGATCTTCTCGTCCTTTGTCACCAACTCCTGTTCAACACCAACACATAACAACAAGTTACCACCCACATCACGCATTGGTCTCCGACATTCCGATTCCGACAGCTTCTCAGTAATCACTAATTGCTGCGACTCTCACCACAAAGCCGCCACTGCGCTTGGTTATCTGTGGAACTTGAAGGAAGCCGACGACGACGACGACATCAACGATCTCGACGACAACGCTTTCAACGATCACGCGAGACATCTGAGGGAATAAAGGGACGCAATAGAGGAGGACTCCGACTTGCATTGAAGCGACTCCTGCGCCAACACTCGCACTACCGGTACTGTACCTTTCATCGCCGACATAACAGACCCACCACAGCCGGCCACGAAGTCGAAAAAAGCGGGCACTCCCAAGCGAAGAGATTTACACTTAGGACATCCGGTCCCCGAACCCGTCGACAACAACGGACAACAACAAGAAACCAATTCCATACTAGTTCTCAATTGTCATCCGACACTTGCTGCGGAGCCATCTCAACTTGGGTCCACTTTCGGTGCAGAGCAGATCCTGATTCCACAGCCACTCCAGGATCGCATCCGCTGAAAGCAACCGTGAATCCAACTTCACAAACAACTCGCCTCGACAGAGACAATAAACCAAAAGCCGCACCAAATCCCCAGTCACAGGCTCGACTTTCGCGGTCGTTTTCGCGAAGTTAGCCGTCACCATCCGCCTTATTTGCACTTGTGCGTCTGCTCGGACCCAGCGAGCAGCCTTCCCCTCATCATGCCTCTGTCATTAGAGACGCCCGTCCTGCAGGTCGACGCCAATGTCATCCACAAGGTCGACACTACCAACCCCGCCAACCTGTTTAGCATGTGGACAGGTACGAGCCCAGTCTCCTGACTCCCTACCCTTGATCTACCCGCATGGCGCCACCCCTGCGCCCCAGTAGCAACTGCTAACCTTGGACTCTTCTCCCTCTCTCCAGTCTTTGCCCGCTGCCGTGACTCCGTCCACCAAGGCCGTCGCCTTGAAAACCTGAGTTGGCGCCTCTGGAACCGGGAGACATTCTGCTGTGAAAACGACGTTGCCGACATCGAGTCTTCTGCTACCTGCCAGCCTCAGGACATCCAAAGGTATTCGGGTGGCGAGGACATGCCCCAACTATCCGGTAGTGTTGATTCAGCTTTGGACGAGGAAGCCGTTGACTTTGGCAACGATACGGACGCCGAGCCTCTCGATTACCTCCGCCCCCGGATACAGCGGCAGGACTCGTGCGCCAGCAACCGCAGCCGTGGTCGTGAGCGTCACATCACCTCTGGCGATCTCGAGAAGATGGTCGTCTCCATCATTGAGACCAAGGAGCCTTTGAACGCCCCTCTCCCGAGCATCACTCTCGTCTCACCTCCCGTCAAGGAGACCAAGCCTGCGCCTGTCGTCCACCAGCTCGAGCGGTCGGGTTCGACTACGACAGAGTCTTCCTGCAACACCTCTGAGAACCCCTCCATGGAGTCGCTGCAGACCGCTGCATCTCCCGAAGCTGCCCCTCAGCTACGACCCACCATCATCACCCGTGGCTTCTCTGTCTCTCCCTCTCAACTTCCCATCATTCAGCATGCCTCCGCCCATGCTTCTCGTCAGCCCTCGCCGAGCGTGATTCCCGAGCCTACCGACGCTCCTGCTGCCAAGCTTGTCCAGCCTAAGAAGCAACAGGCCCGCTTCGCATTGGGCGCGTCCAACTCCGGCGACGATTCCTACACTGACCGCGAGCAGAGCTTCGACCACAGGAAGCAGCAGATCCCTCTTCCGCCTAAGAAGAAGATGTTCCAGGTCGGCAGGGGATCATCTGAGGAGGAGGAATCCCCAAGGGACCTGAAGAGGACAGGTGCGCTTAGCAAGCAAGTCGACATCCAGGACAGCTCGGCCATTAGCGACGACTCGGATAGCGACTATGTCGACGAGAGCGCCATTGATGACGAGGATGACTCGTCTGACTGGGAGGATTCGGTTGAAGAAAATGGAAAGTCCAGCGTGGATGACAAGTTCAACTTCCAGCGTGTCGACTCCAAGGTCAACCTCACCTCTCGGCGGTCGCTCATCACCCTGATGCTGCACAACAACACCCGGGCGCAGAAGCTTGGCAACATTGCCTCGCAATCCACTTCGGCTATCCCGCGTGCCCGCACCCAGCTCAACGGACCTTCTGGGGTTCCTTCGCCGAGCGACTCCGACGAAGCGCCGTTGATGATGAGAGGCAAGCGTGCTCCTCCTATGCGTCCCATCAACGAGATTCCTAGGTCTGCCGCCCAGCCCATCAACGCGGTTGCCACCGGAATTCACCACCAAGCTTGCCTGTCTCCTCGTACCACGCGGCGTAACATGCTTGCCACCGAGCTGACCGAGTCCCTTCGCCGTAACCTGCTCTGGGAGAGATCCCACAAGAACTCGACAGCCACTGCGGTGCTCAAGCGTCGCCACACTTCTCAGGATGTTGCCAACCTTAAGCAGTATCCGGAGCGTCCCTGCATGAAGGACGACAACGACAAGGAGCGTTGGGACCAATACTTCAACAAAAACGCCTATAGCGGCTATCACGCACAGGGTTGGTAAACATTTGTTACCATCCTACATCACTTATGCACATATCTCAACATAACAAAAGATACCCTTGGGGCCCATTAACTGGGTAACCCAATTGGCAGACCGGTTCGGCTGCCGTGTACACTTGATTCCAGCATTGGGAGCGACACACATTAACGAACTTCACTGCATGACCCGGCCGGCGTTTGATTGTTTTTGATTTTCTTTGGGCTCGCGCATTGTACGCATCAGTTTGGCCTTAATATTCATGGTGGATCTGGGTCAAATGGTCTTTCACGGGTGGACAGCCTTCGGGATTACAGGCTGGCGTGAAACGGCCGATGTTTACAATGATGGCATCACTGCCCTGGGTTCATCAAACGGAATTGGGGGGAAATGGGGACAGGCGGGCTACTTATTATCATGCATCGGTTGCGGGCTTCTGAAATCAAGTTTTCTTTTTCTCTTTCTCATTTGGCAACATTGAACGGCGTTTCTACTTTCTCTCTCATCACCATGATACCAAAGTCCTTGCATTTGCCGGGGTGTTTCTTCTGTCTGTCCTTCGCGGTCCGATGCAAAATGCAGACCGCTTCTCACAAAACTTCTTACTACCTTTCACATGTTTCACACTAGTGATTTCCCTTTGTGACATATGGCTTGGCATCGCAAGCCTTCTTCTCGCATGGCTGGGGGTGGGAAAAACAAAAACGAAACAAGCTGCTGGCTGCGTGTACGATACTTGTTACTTTTGAAAGGGCTGATCGGTCAGGGCGCTGCGCTACGCTACGGACAAATCCATCCGCGTGGTTCGCGCTTCCGCCCAATCTTTTCTTGACAGCAGAGCAGGCTAGTGTCTAGCGGAATGCAGGTTGCGAGAAGGGAAACAAAAAGGAGAAAGCGAGCGAGCGAGCGAGCGAGCAAAACAAAACGCGAAAAACGCGAATTTTCTACACAAAGTTCAAGTGTCTACACAAAACGGATAGTGATATTTTCATAATGGCGGCTGGTGATGGAAGGACAAAACAAAACGGCGGCGGCGGCGGATGCCATAATGAACCGCCTGGCCGTTGAGCAATTTCTTGCTTGGAGTAAGCGAGTACTCCGAAACAGCATACTTATCAAAACCTCTTGTGAGCCAAAAACAATTGCAAAAGGATTCACCAAATTCATTACTGCATCTTTACATGTGACTGCCGCTTGGGTTTGGAAATAAGGGTGAGGTGTAGTGTCGGGTCGAGGTCTCGAGAGCCTCAATAATTGCGGCGGTTACTCAACTGTAACACAGGCCAGGGGCAGCATCGGAAACGGATTGGCATCATGGGGTTCATCATCGGCGTCATGTACATTGCAATAGCTATTGTGGTACACTAATGATAATGGCTAATTCTTGGCTCCCGGATACCCATCTTTGGTTACTTTCCAGTTCTTCAAGTTTCAACATCGCAATTCTCCCTCAACGAAGTGCATCATCCTCATGCATTTCTCGAACCCTAACTCCATTGATCTTCGCGTCACCAGCGTGTGATATCCGTGATTTACATTCTTCAAATCTTGATTTCAATCTTGCGATCTTGTCACTTTTACCGTCTCAAATGCGGGGAAAAGTGGAAAAGACGAGATCGCATTTCCCCTCACATGGCACTTTTCATCCGAAGAACCGTTGCAAGTGTTGGAGCCGTAACCCGATCTTTTATCCGATATTCTCCGGGTCTTTTCGGGTCTCCAACCCCATAGATTTGCGGTCATGACCATAAATTCCCCAGATGGGATCTTCATCCCTTTACGTAGTCTCGGTAAGTGCGCTGCTTGGCCTTTTTGTCTCAGTTACCCCACGGGGTTATGGGGGTTATGGGCTTGGGGGGTTTCGGACCTGGGGAAGAAGGTTTGTTGTGGACAATCAGGGATACATGGGGGAGCGGGCGGACCTGAGGTTCGGCGGTCGGATACTCTGTCGTCGGGATCGCGAGGTGATGAACAAAAATGAAGGGATGAAGGTGAGGGGATAGGGGCACGGGGGAGATCAGGAGAAAGGGAGAAATGGCATGTGAACGAACTACTGCTATCATTTACCATCATCGCTAGCGACCGCAAACGGACAAGACTCACACCTAGGTAGGTAGAGGCTCTCACACGAAGGGAGGAGGCTCGGAGGCTGATGGAGGGTCGCGAAAGACGTCATAACCAACCGCCGCACCCAAATCGCGGCACCCAAATCGCAGACAAACAACACACACCGTTCCAGAGGCTCAGCGAGAGGGCTAGACAGTAGGTAGACCTGTGCATTCCAGAGGGAGCGCTCACCGCCGCCTAGTAACTTCCCGCGAAATCCGCAAACCCGCACACACAACCCGTATACCGCATCTACTCAACCATAGCAGATATGCTCTGTGGGTCATATTGGATTATAAGCGAATCCTATTGGAGAGATGCTGCATATGCAGCTAAGAGGGAGCTAAAACTGCCCGCATAAGCTGTGACTTTTCCCAAAAGAGGAGATCTGTTATGGTTGAGTAGATGCGGTACACAGTAACCCGTCCCGGGATACCGTTTTCTGTTGGTTCCGCATGCCGCATTTTGGTGTTGGTGATCGACGGCAAACTACCCTTTTCCAAGTAGACCAAGATGATTAGTGCGAGGGTTAGTTCTAGTTGACAAAAGTGACAGGGCAGAAACAGAAGTTCCAAACATGAATAATCGGCCCGGGGATGTTTGGAAGAAAATTTACACGACGGACGGTCTTCTGTTTGGTTATGGAAGAATACCGGGGCCGGTATCGTGTGCAGGTAACGTAAAGAAGATACATACATACAGCAAAATACCGGTGCCAGTCACCGGGGCGCGAAAACTTTCCCGTCCTGCAGGCACTTTACAGGTCCGAATTGCAGAAGGGGCCAGACGGACAAATCGCTGCACCAAAACGAGCGGCATCTTGCAATCCCCTGACTTCACGTTCCTCGATTTGACTGTTGACGCCGAATGCAAAGGTCAAAAGATCTAAAATGTCAGAGCCTAAGTCATCACCTCACCGCCCGCATCACCACTGCAATCACCAGACTGAAAGGACGGACCGGTATGATGTAATGCGGCCCTCTATCATCCCATCGCTTCTGTACCCCAACTTCACATGCCAGAAATACTGGATGCCTCGAGAACTCCAAATTCTCTTCATCCGATGTGATGATTTCAGAGGGCGGGCAACGGCACCCCTTTCGTTCTTTCCTTCCTTTGTTCTTGAGCAGGCCCAAAACTTCCACGTGCACACATTGTTGCGAAAACCGCCGGATTCATCATGGTTGGCACAGTCGACAAAAATGCCCCTCTTTCACGTGTATGCGCATTTTGGGCCCTGAGGAAGTCGCCAACTTGTTGCCCGGAGATGCTGCCCCTTTCGACGGGTTTTGCTCCGAAGACATAACACTGAAAGGGATGGCTCTCGTGCTGTCAATTGATAAAGGTGAGATGAATGAACCCATTACCAAGCACCGGTCTGGTATCATTGAAATGGAGGAGGACACGACGATGCACCCGGCATGTGGGTGACCCGACGCAGGCTTGAAGCAGGGCACTATGCAGTAGTTAACCCTAACCCCGACATCCGTGTCTTTCGTCGTGTAAGTGGCTGTACCTTCGTGCCTCCGTTTCTTCAACTTCAACCTTTGGAATTCAGGGACCCAGGGCGCCACTTCATTCACCAGGAATTCGTTTACATTTAGACTTCATAATACGTATCAGAGCATGTTAGTTTACTTACACCTCCACGAGCGCCATACTTTGGATCTGGCCAGGATAGTTTAAACCCACTGTGCCATCAGCAACCCATCGGACCTTCCCCCTTCCTCCTTTGTCGCCAACCCAACTTTCTTCCCACCTGACAGCATCCCAAACACCTTGCACCTTCTGGGATCCAAGAGCCCCTCACAAGTGTATTTATTCCGATCACTAAACCCTTACCAACTCCACCCTTATCCCAAGGAAACCAACCGCAACAACAAGGGCATAAGTGAGTGGCGCCGCCTCGGGCGGCCTCGCAAGGCACAACTCAATCCGTTGCGGTCCCTTTCCCCTGGGACCTTCATGCTAGGATCTGGGGAAACATCAAAGAACGATACATACTATGGGAGGTCTAGACCTTTTCCGGTCTTTGTTTACTGCGGAAAACACTTTCGGAATTCGGTTCACGTGCCGACCGTTCATCCCGACCAACCGGCCGTAACCTGGGGCCGGAGTGGGACCGTGACGGGGGTGAAAGGCGGTTGCCACATTGTGAACATGAAGAGGTGGTGAGAGTAAAGTGTTAGAAGAGTGAGTGAGGGTGGTTGATGAATGAAAAGAACAATGTCTAGGGCTGTGATGAGGCTCGTGGGGGGGTTGCTTGACAGTGTGTATAAGTGGATGGGAGATATTTTTCTTCAAAGAAGGTCGAAGCTCTCCTGGGAGTACCTAAGGTGAGATTGGAGTATTTCTGAGATGAAACAAATATCGTTGAAACATTATAAGCAAGTGTTCTTTGGTTTAATCCCGTGCTGTCACAACAACTACACAAAATCAGAAGACTGCTCGGTGCCTTTGTCCCGCTGTAAGTCAAATCACCAACATACCGTTTGTTGGTTTCCATCACCCGGGCACCTAGCCAACAAGCCCTTTCCGCATCTTCACATTCTCTCCGTTTTCAGGGGTTGCAGGACCGTCAAACGAAAGTAATGTAATCTCGATATCACGCCCAGTTCAAGTACATACCTGGAGCAGAGTAACATGACAAGTGGACCGAGGCCGTGACCTTCACTTCAGTTAGTTCCTTTCCAAACCCCGTTTCCCAGATCAACGACCCCAGGACCCCAGCAAAGAGAGTCAAGACAAGCTTTTGTGGCAAGAATTTACCCCCCTTTCGCTTTGGCACACTCAAACGAACATGACACTTGGCGATTCAAGGGCTGAGCATATCCATGCCATGTGTTAGTTGCGTTAGAGAACATAACTTCCCGAGGTCTTCCGTTTGACGAGTCAGCCCCCCACGGATAACGAGTAGATCTACTTCCAAGTTCCATCTCTCCTGTCGCTGAAACGTGAAACGTGAAAGCCCACGTGGGGATCCGCTGTAAAGGGAGGAAACTTTCAACTGCATCTTTGACATATGATCATCGGCTAACTTTAAGGGATGCAGTTTTGCGAAGGGAAAGGGGAAGGGTAAGTGCCGAGAGCGGTCAGCCTGCCCGACCTAGGAGGAATTCTCTAGTTGTCTTCGACATCCGCCATCTAAGTCATGTGTTGGCCTTGGGGCGATGTCGTCGTCAGCGCGGACCCGTGACAGTAGACCAAGATGACATGGCGGGTAGGGGCACATTATCGCATCTCGATGTCTCCGACCTTCTGCTGAATCAGGAAGGAGAAGAGAAGCTTTTCGTGGAGTGTGTGATGGACGTATGTACACTTCCGAAGTCCCAGTGGTTTCCTAGGGGTGCGCAGGGACGGCGGCGACTTGCGATGCCAGTCCAGTGTTACGGACCCTATGAAGCACAAGCAAAGGTTTGGAAAGCCAAGACGAAACGGTCCTGCGTCGTCCCGAACCGAGAAGGTCGGTAGTCGATGTAGAGATCTTGTAACATGTGAAAAAGTGAAAGGTGTTCGGGAGCGCTGGTGTGTGAGTTTTAGATCTAGCCGTATTCGACGCTTAGTCCGCCGTGAAATTTAGAAATCAAGCACATCGAAAAAAAATCAATAAAATATAAAAAATGAAAAGTGGAAGAGGTAGCAGAAAGTACCACCTTTCACGAGCCAAATGGCGATCCGACCCAAAGCCCAAAGAGGATGAAGCACAAGCCATGCCACATGGCTTTGTCCATCCGTTGTCCGGGTCCGTGTCCAGACGTCCGTCCGTTCGCTGTCCCTGGCTCTGGTCCCATCTCGTTGGCGATGGAGATGACTCGAGTTGAAACACACCGTCCGTCAGTTAGCTGGTGTACCCGCTCGGAAAGGGGTATCTTTCATCGCAGCTTCTTGACTTGTTCGACAGAAAAAAAACAGGGTCCGAATCCTTCAGACTGGATGGGCCTGAAGCCGAACCCTTGCCTTGGCTCGGGGCTCGGGCTTGTGACAAGAGACTCCAGGGACCAGATGAGGTGGCCAGAATCTTTCTCTTCCTAAAACGGACGACCCGAAATAAGGGGCGCCGGTAGGACCTCCTTAGTCGTCTTGGAATTCTTCTGGAAGGTTTCCAAACCCGGAGCTTGGGGAAGCGTTTCGTCTTTGTAATCTCGGGATGAGGCGGGACGTTGGGACGTTGGCGCCGAGGCACCGCCGCAGTTGCACACCTCCTCCGTCCGGGTTGGATACGTACCAGCACGTAGAGGTACCACCCGGAGTGCGGGGGCGAACGACCACCGTCAGTCAGGTTGAATGAACGGTTGAATGCCGACGTTGACCGAAGAGTGACACTGACACTTGACAGTTGACACACACAGCCTTGTAGATGCCATGAGGTGGCCTTTGTTTTGGGTGTTTGATATTGCATTGATTTTTACTAATGAATGCTGCCCAACGGTTGTTGTTCAAACCAAACATAGCCGCAACTAACGATAAAAAGATGAAGCAGACGGTGTCATTCTTTCCCGTCTTGACCTACCTCCCGATGTGGGTTTGCGGTGCGCTGGCAGGCTGACTTTTTGATATTTGTTGGTCACGGTACCCAACCTTTTTGAGCCTCAGCAACGTATCATGTATGGGAGTTGAAGAATTGGTTGAGGTTCGCTCGAACTACAACGTTCGTTGTTCCGTTTCCTCGGAGCAGCAATCTACCTCCCCTACAAGCGGTCCAATGACGTCTTTGAGATTGTTGAGAACTTTTGAAGCCTTCGGCGACAGTTCCCTCCGATCGGAGGCTCTTGAATTCTGGTGGTTCGTTTCCTCTTGGCTGGTAACGAACTCGCATGAGACATGAAGATGATGAACCGGACGACTGGTTGGCATTTGAGGAGATCTCCGCGTTGCAGGCAGGACGCACGAGAATTTTTCGAAGTTGCAGATTCCTTGGATGCTACCCTTGCTTTCTCGCTTGTCGTTGCTTGGGGCTTGCCTGTGTTGGGAGTGTCGAGTCCCATGTGGCTGGGTAAACTGAATCTTGGCGCCGGCGACGACGGAGGTGTTTGTCGTGGGATGGGGGAGTACCTAGGTAGGTAAAACGCGGAGACTTCCCCTCCTCTCTTCCTGTTTGGATACTCTCCTGTCTGCATGGGCGGATTTACTGTCCGCATGTTTCAAGGTGAGAGATGTCGTGATGGCGACCAAAGGACCGAGGAGAAGGACCGATGATGCGACGTGTATCATGATGATGATGAAGGTGATGGTGGTTGGGAAACAGTCCGAGTCTCCCTCATCCCACCGACTCCGCACGTCCCCGAAGCCGGCCGCCAGTGTTTGAGGTTGACCATGAAAAATTTGCAACCGTCACGATCCATTCTTGTGCATAAAAACGAAGGAGCTGAAGGAGGAGGATTTGGTTGTTTGGGAGTGATGGAAAGTCGGTGAACAAGCCGGGCCGGCGTTACCTTACCATGACACACGCCGGAAAGTTACACCGTCCTCGATAAGCCTTATCGCCAGCTGCAGTGTAACCCTCCCTTCGCTAAATACAGGGGATTACCTAAACAGTTGCGCCTAACAGCCCCTCTTTCCATGCGGGGCTCTTCGCTGTGGTGTCGCTGTCGCGCATGTCGCATAGCGCAGGCTAGCATTAGCTTAGCAGTAGCCACGGGAGGCTAATGCACTGCGGGCACCTACGATCCAACCGGACGACACCGAACCTCACGTCTGATGAGTTGTTAACGGTCAATTCAAGGCACGGGCGTGGGAGGCGCGAGATAGCGCCCGGTTGGACATTTGCCATGAGGTAAAACGAATTCAATATTTCCTGCGATTAAATCATTTTTTTTATTTTTCTCTTTTTTCCCTCAAAATTTTGTGTTCGTCTCAACATCAAGGTACCACCCCCCGTCAGCCCTCCGTTCACAACCAGGCGATGGCGCCGTCACATCACACAGCGGCTACGATACATGTCTCCGGAGCCGCTCGTCTATGATTCTCGCCCTGGAACATGTCCGTTCCAATTCGTTGTCCCTGGCCCTCGACGTCACGAATATGATGTGACGAGAAACGGCAAGATCGAGTTCACAGTCGCCATCAACGGGCCGACAGCGAATCCTCCGGCCGGATGATGGTGTGATCTTCAGGTCCGGCTTATCAGATTTGACCTCGAGTAGGGCTGAGATATGATATATTTCTCAACGACTATCAACACCAAACCTCGAATCAATGCGATGGTCGGGGCTTGACAATCATGATTCTATTTTCCAATTATCCATTGGTAGCCCTGGTATAGTCGACTCGCTTCTGGCCAACCCAAGTTTATGTTTGTGCTCTTGTGGCTGACAGGATCTCAAGACACCCTTCCCATTTCTCTACACTCTACACTACGCTTTGACAGTTCAACATTGTCCAAATATCTATGCCACACCAAACTCACCGGCTCTTGTTGTTGACATCGACATTCATGCGCCGGACGCACTTTCACCGCACAGTCGGTCGAGGTAGCCAACCAAGCGCAAAGCTGCCGTCTTGGTTTGCGCAACAAATATCCTCAGCTCGGATTTACATCCGCCATTGATGTCACGATACCTTTCGGGCCGTTCTCCCAATGTCAACCAGGAAACATAAGTCCCAAAACATAGGGTCATCAAGAAACATCGGAGTGACAGACATAGTATTGTCGTTGTCATCAATTCGCTTCTGAAAAGTGTCTCCGGAATGACAGACGACGTATTCGTGGTTTCCAAATCAGCCACGGCTCGTATTCACTTCACAAACCCGGTTGTCATTTTCGTCTTTCCAACACTGTTTACACCCTCCATTGAGGTTTCGAAGTCTGGACCAACCATTTGTGTTCTCTTACACCCTCCAAGTCACAACTACATATTACACTTCGAAACACTGCATGCATTCATACGGCTCCTATCCAGCTGTCAGGCCAGAAGCTGCAAGTAATACCCTTCATCCCGCTTCAAAGCTACCATCCAAGAGCCCAGCGAGACATGACAGTGGTTCACAAAAGTGACAGCTTATTACCATTGGCTTCCTCATTACCCCTCTATCACCAAGACGTCCAAACACTTGGGACCAACCACAGCCTCAGCATTGCCTTTCTCAGAACTTTGCGCCATTCGCTAAATACATAGCTACCCCTCAATCCCCCCTCAAAACCACCTCAAAATTTCAATACCGCTGGCATCTAGACCTTTTGCCCTGCTTTAGTTTCCCGTGTTGTCATTTTTCGTAAGCTGATACTAAGCCGCTCTCGGGTACGTGTCGCGGGGTGATTGAGAGGATGACTGGAGCTGGAGCTGGAGACGGGAGATGCGAGTGCGTTTCTTGGGGAAACGGTTCGCCTGGATGAAGTCCACGAAAAAGGAACCAATATTTCTTTCTTGACTCCGTTTCTTAATGCTATCAAATGTCGGTATTTTACCACAAGCCTTAGCAGTCTGCCTTGCCATATCAGAGAAGGATAAATATTTACACGCAACGTCTAACGAAAGTAACGGCTCGATGAACCAAAACTATTCCCCGGCGCCGCCTAGACTTTACGAGCGTAAGCTGCGATTCACCCCCTCCCGAACGACATCCGTTTTCCGTTTCCCACTTTCCGCCGGCCGTCTCTTGTTGCTCTCAAAGGCCACGGAAACGGGATGAGAAGAAGCTGGAGTTCTGGACAAGACGGATGACCCCCGCGGCCAACTGTCCCTACCGGATCTGTATATGCATCTCTTTTCACACATGCACTTCCCTCTCACATCAAAAGAATAAGAAACTACAAGAACGTTGTATTTCGCCATGCTGGCTCCACTACCGGCACCGGTGGCTTTTTTCTCCTGCCTGGTGGCTTGCATACACGACACCTCCAGTCCGCAGTCCGGGTAGCGGTTGTGGTGGTTGTCCTCCGTTATTCAGACGCGATGATGATGGCACAACCCGCTTACGAGAAAGCCAAAGTCAGAACCGGGTGACACTCCCGCTCAGGTCGAGATATCTAACCATTTTAGCATCTTTAAACAACATCTTGGCAACGTTTGCTGACATTCGCTTAAAACTTCGTCAACGTTCGCTTGTGTACGAAAACTATCTTGTGCAGTCGGTAATGCCGCGCTTCCCTTTCAGTCATCGCGGGATCGTCAGTGTCCGATGGCGGTTTGGTAGGTATATTCGGGTCCACTGTTCCACATAGGTTGGGGGTTCCGGTCCGGTCCGATCACCGGCCGTCAAGACCCATCGGTGATCGCCAGGCCTGATCGGTGGAGGTCGGAGGTAGAGTACGGTTCCATGGTGTTGGGGGCCGTGAGCGCCGGTGGACGCCGGTGGACGCCGTTGGGGGCCCGGGGGTGAGTGGTCTTCTTTATGTATCCCGATACGTATTTCGGTAGTACGTTGCTTGTAAGAGCTGTAAAAGACTCCTTTTTGCCACGGAATTTGGTTTTACTCAACCAATCCTGTGACTGAATCGTTCCCAAGAAATCCTGCAACCCGCATCAGCTCACTAACAAATTGGTCGAAGCTCTTGCTTCAGTCAAATGGTCCCGGCTCTATACCTGTTTGAGCAAAATCAAATCGAGTGAGAATCACTGGTAGACCTCACGGTAGCAGGTAATCGGAGCGATACGTGAGAACTCGCGATGTACCCTTCTAATGACATTACCATCCTCTCCAAGGATGGCATTCGGGATCGTATACCCTAACCCTGGCTGAAGACTTCTCTCCAACATGGTTGCCTTCAGATAGTTCCAGTTTCTCACCTCTTCATACCCTAGCCTCTCTCGAACGTGTCTGTCATTACAACTTTTGGATGCAGTCGGAAACAGAATAACAAGATTTCAGGATATTGAAGCCTCATCTACTAACACAATTACCGAGTGTCTGCTACTCTAGATGCAACTTGAACTTAGGATGGGGGTCATGCCATACCACCCAGGCAGATCTGTGACTTTGTTCAAAATGGGAGCAATGAACGGCAAAGCAAAACTCAAAGATGTTTCTTAAGGCCAATATAATGTAAAGAACGAAGGCCTTATTGTTAGTCGTGAGCTTCGCGTTTCGTGAAACCCAAAATCGGATGTTGGGCGATCGAGAGGAGCAAAAGTGTCAGAATTTCGGATTCATAGTGTTTAAAATTGTCAGTTGCGGTAGGAAGCTTAAACTGAACTTTTTCCGACGAGCGAAGAACGATCAAAGTATGGATATATCTTGACATTGCCCGACATTGGTTCAAGTATCATAGCGAACACTTCGAATCTGTAGATCCGGCAAGCAAGGGATTGGCTCAACACCTACATATGTCCCGTTTACATGTTGACAGTATTGCATCGGCTTCTACCAGAGGCCGCCTAACTAAGTTTACTCATTCAACCCAGCAGCTGCGTGCACATGTGGTAGAAGCCCGAGAAAGACCCATCCCATTTTTATCTTCTCCTCGGGAGTCAAAGCACTCCCAACAGGGATTCGGATATTTGCTGCTGCTATGGCGTGGAATCACCCAAGCTGTCAAGGCTAGGTCTTGCTGGCAGCCTGTTTGTGACATCCATGAGCTACGATATCTTGAAAAGAACCTCAGCGTATGGCGTGCTTGACCGGAGACTCCTCGAGAACCTACCTACTTGACAGAAAAGGAGATAAATGTCCGAAGCGAGAGGCCAAGCATGTTGACGATGAATCCAATGACCTCGGCGACCCTGCGAGAACCACAAAAGGCGCTTTGCGACTCCTTCTACAGCCAACAAGGCACATCAACACCAACCAAGGTTGTTGGTATGAGACAAACCTCCCTAGTCGTTTCTCCAGCAGATGGGGTCTCTCGTATTGTGCCCTGGCGGCATATCCAAGCATACATATCCCAATGCACCGACGACGTTTCTCGACTCCGAAGGAAACGATCAGCGATGTATACTATGTAACCGATGCCTTTGATCCAGGTTGTCAGGTCGCCAGGTCGCCAGGTCCTTGCTTGTTTACGACCGACCCCCTTTTCTGCTTTCTGTTACTAAATCCGAGACAAACGCAAGCAAAGGATGTATAATCCAGGCGACCCCCCTCCTAAACAAAATATCACGTCCAACCCTAACCCTATTGGACGCTACATCATTATATAAAGTATAGGATACATAGAACTACCTCGCATTATTATATATTTGTAAGAATCCCGCATACATATCAAGGCCTCCTATACAATATAAGTAAATAATTAATAATTCCGCAAAACGAACCGAAGGATAGTCGGAATAATAATAACCGGTTATTAACCCTTTATTAACGCCCTAAATATACCGAACGCAACCAATATTTACTATTAAAAAGTATATCGACCTAATACTATAATTAGTAAATAAAGGTATAAAAATATAATAATATACTTTTATAACTATATATCTATATTAAGTAAAGTGCTTCGGATATATCTATTATAATACTATTTAAAGGATTTTATAATATATATATCCGAAGAGCATTAATAGGTAAATTACTTTATTTATAATTTATTAAACGTAAATTTATTTTAAGGCCTAATAAATTAATAAATAATTCTTCGTACGCGAATTAAATATAAAGCGTTTATAAATTGTAAGGAAAGTATTTATAAAACTTTTATAAAGTATTTATAAAACCTTCGCTATATTTAATAGAAATATTTAATAGATCGGGGATAAGGATTATATAAGAATAATACTTCTCTCTTCTTACTCTACCTTTCTTATTCTTTTATTTAAAATATTTATTTTCTATTTAATTCTATTTATAATAAGTAATATAGGAAGTAACTTCCCTTCTAACTTCTATATATTTAATTAGGCCTTTAATTAACTACTATTATTTTTAGATCCGCTTAACTAAATCCCTTAGGGGTAATTCGCCGATAATTAAAATACCCGCAAGGGTATATTAAACTTAAGTATCGAAAGTATTAAATTTTCAGAAATATAAAAAATTAATAAAGATACATTTAAAGAAAATAAAGCCGTCGAAGAGTTTTTAAAAACTATTAGCGATTCTATTATTACCCTTAAGAATATAATTATATAGTAAGTACTTTCGGACAAAGAAATCGAACTTATTCCTTTCGAAAAATTCTAATTTATAACTTATACTTTTTCTTTACTCGGCCTAAGAAATATAAAATACTAATTTATAATCAATAATATTCTATATTACTACGATTTTCCAAACTTTCTTAAAGATACTATATTTAGTAAAGGTACTACGTATATATATTATACTAAAGGTTTTTCTAAAAAAAATATATAAAAATTCTACAACTAAATACGTCATCCTCTTATTTTAATATTAAATTATTAGCTTTTTATTAACCGGTTATTAATAAATTATATAGTATTAATCTTCTATTTATTTTAAATAGTAATATTACAATATTAAAGTCCCGGCCTTTAAGATAATAAACTTCGTCTATATTAGAAAAAATTATATTAAAATTAAAACGTATTTTCGATTCGACTTTCGTCTTATAAAAGTAATTATATTATAAGAACCTATCGAAAAAATTCTTAAATTATAATACAATATACATAAGGAATTAGTAATTAAAAACTTAATAAAGTATAAAAACCCGAAGTAACAATTATATTTATAAATTATTCGGATCGTTCGCAATTAGGAAAACTTAAATATAAAAAAAACGAAGTATATAAGACATTACAGCGATTACAGCTTAATAACCCTAACTAAACTAATAAATTTACTTATTTCACTTTCTTACTTATATATATATATTAATTATTTTTATTTATTAAGCTAGTAAAGCCGAAGGCAACTACCCGATTTACGCTATTCGGTACTATTTATAAAAGTTTAATTTTTTAATAAAGTAAAATAAATTGAAATACTTCTTTATTTTCAACGGCTATACTAAATAATATAAATATTAACACTTTATCGGTAAGGCTATACATTCTTATTTTAGCGTATTGCATATACCGATTATAAAGACCTTCGGGTACGACCCTAATAAAGACGATTTTTATACGAATATTCTTTAAAATAGAGCGATAAAGTATATATTGATTTGGAGTAAAAACTACACTACGAAGAAAAGACAATAACCCTATAAGATTTGAAGGAAGAACTTTAAAATTTGAAGGAGTAAGTCAAATCGTTTGTAGAGAGCCGTAATATCTATAATAAAACCAGATTTGAAAGCCTAAACAACTGCTATAAATATTTAAGGAGGAGATTAGAAGTAATACCGAGGTATTACCTCCAACCTTAGAATTCTAAAGATTTTAAAAGGAGAAGGGGGAGTAGATTTAAAAGTTAGAGTTTTCAAATTAGGGGAAGAGATTTACAAAGTAAGAACGGACTTAGCAAGGAGTAGATTTAGAGAATATAAGTTTAAATATATTTATAGGGAATAATATTTAATTTAAACTATCCGTCCTCCTCCTCTAAACGAGGAAGGAGTTTCTACCCTTTTATTTTTAGGTTAGTAATACCTTTCGACCTATTATAGTTAGGAATTAATCTCCTCCTACTATCTAAACCTCTCTTCTTATAATAATTCTTAATATACGGTACTAAGGAAAAAATAAGAAAAAATTCCCCAAATTAAACTTCCCTTTAAATTTACTATAAGTCCTCCTAGTAAATTTATTAAAGAAATATAAACGAAACTATTACTCTAATAAAAATATTTTTATTATTATATTAAAAAGAAAGAAAAGGAAAGATAGTAATAATATTTTAATAAATAATTAAATTATAGGTCCCGGAGTAGTAATTTATACCCCTACTTCCGGCCCCTCCTAATAGTATTAACCTTCTTAGTAATATTTATTAAAAGATATATTATATCCTTTACTTCCTTCTAATATTATTTTTCCGCCTTAGCCTCCTCCTTCTTCTCTACTATAGTAGTCTTATAAGTAGAGTTTAATTACCCCTAAATCCGTACTATATTTACTTTAGAAAGTAAAAATAGTAATTATTAAACCCTTATACTAAAGGTAGGAATATATTTATACTCTATAATAATAATTTGGTAATTTTTATTCAAATTAAAGAGGGTTAATATTAATTCGGCCTTCCTTTTTTTAAGTAAAACGAAATAATTAATTATTAATCGGTCTTAATTAGTAAGGAAACTAATTAACTTTTCGTTGTACTATTTTTTAGATTTTCGAATTGCCTTTAACTTCTTAAGCGTTTTAGCCGCAATTTTAAAAGGAGTCTACTACTTTTTCGGTATTATTAGCACTTCCTTAACTATAATTTCGCAATTAATTAATCTTCCTATTTTATTTAAATCGACTTATTCCTTTAAAAACTCTTTAATTATTTCTTCTTTCTCCTTATATTATTAAAGCCTACGAAAGAAAATAACGGTAGGGCTTAATCCCTAAATTATTAGGTTATAAAATATAATAACGTCTTTAAATATAAATTTATCCTCTAATCCTCTATAGGTAAATTCTTCAAACTTTATATTAAATTTAATTCGGCTAATAAATTTATATTCGAATTTGAGTTTTAAATTATAATACAAATTTGTACGCTACTATTTATTTATTAACTCCTTAATAGAATTAATCTATTTAATTCTAGTATAATTATATATTATACATATTTATTAGCGGATTATAGCCTTCTCTAATTATAATAGATCGTCTATTTACGTCTAGGAGTTCTAATAATTACCGTCCTCTTAAAAGGCTAATTACAAATAGGGAGCCTCTCCTCTAATAAAGTATTAATTAATTCTCTTTATTTTTATAAAAAATATCCTAATTACTTTTAATATTTAAAGGCCGTAAATTTAAGAGGATTACTATTTAGAGAATTCTTATAGAATCTATTAAATTTCTATCTATATTTATTAGCCGGTAATATTAATATACCTAGAATTCGCAAAAGTATAAACTATATATATAGTTTTAATCCGCTCTACTCTTTTATTATTATAAATTAAATTATAATAGTACTATATATTCTCTAACTAATTAAATATAATTAAAAAGAAATACTTATCTATATAGATTAGAATATACTATTATTAAATTATTTCTATAAAGGTTTTAACTTCGGCGTTAACGGTTATAAAGTACTAATTAGTACCCAATAGAATTACCTTTATCGGTAGGATATAAATCCTATTTCTAAAACTCTTTAGTATTTAAATTAGAATTAAATATACTTCGGTACTATTTAATTACTCTTTGGCGTTAGTATAATATTATAGGTTCGTTATTTTTAAAATATAAGCGTTCTATAATATCCTATTTAACTAATTTAATTCTCTCTAATTAATAAAAAGGTATAAATTTATACCGATTATAATTATATATATTAAAATATCCGCTTCGTTAAATATAATAATAAAAGGAAGTACGCCTTTTATATTTAAAATTCTATTATCCTTATATTTTAGGAATTTCCAATCGGAATTAGGAGGTAAATCCCTAGGTTATTCGTTATATAGAGGGTAAACCTCTCTTCTACTAACGTTGAAATCTTCTTAATTCGAAGGGCTATTTTTCTAATAAATGATATAATATTTAGTAATCGTACTCAAACCTACTTCTCCTACCTCTAATTCTATAGAAGGTTTTTTAATAATAAGGGCTTCTTCGATAGTAGTTATAATAGTAAAGATCTCTTCCTCGGATTAAAATTTCTCTTTAATTTTAAATTTACTAATAGCGGGGGGTAAATTAATAGCGGGATTTAAAATTAATATTACAAGGAATTAATCTCCTATAAATAGGAATAATAATTATTCTACTAGGATCTTCTTTTTATTAATAAATATTATAAAGTCTTTTTACTATAAGAGATTTAGTACCTCTATCTCCTCCTTTATACTATTAAATTTTTAATAATATATTAGTACTTTCTAATTAGTAATAGTATTTTTAATAGGCTCTTCTTTTATAAGATACTAAGTAATATCGATACGGTAGTATAGTCCGGACAAGATTACCCCCTTCCTAAATTCAATTTTATATTAAAAGTAATATTTTATTTTAACCTTAAATATAATTAGGTAATAGCTAATATTATATAAATTTAATATTTATTTAATCTTTTTATTAAAGGGCCTTTCAAACCCGAACTTTCTTAATTAAATATTTAAGGCTATATTACTTTCTAAAATAACCTAATGTAATACTAATTTACTATAAATATAATAGTTTTAAAAGATTAGTAAAGTTTATTCTTAATTATAATATCTTACACAAAAGAAAGGAAAAGACTTATTTATATAATAAGGAAGTAGTTAGAATAAGTATAAATCTGCTCGCTATTAAGGGAAACGGAGGTTTATATAAAATAGTAGTAATTATTAATATTTATTATTTAAACTTTAAAAAAATTTTTGCGTAGGGTACTAAAATTTGCGAACGTATTATATTATAAATTTAAAAAAAAAGCGTCTTAGTATTATTCTATAATCGTTATCGGAATTTTAAGTACTATTTAAATACTAATCCACTTAATTAATACCTTAAAATCCGTTTATTTTACTCCTAACAATACCTTTCCGCTTTATAATTCTACCTAAAACCTTCCCGTCCTTATCGTCTAAATAATACATATTTACTACCCGTTATATTTTATATACCTTTATTATTATAATAAATCTATTCCTCCCTCTTCTACTACATTTTTCCTATATATATCTATTACTTCTTTACATTTTTTTATAGTACCCTTTTCGCCTTTTACCTTATTATAACCTAAATATTTATTAAATATATTTTAATATTTTAATAGCAACCCTATTTAAATCGAAATTAAATGTAGAAATCTACCCCTCGAAGAAAAAAGTACTAACCCTTAACCTAATATAAATATTATTAAATTTATAAATATTATTTAAAAGAACCAATTTACTAATCCGGTAGGTAGCGCTATTCTAATATATCCCCTAATTATTAAAAATAACCTTCGTTATACTAACGAACGTCCCAATAGAAAAAAATAACTCCTATCGAAAATATATATCTATCTTAACTATAGCTAGATCCCGGTAAATTCCCTTTAAAAAATAATTTACGAAGTAAATAGTAAGAAGTTCGCTAATATAATATAAATCCACGCTATTACTAAACCTATTTTTACCAATAAACTTTATATAAAATAGATTCTTCTTATAAATATAGCTAAATTCTATAAACTTATAAAAACCTTTTACCTAATTAATTCGTACCGCCTCGCTCTTCTTAATTATATTAAAAATAGGGATTTTAATATATACCCTCCCTAACATATTTTTATTAAGAAGAAGGGCATTTAATTTTAAGGCTTCTATACTACTTATATAAAAACTAAAAAGGAGCGGATCCTTAAGCTATTTATTTAGGCTTTTAATATACTATACAAATCTCCTCCTCTTTTAATTTATAATTCTTCCTTTACTAATTTCTTTTTCCTTTAGGAATAAGTACCCCTACTTTTACTACCTCGTAAAAACGTAAAAAACCTTTATATTTATCTTCCCGGAAAATAAATAGGAAATTTTCAATATTTAATCGCCCTTTATAAATTATATTTCTATATCCGCTAATATTAAGGGGGGGATCTATAGAAATTATATTTAGAATATTAATTACGCTATCGATTATACCTATTCGGTTAAAAGTATTAAAGAATTAGAAATTTTCGCTCGGAAGAATACTAATAAGTAAAACTATCCCAATATCTTTAAAAATATTAAAATCTTTAAAAATAATTATAATTGAGGTGGAAATATCTTAATTATTAATAGTATTATTTAGTCCAACTAAGTACGTACAAAATAGTACGTCCCTTTCTAAAAAGAGTATTAGATTTAATACGCCTAATATAAATACTAAACTCTTAGTCTTAAAGGCTAAGGGCTTACCTTCTATAGTAGCCGCCGCTCGTAGGCCGACTATTCGGATAATAAGACCCTTTACTAATAAAATATAGATTTAAAGGATAAGGATAGTAATATAAATATAGGCGGAATAAGTAATAAATAAGGGGAATCTATTATCCTTTAATAGGTAAGCAAATTTACTACTTATAGTATTAGCGGATCTTTTCTTATTATATTAAAAGGTATAATATTTTTATAGCAGTATATAAATAATTAGAACTTTTTGCCTTAAGGAAAAAGATTGTAAAAAATTTTTATTAAAGAATATAATAAAAGAATAATAAAAAGGTAATATTATAACAATAAATAATCTTCCCTTCTTCCCTTAGTATTAATCTCCTCCTACCCGTCTTTTAATATCTTATTTTCCTTTCGAAAATAGGTAGACTCTTAGCAATTACTTTCGTTAAATAAAAATACAAAAATTAAATAAAAATTAAAAAGAATTATTAAATAGAAGGTAAAAGGTATTAATATTTTAGTTTTATAGCCTAAATCTACTCCTTATTTAAGAATATAGTCCTTCGGATCTAATTAAATTAGGACTAATTTAAATTAGGAAGTTTTTTATATTATAAAATTAATAGGGATTTCCCTTAATTAACTATAGAATAAAATAAATAAATAATAAAAATACAAAATTTAAATAATATAATAAAAAATATTAATAAAAATAAAAGATAAAAAAGAAATTAATCGGTTAATAGTTATCGGTCGTCGCAATAGATCTATACGTCCTTTACTAATTTTGGAAAATCGTTTTAATATTTTTATTATAAATTCGGAAGCCCGTATATAAATTGGCGATTCCCGGCCAGTACTCTAAATTTATAGCCCGCCCAATTATTACCAATTCTACTACTATTATTATTCTATTAATAGTTACTTAATTTTATAATTCCTCTTCTTTATCCTTTATTATTATTTCTTAAACTCCTAATAATTTAGTATTTAGTAAAGAGATTTCGAAGTAAAAAATACGCCTTTTCTCTTCTATCCTCTATTTTTAAATATTAAACTTTATTTCTTTTAATTCCCTAGCGGTACTTTATTCGAACCTTATTACAAATTAGGTTCGTAATTCATTTTATCGCTAATCTTCTTCAATTACAATTCTGTCTTTAATTAATTCGTAGTCTCCTTTACGCCCTCCTTCCTTAAGAGAGATCTATTTTAATAAAAATTCGTTTAAGTTATTTATAATTAATATAATTTTATTTTTAATTATAAACTTTTTAATTTTTTAAAAATTAATTAGCTTTAAAAACTATACTCTATTAAAAGTCTCTATATAATAAATATTCTTTAATATCCGAAAAATATAAAATAGACTTTACTATCGGTAATTTAATTTTTTAACCGAATTTATATTAATACAGCGAATACTATTATAGATTAATACTAAATCTCTAATTTCAATCTAGCTATTTTAAGGCCTTATTTTCTATTAATTATATTTATTTTAATAATTAACTATACGTTCCCTTACTACTATAACTTTTTTAGTTACTTAAGCGAAATAATATTTAATATCGTAATATATTTTAATTACCGTAGAAATCAATTCTTCTTTTATTATCTTCTCGCTATTATTCTACTAATTTACTATTTTTTAAGAAAGGAAATTAAATTCGATTGGGGTAACCGGGTTATAGCCGTAGGTAAGTTAGAAAGGTATATATTTATAGTTATTTCTAATTATAATTCGGTCTATAAAAAGGACGAAAAGTAAGAGTTTCCTCTAAGTAATACTCTTATTATTATTCATTTTAATTAAAGAAATTATAATAATTACGTAGCCTTATTTATTTACTCTATTAATTCTAGAGTTATAGGGAATAATAATATATTTGAAAATCCCTAATTACTAGAATATATCTTCAAACTCCCCTTTAAACTCTAAATTACCGTTAATTAAAATAACGAATAAATATCCCTATCGAAAAAAAATAAATTTTAAAAAATTAATTATTAATTCCGCTTTAATATTAAATAGGATAGTCGCTTTAATATACCTAGTAAAATCATCTCTAATTTTTATTAATAATATCCTTTTTCTAGTAATACCCGGTATAAATTAAATATTAAATATCTACTTCCCTATAAGTTAAATACTTAGGTAGGTCTATTTATAATTATCTTCGAACCGCTTTAAATTAAACCTTTAATATTATAGGTAAGAGCGGATTATTTCTTCGATTTAAATATATATACCCTTCTAATAATAATACTTAATAATCCGCCGGTAAGTCCCTTCCTTTCTATAATATTTAATTTTATTGTAGCAACGTACTAAAATTAATTTATAATTTTAAGGACTATTAATAAATTTTCATAGAATTTATAAGGGGTTAGTAAGTAGTAATTAGAAGGTTCTTTTAAAAATAAAGTACTTTATAGTATTATTATAGAATTAATAGCGAATAGTAAATCCCCTTAAGTACCCGGGGATTTTATAAATTATTAAATAGGAAGTGATCTCTTAGGATTATTAAAATTAGTCCCCTTTAAAAATTACTTTTAAAATATTTATTTAAATAATAAAAACGGTATAAATCTACGTATTAACGAAATTATTAATATCTTCCTTATATTCCTTCTTATAGAAATTAGAAGGTCTTAGGGGTTTACAGGATAGGTTATTAATAATAACGTTCTTACTTCCTAAGATATATTTAACTTTAAAATTAAAAACTTTAATTTAAATAATCTACTTTATCAAAAGAGTTCCGGGGATATCGCTTACAATATTATTAAATTAATATATAAAGATTATTATATTTATTTTAATAATAAAATAAACGCCGAATAAATATCGCTTTAATTATTTTAATATATAAAGGAAATTTTAAAACTCTCTCTTAATAATATTATAATACTTCTTAACGTTAGACCAAATCCTACTCTCGAAATAATATAGGTATTTTTTTTTATTAGGGCCGATTTATTCTAATATTATATTCCAACTTTTAAATAATATATTAATTATTAAGTAGATTATCCTATATCGGTTATTATTATATATTAGCGTAGTAAGAATTAGGGCTATAGTTACTAAGTATTAAAAGTATTCTATAGCGAATTATTTATTTTCCCCTTAATTCTATTCTACTCTTTTCCTTATTAAAGTATAGAAAAGGATTATAATAATACTAAAATTCTTAATCCAAATCCGGTAGTAATTTACAATATTAAAGAAGGCTTTAACCTACTCTAACTCTTTACCCTTTTTTTCAAATTACCTTTTATAGTAAGTCTACTTATTAATTTTAATAACTTTTTTAATAATTAATAATCTACCGTCGGAAGAATAAAGGTAATTAATAAAAATAATTTAGTTTTAGTACTACTAGGATTTAACGGCGGTAATTATCCTTCCTACTAATTCTATATTAAAAAGGATTTTATTAATATTTATAAAATATTTTAAAATATATTTCTTAATACCTTTAGTACTAATTACCTCCCTATTATAATTAATTTTAAGACCTTTAATATAAATATTATTAAAATATAGCTAATAAATATTAGGGATTAAGTCGTAGAGTATATGGGTTATTATTCTTATAAATTAGGTAATAAAGTTAATACTTCTTTAAAATAGGGTAATTATCCGGAAGTACCCTAGCGGTATTAAAAAGGTCGTAAAATCTTTATTAGCTTTATCGAGGGGGATCTAATTGTAACCGGAGAATAAATTTAATAGTAAAATTATTTTATAACTTTTAAAACCTTTATTAAACTCTTTATAGCCTAGGGGCGGATTTATATTTCGTAAGGTTATTTTATTAATCCGCTAAATATTATTAATTAAGCGCAAACTTCTATCCTTCTTAATAATAAAAAACTAATTATTTTTATACGTAGTGTAACTTTCTTCGAGGATTCCCTTCTTAACCCTATCTTTAAGTAAATTATAAACCTTATTATAAAGAGCTTTAGAAATTAGAATAGCTTTAATTTACTAAATAGAATATAAAATAGTACGGATTTTTTAAAGAGGGATTATTTTAGTATTAAATTTTCTATACTCTATAAAATCCTAAGCGAAAATATTCTCCCTATTAAAAAGGATATAAATAAATAATTTAATTTCCCTAGCGTTCAAAGTATTTTAGACCGTTTAAATAATAGTTTAAAAATATTCTTCTATTAATTTTAACCCTCTAATTAACTCTATAAATCGGAAAATAACATAAAAATCCTACTCTATACTAAAATTTTCCAAGGCGTTACTAATCCGCTCCTAAACCTTTACTATTTTATTTACCTTCTAATTAAAATTCCTTCTAAATTTTAATCTATCCGAAACTATATTATTAATAGAATTAGCCTTCTATCTAACCCTTTTATATATAATATTAATATATATAAAAAAAGTCTTTAGTTTCCATCTCTTTACTTTACTTACAAATCTCCTTATAACCTTCTTAAACTCTTTTACTAAAACCTTTTTAATCTACTTCTTCGCCTTCTTTAAAATAATTACTATTTCCAATTCCTCCCAACCCTCTTCTTCGCTAGCCCTAAAATTTATTCCTTTACTTTATACCGAATACGGCCGAATAATATTCTCCGGACTCGAATTAACCCTAAAATTTGCATCCTCTCCTCTAATAATCTCCTATACCTTTTATAACGCTTAATACTTTTCCCTTTCTTCGTATAATATTAAAATAACTTCTTTTACCGCTTCGTTAATAAGGGCGGCGATCCCTTCGTTATTTTCCTCAAATTTTATTTAATTTAATAATTCTATTTTTACCAAAGAATTAATATTTATAATACTTTCCCTACCGAATATTACAAGGGCTATAAATATTATTCGGGACTTAAACCCGCTAATTAATATTTATTAATTCCTCTAAATTAGTAATTAAGGCAGCGTAAATTACTATTCTACCAATTATAATTAATATATAGTTTTTACTATTATCTTTATACTTTATATAAATATTGCGTTTTAAAAGAAGGGTAGACCCAATATAATCTTATAATTGGGTAAACGGTTCTTAATAATAAAGAAATAAATTTCTCTACCCTTATCGAATAAATAAATCTTTTTATAAATCTCTTTAAGGAAATTCTTTTTACTTCTATTACTATTAATATTTTTAATTATTATATTAATAGTATTTAAACCGAACCGATTTATAAGTCCCTTATAAATAATATTATACTCTATACTAGTATTAAATAAGGCGGCAATCTTTTACCCTCCTTTTACTTTAATAGAAACTATTAGCGTAAATAATAGTAGGAATTTAATAATTCCCTTCTCTATAATTAGAGTAAATATTTCTACGTACTTTATAATATTAATAAAGGTTTTACGAACTAATACTCTTTATATAGATTTATACCAAAATTATTTAAAGGCTCGCTATTTTAATATTAAAAGATTATATACTCCTATCGAATTAATTTAATTGTAGAGAGAAGATATACTAATACTTCTTATTATTTCTATAAAATTAGTCGCTACTTTAAAAGGAATAAAACCGCTACTAAAAGATAAAGTTAATATTTAAATATTAGCCTTAAGTATAATAGGGATAAATTTATTAGCTTCGGGGGTATTATTATAAGTAGCGCTCCCGTTATACTCAAATTCGGGCTTAGGTATACTATTATTATCGCTATAATTAATATTATTAAATAGATTAACCTATTAGTAAATAGCTACAATATTAATAGGATTATTCTTAATAACGTCCTTAATAATAATATTTATTTTAATAATTATAAATTTTATTACTATAAAGTAGAGATTCTTTAATTTAACTATATTATTACAAATTTTAAAGTCCTTAAATTCTTTAAAGAAATAAACCTTCTTAATTCTCTTAATAGTAAATTTAAAGGTAAGTTATTTCTCTTTTATAATTATAATATTATATTTAGGGGCTCGCTTATTTAAATTAATTTCCTTAAGAAGAGGGGCTACTATAAATATAGGGGTATTAATAGAAGAGAAGAAATCTTTATTAAAAATCCTAAATTTCTTAACTTCTCCTACAGTAATAATTATAGTAGAAGAAGATTTAGGGGTACTAATCTCTACTTTATCGCCCGAGTCCGTTAATTTAATAACTTTTAAGGATTTACCGGGGAACTTTTCTTTAAAATTAGTTATAATTATATAAGTAATTACCGCCTTTTTTTAAATAGTTTATATCGTTTTATAAAAATAATTATATTTATTAATTTAAATAATATTAGTCCTAACCTTCTTCCTTTTAATATTAACGGCCTAAATCTCCTCCTATATTTTTTTATTACTTAAAGGAAATAGGCTAAAATTAGGAACGTAATTAAACTTCTTAGGATCTCCTCCTTTAAATTATTCCAATTCCTATTTCTTAAATTCAAAGTATTCCGGGTAATTAATTTTTATAATTATTAAGGACTAAAATAATTCCCTAACCTTACCCTAACGCTAAATATTAATATATAGTTAATAATCCACTCTTTAGCTAGGGTCCTAACTAAATTTAAGGAAAATTTAAATACCTAATCCCTTAGAAAATTAAACCGCGGAAAATAAATAGTATTTATATAGGAGATTATACTATTTCTAATTATATTTATATATAAAATAATCATCTTTATACTAATAATATATAGTAGGAGCCCGGTTATTATAAAACATATAATTGTAAGGAATATATCCGCCGCGAGATAAAGGGTATTAACCTCTACTTCGGCTAAAGCCGAAAATTAATATAGTATTAATTTATATAGGAGGATAAAAGATTTAAATAGAATATATAAACTATTAAAGGGCGGGAGGAAAGTATTAAGCGAAGTACTATATATTTTCTATTTTAAAATAGTAAATTATTAACTTTTTAAATTAATTAGCGAACTTATTTATTAAATTATTAATACGCTTAATAGTTTTATTAATTTTAATAAGTAGGACTAGATTAATTATTTTAGCTAATTACTTCTTAACCTTTTTAATAGAAATAATCTTTTTAATAATAATTATACTACTTTCGCTAAACGAAGAAGAATTATCTATATCGACAACCTTCTTCTTAGTCTTACGCTTCTTAATAGTAATCTCCTCCTTATTAAAATCGGAAGAATTTAAAAAATTATTAGAAAATAATATTTTAAACTATTAAATAATAGCCTCCTAAAAGTCTATATAGAAAGTAATCTAATTTATTTTAAAAATTACCTCCTTATTTTTAGCGGATATAATACTAGTAATTATCTACTTAATTTTAATATTCAACTTCTTATAGAAATTCTTAACAACCAAATCTTTAATAGCCTCCCTATCCATATTATTCTAACAAATGAAGAGGGCGGTATAATTAAAAATAATTTTATCGATCTTATTTTTCTTATAAGGGACTCGCTTAATATAGAACTTCTTAAAAGTAATAAATACGCTATCTATCTATTTAAAATCCTTAACCTTATAAATTATTTTAAAAGTTTTAATAAAATTCTCCTAAAAAATATCGTCGTCTTACTTAAATTAGCGGAGGATACCTTTAGCAATATCCTTAGGCTATTTCTTATATTAAATAATCTAAACGCTAATTTTAAACTTATTATCGCCGAAATTAATATAGCCAACCTCTTCTTCGAAAAGTTCGAAATATTCAATAACTCTTTTACTATTAAATTTCTTCTTAAACTTAACGTTATAGCCCTATTAAATACTAAACCGGTTGAAAATAAAATTAAAGGGTACAACTACTATAAGAAGATCTACTCCCTTAATTAAAGCCTCGGGAATATTAACTTTAAGAATAGAAGGGTCATCGTATTTAAAAGAGGAATCAGATATATTATTAAATAAGGATTCGGTAAAAAATAAAAGTCTTTAATTAAATAGGGAATAATAAATAAGTAAATTTATTAATAAATATATAAAGTAATAATTATAAAAGTCGATATAATTATTCAAAAATAAATAAATTTAACGTTCTTTATTTAAAGGATTAGTATTATACAAATACTTTTATACCACTAAATTTTAAATACTAGAATCTAAATTAGGCGGTTTAATATAATCGGGAATCGGGGTATCTAAAAGTAATTCGCTTATTTAATAGCGTTTTTAATTATATTAATCGCTATTAATAACTACCCTACCAATAGTATTCGCTTTTAAAAGGAAGCCTAATACAAATAAACAAATAATTAATAAAGTTCGAAAAATTAATATAATATAGCCGAGTAGGGTTATAATTAATCGAAGGAAAAATTCGGTATATAATTTTCGAATATCTATAACGAAGGTAAATAAAGGGGGTAGGGGGCGGATTAATTCTCTATCTTTAATTCGATTTTCTCGAACTCTTATATAATTTAAACTACTAATTCTATTATTTCTAATCTATCTTCTTATTAATTTAATCTCTCAATACAATTCTTCTTCGTAGTTTATATTAATTATAGTCTAATAAAAAAAGAAAAAGGGGTTAGAATATTTATTAAAGGATATTAGTAAATTATAAATTAAACGAAGAAGTAAGGAACTATATATATCTAATATTAATATCTCTAAAGAATCAATTAAATAATTCTATTATTATAGGGGGTAATCAATTATTCGCTATTCGATTAACTATTAAATTAATATTTTTAAGAAAGGGGGGCTAATTTCTATATTTATAAAGAATCTTAGCCGGAGATTCTTCGAATTCGTATTAACTAATCTAATTAAGAGTTTAAAATTTATTTCGTCCTTATTACTATTTAATTTAGAATAAAAATTATATTACGAAGAAAAGATAATAACCCTATAAGATTTAAAGGAAGAACCTTAGAGTTTGAAGGAATAAATTAAATTGTTTATAGAGAGTTATAATATTTATAATAAAATTAGATTTGAAAGCCTAAATAATTGCTATAAATATTTAGGGAGGAGATTAAAAGTAATGCCGAGGTATTACCTCCAACTTTAGAATTCTAAAGACTTTAAAAGGAGAAGGGGGAGTAGATTTAGAGGTTAGAATTCTCAAATTAAGGGAGGAGATTTATAAAATAAGAATAGATTTAGTAAGGAATAGATTTAAAAAATATAAATTCAAATATATTTGTAAGGAGTAATATCTAATTTAAATTATCCGTTTTCCTCCTCTAAACGAGGAAGGAGTCTCTACCTTTTTATTTCTAGGCTAATAATACCCTTCGACCTATTATAGCTAGGAATTGATCTCCTCCTACTGTTTGAACCTCTCTTCTTGTAATGACTCTCAGTATACGGCATTAAGGAAAAAATAGGAAAGAATTCCCTAAATTAATATATAATACGTTTTCCTATTAGCGAGGCTTCCTTTATTACGGCCCTACCTTAGCCTTAGTTTGGCTTAAATAAGACTTTATTAATACTTTATTTTATTTAGGAGCCGACTACTTTTTCGATTCTAAATTAATTTCCTCTACTTAAAAGCCGTATTATATTTACTTTAAGATTTTAACTTTGAAGAATTAAGAGATAGTCCCGTACTACGTACTTCTTATATATAATAAATATAATTATAATCCTCCTATTCCCGATAAAATTCCTAAAGTTATTCGGTAGGATCTCGTAGAGCGGATTATAATAATTAACGATCTAAGGCTTACTTCTAATATATTAATTAATTATTAACGTTTAAGAATACTATTAACGCCTATAATTAAATTCTACGCTTATCCGATAATATAGGACTTTTATCAATTTTAAAGTATTAATTCCTTAAACGCTTTCGTCTAAGGATTTACTAATAACGATTAAATTATAGCGCTAATTAGAAGGGCAACTCTAATTAAATACTTTAATAAATTTAATAAAATAGCGCTCAAAATATAATAGAGGGGGGAATAAAGTCGGCCTAATCAAATATATTAACCTTTAATAAAAATATTAGAAATAATTTACTAACCCTTCACTAACCCTTTACTAACCCTTTACTAATATTTTAATTCTTTATTAACGCTCTTTTAATATATATAATACTTTTATTAGGACGGAAAAGCCCTTATTACTATTTACTTCTTCCCTAAATAATTCGAGGAGTTTCAATAAATAAAATACTTTAAAATAAATATATTATTTAAATATATCCGTAAACTATTTTCAAAAATTACTTTTATATTTAAGAGCCGGATATTAAATTTAAATATACTTATTATCCCTAAATTAATATTTTATTTACCCTTAAACTAACCTTTTATAGCCTATATTTTTACCCGAATTTATATTAACCATCGATACCTTATATTTTACTATAAAGCCTTCCTCGAACTATTTAAACTTTTCGAAAGGGATTATAATATTCTATAAAAATAGTTTTATATTTACAAAGAGGGACTTATTAGTAACTTTCAGTAAAAATTAATTATTTTTAATATAAATTAGTAATAGTTCAATAATATATTCTAAGAGCCCTTTAATTACTTTAAACTTTATTAATATTCTTATAGCTTTTAGTATTTATTTATATTATATTAACCCTAATCGATTAAATTAAAAATACTATTTATAATATACTTTTATAAAATATAAAGTATATTTTAAGAGAGTATTAGCTAATTATAGTATTACCCGTAATTTAGTAATTTAGTAGAATACTAAAGCGTTCTTTTCGGTTCGATATTATAATAAATAGTATAATATTCTCTATAAATTACTAAGTGAATTATTTTATTTTTATTAAGTAACTAATAATAAAACTTATACTAATATATTATTTATATAGATAATAAAATATACCGGGGGGGAAGGAAGTCGGTTTCGAAATAGGGTTTAGAATTAAACTAAATATAAATTAAATATAATTTAGGTATACGGGTATAATAAATATATTTCCCCAATAAAGGAGGAAGTTTATATAGGGGTTCTAATATATATTTAAAATACGGAAGTAAATTATTTAATATCCTATACTTACGGAACGAATTTACTTTTAATCCGGGCTTTTACTACGTTAATACCCTTTTTTTCCCTTCCTATTTATAATATATATTAATATTAATTTTAAATAAATAAATATATAATATTAGGCTATACCTCTACTACTACACTCGTTTAAATAGTATTTATTATACTTAGTCTAAATAAAGATACTATTATTAATAGTAAAAGAATAACCTAAGTCAATTTATAAATAATAATATTAAGGAGGTTATTACTACCCCGCTAGAGGGTAAGTTAGGCTAAATTAACGGGAAATTAAGGCTGTAGATACTAATAATTATTTAAATATAAATACTAGTAAGAGCGAGGGAAAGGATAATTTCAATTATATTATTAATAATTTTATTGCTATAATAGATGCGGCCGATTATAGGCTTAATCTTAATAATCCTTTTATTATAGCGAATTCCGATTCCGCCGATTCGGACGCCGAATCGGACTTTATATTCGAGCCTTATAGGTTTAAAATAGAACCTACGCTAAGTAGTCTAAACCTGCCGACTACTATATTAATTTATAATAAAGGAGAATCTTCGAAGATACTTTCCTATAAATAGCCCCGGGGTATAAAATAATCGAATAATTATATCTACTTCTCTAATAAATTTAATTCGACCGGTTACCTACGTAAAAACGAATAAATAATATTATATTACTTATTAATAAAGCGTATTTAATATTATATTTAAATTATTATTCGGCCGTTATAAAAAACTATATTTATATTTTATTATAAGAATTCTAATAAAAATAAAAGGGAGTAACGTTCCGCCCACGCTATATAAATTAAATTAGAAAAGTAAAGAAAAAGCTACCGGTCCGCTTACATTATATAAATTAAATCGGAAGGGTAAAAAAAAGGCTATTATATAAGACCTAAAACGAACCAAAAAATAGAAGGAAATATTCTTATTTAAAAATAAAAATTTTAAATTAAAAAGAAGAAACTTCTAATTTAAACTTTAATTTCACTACTAATTTAAATCTTAAAATTACGGCGAAGAAAACGTTAAAATTAATAGGGTATATACCTTTACTAACTATAATCCTAACGACTATAACGATAGTATGGCCAATATAAGGCAGGACTACGATAATAATATAGCCGGTATAAGGTAGGCTAATAATTTCGAGGATTAGAATAATTTATTCGATAAACCGTATAAAGGCGAGGGTAAAAAGGTAAATATATCCCCTAATAAAATAAATTTAGGAATACTATCGTTATTATTATCGTTATAAAATAGTAATATATTATAATATATTTTAATAATAAGACAGTATTATTTTAATATAGAAGTAGTATTATTAAAGGGTAAATATAGTTTTAATTTAATATTTATAAGGCTTAGATAAAAGAGTATAAAGAAAATAATAAGAGTATAGAAAAACCTAGTTTTACTTTACGAATATTATAGTAAATACGTAATATTCCCTATATATATAATAAAAAAGGCCTAAGAAAATATATATTATCTCGGCAATCTACGTCTACTACCGCTTATTTATATCTATATTATCTATCTTTTTACCCTTTATTCTTATCCACTTACTAATTTATTTATTATTATTCTATTTAACCTATTCTTAAAATTAATAAAACTAGAATTAAATAACGTAATATTTCTTAGGAAGAAAATCCTTCTTAGGAGGGTAAATTAAATTTTATTAATAATATAATTTATTCTAAGGATAATAAAAAGGATTTTATATTTTTACGCTTATAATATTTATATAATTTATACTTATCGAAGATAGGAATACCCGCCTTACCTTTTATTTCCACCTAAACTAGCTTATATAAATTAATTATAATTTTCTATTAAATTTATAGGAATATTTATTTATACTTTTATTAACTATTAATAATAAAATAAATAAGTTAATTTAGAATACTTTAAGTCTATCCTATTCTTCGTCTATATTATTATTAAGAGTGGTAAATAATTTGTTAGTATTGGATACCGATTCGGGTATTATATTATATTTAATTTGGGCTTTACATAGAAATAATAATAACGATAACGCTATCCTATAGCCTTCTTCTACTATAGAGGTTATATAAGTACGGGGTTAGATAAATATATATTAATAATAAATAAAATATTAAAGAAGTTATAAATTAGAATATATAAACCTATATTTATAGACTATTTAGCCTAGGGCTCGGGTCCGTTCGGCGTTTCGAAGAACCGTCCGAATCTTCGAAAAAGGGATTCGAATTTCTATTATTAAAATTCGAAAAATTAATTTCCAAATTTAAATTATCCTAAATTTACTACTAAGGATAAATAGAAGTAATATCCGTAACTTATATATATAATATTAGTATTTATTCGTATTAATAAATAAATAATATAATTTGTATAAATTTACTATATAATTACTTTATTTTAGTAATATTTTATATATTAAACCTATCTGCGTATATTAGACCCTTATTTATATAATTATACTATTTACAAACTTAATTGGTAGAGAGGGTTCTTTTAATCTTTTGTATAAAATCCGGCGATATTATTCGGTATATTTTTAATCGCTTAGGATTATTTCGGTAAAGCAGTTATAGTATTTTAAATAGCGAAAATTAATATTAAATAAAAAGAAGGATAAAAGATACGTACGCTTTCCCTTCGAAATTATTAAAGTATTAGGTATACTATTATAAAATAATACAATTATTTAACCCTAATTATAGAAAGTCTCGATATAATAACGTAGTCGACGGGAGGTATAGAAGCGCTTATTAATATTATAAGCAATAATTATAATTCTATTAAAAGCGGGAAAATAATAATAAACTTCGCTAAAGGGAATAATAATATAATTATTCTATTAAATATTAATTTACCCTTTATAACGGCGTAGTAAATATTTAATAAAAGTTAAATAATATTTAATTTATTAATATATTCTAAATTAGATAGGTTGTAGGGTACGTATTAATTATTGTATATATCCGGTAACTAGGCTATAATATTCGTTAGCGTATATAAATAGGATATAGGGATCGATGGGGTATAGGTAATAAAGGGAAATTAATATATATAGTTAGTTAATACCGCGTAAAATATAATATAAATGAATTGAAGAGACGATGTTAAAGGAAAATAAGATTATATTGAAGTAATAGATTACTATATATAATTTTAAAATAGTTTAAATATTGCGAAGATAAATACGAAATTAAATTTGGAGGTATAATATATAATATATTAGCGTATAGTTTGCGAAGTTTTAATAACGGGTTAGTAAAAGGTTAAATAAGGGTTATATACGATTGAGAGAAAATAATAATAATGTAATTAATATTTTCTATAATTATTTCTAAGGTATTTTTCTAAATATAGGGGGGTTTATATTAATTTTGGAATTAAATAAAATAGAGGTACTTATTTTAATATTTCCTTTTTTAATAATAAAATTAAGAATTATAGAAAATATAGATCGGAAGAGCAC